>CP126890.1:71265000-71850000 GCA_030440675.1 Furcifer pardalis | reverse complement strand
GCCTCAGGATTTTGGATTTTAAATTCTGGACATTCTTTTATTCCAGATCAGTCTAGTTTCCATCTTTCATGGCAGGGTCTCCTTGCTCATGATCACCCATGCCCTGTTCACCTCCAGATTAGATTACTGTAATGCGCTCTACATGGGGCTGCCCTTGATGACCATCCGGAGGCTGCAGCTGGTCCAGAATGTGGCAGCCCGGGTAGTGTTGGGATGTGGGCGTTATTCTCATGCATCCCCACTGCTTCGGGAGCTGCACTGGTTGCCAGTTTGCCTCAGGGTCCAATTCAAGGTGCTGGTCATTACCTTTAAAGCCCTACATGGTAGTGGGCCAGGTTACTTGAGAGACCACATCTCCCCAAGGGTATCTGTCCATCCCACTAGAGCAGACCGGAGAGATGTCTTAGTTGTACCATCTGCCAGAGAGGCTCGACTCTCTGGCATGAGAAAGAGGGCCTTCTCCCTGTTCCCCCCGACCTTGTGGAACTGCCTGCCTTTGGAGCTACGCCTCCAGACAGGGATACTGGCTTTTAGAAAGGGCCTGAAAACCTGGCTGGCAGAAATGTGTGTGTGTGTGTGGGGGGGGGGGGGTTAGCGATGGTTTATTGACACACACACACCCCAGCTGGCTTATTTAACATCCTTCATCTACCCTCCTATTCCTATTCCTACTCCCATTCCTTTTATTTGGTTTTCTTCAGTCTAGGGAATGAGATGTTGTCTTTTAATTGGTTTAAATTTTTATTCTGTTCTTTTAGTATTTTTAGTGGTGTATTACATGCCGGTTGTGCTCCGCCTGTGCGAGGGGCGGAATATAAATTTGATTAATAAATAAATAAATAAAATTTTATACTCAAAAGACTGAAAGACATTGACACAAGCAACCTGGATATGGACAGAATGAATTCTGAACTCATGATCTGGCTGATTTTATGTAACTCGGCTGTTTGTATAACCAAAGCCTCTAGCTAGTAACATCACCACCATTTCTATGAAAATAATACCCATGTTCCAGTACTGAAAGACGAGCAATTGACCTTCAGCATTGATAGCCAACCTTGGCACTCCAAATTTTTCTTGAACTTCAATTCCCAGAAGCCCTGATCAGCAGGTGTGTTGACTTGGGCTTCTGGGAATTGAAGTCCAAGAACACCTGGAGTGCCAACGTTGTCCATCTCTGAACTAGAGGCACCAAGTCATACAAGTGATACCACTAAACACACTGGCCCACAAAACTGGCCCAGTCACAATCTCAGAAAACTGCTGACCTACCCACCAGGCAAGGTCACCTCACAGTGGCGCTACACAGGAAAGTCCTGGCAAAAGTCTATCCAAGGAGAGTCCAGTAGTCAAATCCAAAGAGCAAGCCAAGTTTAGGGTACTGGTAAGGATCAGAGCAAGTGTCGAGTTCAAAGGATATCCAGGGGTGTCGTCAAGATGGACAGAAGTCAGGGTCACAGCAGTTAGTCACAAGGAACATGAAAGATCTGGCAGAGTATCGGCCATCACACTGAAAAATTGTACCAATGCTTGCCTTGTGAAACATGGGAGCCTCCTCTGATTATGAGCTCTGGCTTTCTTGTATCTCAGCTGCAGAACCTTCTGGCATCGGTCTCTGACTGAGTACTGTCAGAGTCATACCTCTGGTCTGACAAGTCATCTGCCTGATGAGTCAGAGTTGGGCCAGAAGCAGGCTGAGGTTCCTGGTTTGAGTCATCCTCTGGTTCGGTACAGGCTGGAGCTCAGGGTCAGAAGCAGGCTGGGATAGCAGAATTGAGATGGGCATAGGAAGTATTTCCTGAGCCAGGTTGTCTTCAGAGTCTGATGAGGACTGGATCACAACACAAACTGGCCCAGCCCTGTGATCAATATGCTGCTTTTAAAGATGTTAAAAATAGAGTACAACTTTAGGGGAGGGATTACAGGTTTCTTCTTAAGGTTTATCATGGATTTCAATAGAAGCTGAGAACAAGAGGTCCTCGGGATTCATTGAATTCTGCTTCCCATCATCCCCAGTTAGCCTGACCAATGACGAAGCAAGATGATGGATGTAATGGTTCAGTGTCCTAATGGCACTTAGTCCACCATAGATTACATAATTTCAGTGTTTCTGTGGTTTGCCAGAAAATGGGTTGTTGGATGCATATTAAGAAAGACAGTGAATATGTCTTGAACTTAACCAACAACCCTTCCCTCCCAACAGTAAAAAAAAATCACCTTCACATTTTCTGAGAAAACAGAAATGTTATGTGCTGTCATAATCTATATCATTCACAGTCTTAACTCCAAGAACTTCTTTCTTTTCCCTGAAGAAAACAGTAATCATCTTTCTGCATGTACAGTACTTTATATGAAATGAGGTATACATGTCACAAGCCTTGGACTTAATAATGTTCTGTTCCAAGGTTCCTCAAAATTGGCTCTTCAGATGTTCTTGGACTTCAATTCCCAGAAACCCTGATCAGCAGGTGTGCTGACTTGGGTTTCTTGTAATTGATGTCCAAGAAGACCTGGAGAGCCAAGTTTTAGGATCACTGTTCTGGCCTAATGAACTGAGCCCTCAGTGCTCATAAGATTTATGAGGAATGCAATAGGATTTCATGCTACAGCTACCACCAGTAATGACCTGAATGAAGGTGGGTTAAGGAAGAAAAGATCTTTCTTTTTTTTCCCCCTTCCTTTTTCCATCTGGAGGACTATATGTAAGGAATGAATGCATTTAGAGTAGATGGATAAATGAGAGCATGTGCAGAGTGTTGGATAAGAATGGATAGAAAGTAGCCTTGGTAAAAATAGTGCCGGTAAAGACAGGGAAGATTAACAGCAGTGGATAGAGATAGAATGTTGAGAAGAGTTAATTTGCATAATGGACTGGGATTAGTTGAGAGTGAATGATTGATGGGGAAGGTTCTAGAGAACCCTGAAGTAAATTAAGAAAAGAGATTACAAAGAAGAAACAATCCAGGTGAGGAGAAATAAAAAGACAAGAAAATGGAAGGGTTTTGAAATGGCTGCTGTCCAGGAAGCATCCGCTCAGTGGGGAAAAGAAGGCTTTCCTAGAATAGTAAGAGAGGCTTGTTATTTTGGCCTTGGGGTGGGTAAAGTGTGGAACTGTCTTGCCTAAAGTGTTTTTTTAGTGTTTGTTAAAGCTGCCTTTATATGTCTTTCCCTTTTTAAAATCTGACTGTTGATGTTTGTAAATACCTCAGTTGTGTTAAATAAACCTTTAAAAAAAAAGATTCAAGCCCTTATGTTTCTTCACACAAGTAAAGGGAGTTTGTTTGTATATGCTACCAAGAATAGGCAGGAACACTGGTTATTAGCTAACCCCAGGAAGAGGGGGTTAGTAGTTTGTCAATAATTGAGCTATTGTAGTTTGTCAATAATTGAGCTATTGAATATCCCAAGGCTTGTCTTGTGTGAAGAAAAATCCAGGCCAGACTTCACAGTTAAAAGTGTCCTCTCCTGGTAAGATCTCAGACCAAGATTTTCTGAGGAAAAAAGGGTCTGGTGATCATTATACTATACGCTTTGCAACATGATTTGCACCAGTACACCATTGCAAACGACACATTTACTGGTAAACAGTGCCCGTTATACACATTTGATATATTAAAAATTACTGCATGATAATTTTACCACGTTGAACATGTGATCAAAGTAAGAACCAATCTTAACCTGCTTCTAGAAGAATCTTCAAGACAAGCAGCAGAAAAGGGCAAGGGGGGAGATAGTGGATGACAGAGAGAAGTCCATGCAATAAATTTTTAAACAGAATAATTTTTACGGAAAGATTAGAAATTAATTTGAAGGTTGTACGTTTAAATTTCTGACATGAAGTTCAATAACATTCTAACTGTTGTAGACCACAACTCTGTGTGATCTCCAGATATTAGAATAAATTAATGCTATCTGAAAGACTGCAAATATCATTTTTATAAGTGACATGTGCAAAAGTATATGCAAAGTAACAGTGCACATATGGTGAAGAACAAACCCTTGCACTCCACATATTTATGTTTCTAATTCACCATGATGTTTGCTTGGATGAGCTTCAGTTTGTGGGGTCATGTTTAGAGACAGCTTGCAGAGCAGCCTTAGCACATAACAGGCCATGTTGTCAGTAGCAACTATAGCCCTGTTATTCTGTTCATTTGTTTGTTTACAAAAATCATTTACATTGCTTTTTAAAGATATTTCAAAATTTGTTTCAAATTTAAAAAGTGCAAAAATTGGGTGAATACATTGCTGAAATCATGGTGTACTACCACTGAGTTATGATAATGCCACTCCCACTTGGGTGTCTGTGATATGTGTTTTCTTGATGCTGTATTTCATCCTCCATAATTCCGAAATCTACATTAACATGTTGGGAGTGATTTTCTGGGGATGTGGGCTGGGGTATCACCCATAAGCAGATGATGGCCAGCTCAGCCACTGCTTTTCATTTTATACCAGCTAGGCAGTTGATTCCAGTTTGGGCAGGTTATCTTGCTACGGTAATAGAGTAGACCATACCACCGGCGACTCAGTGCCAAGTGTCAGATGGTAGTTAACTAACTTGACAACCCTGAGGACTAGCGGACTTGGGTGGCAAAGTCCACAGGGAAGGGTGATGGCCCCCATGTTCATTAAATCCCACTTGAAGGCATCTTGATGGAGGGTAGCAGCTTCATCAATACTGGCCTGGGCTGAGGAGGACTTAGCGTGTCAAAAGGGATCAGGACCAGAAAGTGACTTGTGGAAATACATCAGTGGTATGGGTGTCACGCTGCTGTGCAGAATGCAGATGGAAGACAACTGCATTATACTCTCAGGCAGTGATGGGATGAGAAAAAAATTACTACCCCATTGTGATGTCATCACAGTGTGGGCGGAGCTGACATCATGATGTCATGGGCAGAGCCAATGTCATGACACCATGATGTTGTGGGCGGGGCCAAAAATAAAACTAATAAAATTAAAATAAAATAAACACACACACACCTCAACCCACCCACCCAACCAACAGCTACAACACAAACCCGTAAATAAATGAAATAAATAAAATAAAGAAATAAAATAAAAATTAAATAAAAATACACCCACCCACCCACCCAAAATACAAATAAACCCACCCACCCACCCCAAATACAAACCCCTCACTTACTTACCCTTGGAAGCAGTGGTGCAGCGGCGTGGCGGCTGGGGCCGACGAGCCCCAGGGCCTCGACTCTCTGAGGCCTACCCGTTGCTGCCGCTGAGCTCCCCTGGGGCCTATGAGCCCCCATGGGGACCATTGGGGCTGACAAGCCCCCCGACTGCGGCCTCCTCCTCCACAGAGGCCGCCTGCTGAGGGTTGCGGCCGCCCGGCTAGATGCGCCGCCCACGACTGTGGCCTCCTCCTCCTCCAGGCACTGAGGCCCGGGTCTGAAAAGGTCCAGCTCCAGCAAAAACTAGGCAGCGAATGGCTGCCTTTTAGCGTGCATGCACAGAAATTCAATCTGATGCATGCGCGATTTGCAATTGCAGCATGCATCCATCAGATTGATTTCTGCGCATGTGCACTAAATTGGAGCCATTTTGGCTCCATTTTTTAAAAAAAATATAGGTATGCGTCACTGGAAACCAAGACCAAGATCATCCACACTTTTGTATTTCCAATCACAATTTATGGGCATAAAAGCTGGACAGTAAAAAAAGCTGACAGGAAACAAATTGATTGATTTTGAAATATGGTGATATAGAGAAGAGCTCTGCAGATACCCTAGACCAGTGTTTCCCAAATGCTGGTGTTTGGACTTCAATTCCCAGAAGCCTAAGTCATTTCCCCAAAGCACTGATCAGCCAATGTACTGACTGAGGCTTCTGGGAATTGAAGTCCACTCAGAAGAGTAGCGTGCCTTGGCTGGGCACCGTATAGAAATTTGTTTGGGGGCCCTTAGGAAGGGTAAAGATTTGTTTTGCTTACGCACGTTGGGGGCCCCCGTGGCCCGGGGGCCCCGTATAATTGATACGGCAGATACGGCGGTAGCTACGCCTCTGAGTCCACTAGTGGGCTTTGTACCCCTTGTTGGGAACCACTGCCCTAGACCATTAGAAAGATTAACTAGTACGTCCTACAGCAAATCAAGCCTGAACTATCTCTAGAGGAAAAATTATGGAACTGAAGTTGGTTTCATTTGGGAACATATCAAGTAAGCAAGGTTCTCTGGAAAAGTCAATAAAATTGGGGAGATTTAATGCCATAGAGGGGGAAAGGAACACTAAAGAGGAGACGAGTTGATTCCTTAAAGAAGCCACAGGCTCGAATTTAAGACCTGAGCAAGACTTTTGAGGACAGGACATTTTGGAGATACTTCTTCTGTGTCTTGGTCAGAGATGAGACTGTGAAAATGAAGGCACCCTTTGGTGAGTTCATTCTGCAGATCCCTTTGCCTGACCTAGTGTGAGAAAGATTAGCCGGCAATATAAGTATTACCAGGATACACCCAATTGTAGTTCAAGAATACCACAGTCTTCAAGGAGGCTCTTTCTGTGTAACTCTGGAAATTGCTTGTTTTTAAAGTTCACCATGGGTCAGGGTGGCTTGATGGCATATAACAAGAACAACCAGTTATCTATTACAGCTTACTCCCAAGTTGTGCTATCCAACCATACACACACACACACACACCTCATTTTGTTCTGTTTACTGATGAGAATTAAATCACAGGATGAAACTATAATGCTGATAAGGAACATTATAGAAGAAACCATTCTTTCACCTTTCTGCAGTTCACAGAGTAGCTATCTTCCCTGTGAACCAAAATGTATCAATGATCCATCTATCACTGTGTATAATTCTATTATATACAGAGCATTCCCTTCATATTAGGCTCCTTTTGAACAAACAGTCATTCTTCAAAGGATCTGTGTGGCCTCTACCCTATTTCTCTTATTCAACGCTATACAACCACAGCCCTTTTTAGCTACTGTTAGTTAGTGGCTGCCACTGAGAGAAGTAATAGGCTTTAAACTGCCTAGTTCAAAGAAGAGATGCAAGTGTGTAGTTGGACACTATCATAATATGAGTTAGCATCTTCTTCAAAGAATCACAGCAAGGAAGGGCATCCAGCTTAGCCTGGAAAAAATAGATAAAAGAATTGACCTCCAATCCTATGCACCAAGTGCAGGTACTGAACTAGATTTTTTCAGTCAACAGAGTGAATATACTTCACAAATAAAAGGATCTTGACTGAAAAGAAGACCCACCGTTATTCATGTTTGATGACTCAAATATTAGATTCACTAAGCTTTAGGCACTACCATACCATGTACTTTAATTCTAAAATTAGATTTCAGGGACAAAGAAGACACAGCATATAACTCAAGTATTAGTTAATTCAATGGAAGCTAGGACTGTGGAAAGAAGGAAATTAGATCAGCCTAAAAAGTATTGGTGACGGGTTATGGAGAAAGTAACTTTCAGTTCTCACTGCCACTTTCCATTTCAATCTACCTTTGGTGTTCATTCAACCTGGAGCAGTGTTTCCCAAAGTGGGGCCCAAGCCCCACAGGGGGACTTCAACTCCCAGAAGCCTAAGTCAGCACATTGGCTGATCAATACTTTGGGGAATTGACTTAGGCTTCTGAGAATTGAAGCCCAACAACTAAAGGTTGGGAAACATTGACCTGGTGCTTCGCCCTGACCCAGCTACTAACTTTGGTGAGCATCAAAGTCTTATTGCCACTGCATGATAAAAACAAAATGCTCCTACACAGACACACACAGCCATCTCAACTTTTAAATGCAGAAGGCATTGGAGGCAAAGGGCAGGAAGGAAAAACTTGACAGGGGATGAGTGGAATCAGGAGTCTTAAAACTAATTAGGAATTAGTAATTAATATAATGCCATTAATGTCACTTAAGCTCAGAATGCAAACCATTTCAGAAAAAAGTAATATGGTGTGTGTGTGGGGGGGGGAGTTGTATCTTCTAGCCCAAGCATATTGAACGAATTACTTCTTATCAACAATCCTTGTTTTATACAAAAGCCAACACATTATTTCCTAATTCTAAAACAAGGACTTATAATGATGGTCTTCTACTTACTAAGCAGCACTTCAAATATTCCCAGGTAATGTGAAAGATTGTCCTGCACTTCATCAATTAATTATAACATTAAAAAAAAAAACCACACACACACACACACACACCATCTCTCAATGTCTTCAGGAGAAATGAATCCACATTTGCCTCTCTCTCCCATTGTCAAAGGAGAGTGGGGAGACAGGCATGGGACTGAGTGAAAAAGATAAATACGTGAAAGAAGAAGAAATGCAGCTATGGAGCAATCAATGCAGAAAGGGGGGGATTGTTTCAATGGTTAGATAAGTAGTAGGAGAGAAAGAAGCGCAGATGGAAATGTAAGAGCGGAAGAAGGGATTTCAAGATAAGGAGGACATTAAGGTGACAGTGAAGGATGAAGAAGAAGCCTGGATAAGGGACTCGCAGTCAAAGGGGCATCCCACACACAATCACTTTTTCCTGGCTGATGCTCAGGAGGAAGCCAGAATAAAATTGGAACACAGTCAATTAGTCTTAACAAAAACCATGCTTCTCTTAAGCCTAGTGTGCACTGGTTAAAGTGAATTCAGATTTGTGATGACTAAAGTGTGTGCATATGAATATCACAGAACTTCTTATAAATGTAGCAATCCATGCATGACTGTCTGGCCAGGTTATCCTGCTATGGTAATAGAGTAGACCATACTGCCAGCAACTCAGCACCAAGTGTCAGGCTAACCTGACAACCCTAAGGACTAACAGCCTTGGGTGCCAAAGTCCACAGAGAAGAGTGATGGCCCGCAAGTGTATTAAACCCCACTTGAATCCATCTTGATTAAGGGCAGCATCTCCATCAATACTGGACTGGGGCTGAGGAGGATTTTATCTGCCAAAAGGGCTCAGGACCAGAAAGTGACTCACAGAACTGGATCAGTGGTACAGGGGTCATGCTACAATGCAAAAGGCAAATTTATTTATTTATTTATTTATTTATTTATTTAGATTTATTATCCCGCCCCAATCAGGCGAACCTGACTCTAGGCGGCTTACAGAAATTCATAAATTAAAACCTTAAGGTTCATAAATTACTTAAAAGTCAATTAAAAAAGAATTAAACACTGAATTTCCAAAAATCTAAAAGATTTAAAAAGGTTAAAAGGTTTAAAAAGATTTTAAAAGTTTAAAAGAGTGAGGGAGGGGTGGCTGTCCCATCATATCAGCCACCCAACATGGGACCCCAAATTCCTGGAGCCCCACACCTGCCCTGCCAGCCAGGTTTTTAGGCCCTTCCGAAAGGACAGGAGCTCTGTCTGTAGACGTAACTCAGTTGGCAGGAGGTTCCAAAGGGCTGGGGCGGCCACGGAGAAGGCCCTCTTTCTGGTGCTAGAGAGATGCGCCTCTCTAGCCGATGGAATGATAAGAGAGCCTCTCCGATCCGCCCTGGTGGGACGGACAGATGTCCTTGGGACGATGCGGTCTCTTAAGTATCCTGGCCCACTACCATGTAGGGCTTTAAAGGTAATAACCAGCACCTTGAATTGCACCCGGAGACATACTGGCAACCAGTGCAGCTCCCGAAGCAGTGGTGAGGCACGAGCATAACGCCCGCACCCCATCACTACCCGAGCAGCCGCATTCTGGACCAGCTGCAGCCTCCGAATGGTCACCAAGGGCAGCCCCATGTAGAGCGCATTACAGTAATCAAGTCTTGAGGTGACCAAAGCATGTGTGATCATGAGCAAGGAATCCCGGTCTAGGAGTGGGCGTAGCTGGCGTATTACACGAAGTTGTGCAAAAGCCCTCCTGGCCACGGCTGCCACCTGCTCCTCGAGCAGTAGTCGTGAGTCCAAGAGGACCCCCAGATTACGCACCAGGTCTGTTTGGGGCAAAACTGCCCCATCCAGAACCAAAGATGGTAACTCCCGAGATAGCGCAGGACCCCTTACCCATAGCCACTCAGTCTTGCCGGGATTCAGTTGTAGCCCGTTGTCCCCCATCCAGACCCTGACAGCCTCCAGGCACCTGGATAGGACTTCCACTGCATCAATTGGATCTCCACGGGCTGAGATATACAGCTGGGTGTCATCTGCATATTGGTGATACCTCACCCCGTGGGAACGGATGATCTCACCCAGTGGCTTCATGTAGATGTTAAATAGGAGAGGCGAGAGTACCGAGCCCTGAGGCACCCCATATTGCAGGGGCCTAGGGCTGGACCTCTCGCCTTCCAGCCACACCGACTGGGTCCGGCCCCTCAGAAATGAAGAGAACCAGGCCAGCACAGTGCCCTGGATCCCCAATCCTTGGAGCCTTCCCAGAAGGATACCGTGGTCGACAGTATCGAAAGCCGCTGAGAGGTCAAGAAGAGCCAGGACGGATGGATGACCTCCATCCCGTTCTCGCCAGAGATCATCCACCAATGCGACCAATGCAGTTTCAGTACCATATCCGGGCCTGAATCCTGACTGGAAAGGGTCCAGATAATCCGGAAGGGCCACTCCATTATATTCTCAGGACAGCCTTCATGGTACAGGTACACAGAAAGAGCATCCTCAAAGATTGTGTTATTTTTTACCACAATCAGGCATAACCTGGTAAAGGTAACTTTGTGTTGTTGGCTAATCTTTCTCACACTATGTCAGGCCAAAGGAACTGCAGAATGGACTCACCAAAAGGTGGCTTCATTTTGGCAGTTTCACATCTGGCCTAGACATGGAAAAAGAAGAAAAATCCATGCATATGGGACAAGGGTGGCTTTTTACAAACTAGTTTGCTTGCTTGTTCCCTCACCAACCAATAGCAAAGCTTTTTCCTCCCAATATTTTTTCTTATTCTTTCTCTGTGTAAAGATAAAGTATAAGAATTCTCATAAGGATGCTTGAAGATTCCTCTCAACCACAAAGTTGAAAAATCTATCTATGACTATTGTCCCTATCCTTTTCATGTTTAAAACTTTGAATTTATAGTGACTATTGAACAATAAGTAAAACATATTTTTCTCTTTTCCCTGAATTAGTTCAAGAGTGATTTCTTTACAAAGTTAAAGTTAAATATCTATTACAAAAATTAGATATCACCCCGGTGCCATGGTCAGATCACTATCTGGTGACCCTAGACTTCCTGGGGGTGAGGCTTCACCACAGGGAGGCAGGGCCGGTTAAATGGGCCCGCCCCCGGCGACTAATGGATCCAGAAGGATTCCAGAGGGAACTGGGGCGCTGTCCTCTTGACCTGCAATGCGGTTCGTCTGAAGCTCTTGTCAACTCTTGGAACGAGAGAGCGACGGCAGCGTTGGACGTGATCGCTCCACTATGGCCTCTCCATGCTCGTGGGTATCGAACTGCCCCTTGGTTTACAGAAGAACTAAGGGAGCTCAAACGGGCAAAGAGACGCCAAGAGCACCGCTGGGTGAAGACCCGGAGTGAGTCTGATCGAACACTGGCTAGAGCGGCTATTAAAAACTACCTAGTGGCGATGGGGGCGGTGAAACGACAATATTTCACCGCCCTTATTGCCTCCGCAGATAACTGCCCAGAGACCTTGTTCCAGGTGACCAGGTCCCTCCTTGGTAGAGGAGGGTCAGGCCCTGGTTGGCAGGGATCAGCTGAGACTTTTGCTGACTATCTGGCGGGGAAAATCGCTCAGATCCGCTCAAAGTTTAATCCCGGCGTGGAACGTGCAGAGCTGGGGTTGACCAGAGCACAGTCTGGCCATGTTATCTGGGATCGGTTCAATCCAGTTGGCCCTGAGGAAGTGGACAGGCTTCTTAAATCTGTTCGAGCCACGACCTGTGTATTGGACCCATGCCCTGCCTGGCTAGTCAAAGCATCTAAGGCTGTGTCAGGCGGTTGGGTCGAGGCGATTATAAATTCATCACTGAAGGAGGGGTCTTTTCCAGCACCTTTTAAACATGCCCTGGTGCGCCCCCTCCTGAAAAAGCCATCCCTCGACCCAACAGCACTTACCAACTATTGACCAGTATCCAACCTACCCTTTTTGGGCAAGGTTTTGGAAAAGGCAGTGGTGCAGCAGCTACAGGAAGTCCTGGATGAAGCAGATAATCTGGACCCTTTTCAGTCAGGATTCAGGCCCAGATATGGTACAGAAACTGCTTTGGTCGCATTGGTGGATGATCTCTGGAGAGAGCGAAATGGAGGTCATCCGTCTGTCCTAGCTCTTCTCGATCTCTCAGCGGCCTTCGATACCGTCAATCATGGTATCCTTCTGGGAAGGCTCCAAAGATTGGGGATCCAGGGCACTGTGCTGGCCTGGTTTTCCTCATTTCTGAGGGGCAGGACCTGGTCGGTGTGGCTGGAGAATGAGAAGTCCAGCCCTAGGCCCCTGCAATATGGGGTGCCTAGGGCTCGGTACTTTCTCCTCTCCTATTTAACATCTACATGAAGCCACTGGGTGAGATCATCCATTCCCACGGGGTGAGGTATCATCAATATGCAGATGATACCCAGCTGTACATCTCGGCCCATGGGGATCCAAGCGGTGCAGTGGAAGTCCTTTCCAGGTGCCTGGAGGCTGTTAAGGTCTGGATGGGGGAAAACGGGCTACAGCTGAATCCCGGCAAGACTGAGTGGCTGTGGGTAAGGGGCCCTGTGTTATTACGGGAGCTGCCAGCTTTGGTTCTGGATGGGGCAGTTTTGCCCCAAACAGACCCGGTGTGCAATCTGCGGGTTCTCCTGGACTCACGAGTACTGTTCGAAGAGCAGGTGGCAGCCGTGGTCAGGAGGGCTTTTGCACAACTTTGTGTAATACGCCAGTTACGCCCACTCCTAGACCGGGACGCCTTGCTCATGGTCACACATGCTTTGGTCACCTCCAGACTTGATTACTGTAATGCACTCTACGTGGGGCTGCCCTTGGTGACCATTCGGAGGCTGCAGCTGGTCCAGAATGCGGCAGCCTAGGTAATGATGGGGTGCGGGCGTTATACTCATGCCTCACCACTGCTTCGGGAGCTGCACTGGCTACCAGTAGGTCTCCAGGTGCAATTCAAGGTGCTGGTTATTACCTTTAAAGCCCTACATGGTAGTGGGCCAGGATACCTAAGAGACCGCGTCACCCCAAGAACATCGGCCCATCTCACCAGGGTGGACTGGAGAGGCTCTCTTATCATACCATCGGCCAGAGAGGCACACCTCTCTAGCACCAGGAGGAAGGCCTTCTCTGTGTTCGCCCCGGCCCTTTGGAACCTCCTGCCAACTGAGCTGCGCCTACAGACAGAGCTCCTGCCCTTCCGGAAGGGCCTAAAAACCTGGCTGGCAGGGCAAGTGTGGCGATCCAGGAATGTGGGATCCCATGTAGGGTGGCTGATCTAAGGGACAGCCACCCTTTCTGTTTTGCTTTAATGTTCTTTCTGTGAACTTTTAAAGTTTTAAATTAGTATTAGTATTATTATAGGCTTAACTTCTGATTTTAATTTATGTGTAAGCCGCCCAAAGTCGGGTTTACCTGATTGGGGTGGGATAATAAATATGAGTAAATAAAAATAAATAAATAAATAAAGTGCTTGCTATAAGAACAAGGGTGAACCAAAGAGGAAAATGTGTTGCTGAAAATTCCAACTCCTTTCCCCCCCATCCTTATTATGAGAGTGGACACGTATAGAACACCTGCCAACAAATATTTTCATAAAATTTGCATGCATTCATTTTTTTGTGAATAAATAACTGAAAAATTAGAAATAATTACCATAAGTTAAATAGTAAAACAGTGGATTTCACAGAGGTGTGTGTGGGTGTGTGCATGGGTTTGTGTGTGTGTGTGTGTGTGAGAGAGAGAGAGATGATGGCCACTTTTAAAACCCATACTGTCCTTCCTTTCAGATCTTTAAAAAGGACTTGAACTGAACAGCAATTCTCAAACAAAACACCTTCAGCAGATGCGTGTCCTCCAAGACCCTTCAAACAAAGAACTGTGGTTGTGGTGTGGTTGTTGTTTTTGGTAAAGAAGGACCCCTGGCCATCTTAGTTCTGTAGCAGTGGTCCATTTGCCATTGGTCCTCTGGTACTGGCTATGGACAATGGACAAAAATGGTGATGGGGGAAAATGACCAAAATTCTGATGCTTATTGTAGAAGTAAATTGTACTAGAGTGGGCAGTTGAATGAGTAAGGTAGAGATCACTCTTGCTTGAAAGCCAGTCGTATCCAACTCTAGGGTTCAGTGTTCATCACTGTTTATAGCCAAAGAGCCAGCACTGTCTGCATCTGCAGACATGTGGCAGGCTGGACATGTGGCAGGCTGGATCACATGGAACGCTGTTTACTTTCCCACGAAAGTGTTGCTATTTATCTACTTGCAATTTCTTGATTTCAGACTGCTAGATTGGCAGGAGCTAGGAAAGAGATGGGAGCTCACTCCATCATGCAGCACTCAGGTCTCAAACTGCTTACCAGCCAATCTTCAAGTCATCAAGTTCAGCATCTATTAGGAAATCAACTCCTCCATGAATTCCATCTCCCCCCTCAAAAGGGACTATTTTAATTTGAATTACTGTGATGGAATTTACAGAGGAATTGACTTACCAAATCCCTCATTGTGCCCACTCTAGTGCAGTTTACTACTGTGGTAAACAACAGGACCTTAGATACTGTTTGTGAATTAAAGGAGCCAATCTTAATCCTAGAGGCATACATCAAACATAAACATATTTTGGAAGATTTAAGATAATGTTTAAAATCACACCTCTCCATAAATATAACAAGATATTGGTATAACAATCTGGCATGTGTACAGTGATCCTGAGCACTCTTTTCTTAATTGGAAAGATGAGATAAAAATGTAACAAAAATACATCAATCATGGCATAAAGTTACTCTAGGCAGAACACTGTTTTCTTCTTGACTGCCTGAAGATGGGTATTGAATGCTAAATGTCTGCTCTTGGCAATATTCACAATTTTCATTTTTTTTTTTTTTGCATAATCCTCCTTTCTATACTATCTAATTCTTAAAAGGTAACCCAATACAAGAAACAATACAAGAAACAATGAAAGCTCTTTGGGATTCCTATTTCTTGCTTGTCAAAGAAGAAAACTCTGTGTATTTTCCTTCATCTGAAACACTTCCAACGGGATGGAAAACATTTCTTTAAATCAAAAATACCTGGGATTGATCAGCTACAAGTGCCAGATATGTTTTAAGTCCTCTTCCGGCCAACCCCTCCAAAATCAGGTAAATTTCTACTTCTATTCACACCTTTTAGAAAAGAAACACAAAACAAAAGCTTAGCTCTACTGTCCGATTTGATGTCTTTTTCATGCTGCCTCAGTGATGGCCAAATAATTGGTTGTTCACTTGTGTCCTTGTTTCCCCCGACAGTTCCACAGATGCCCTGAACAATGCTCCAAAGACTGCTTTCAGTAGGGGCAAATCCTCATTAATCATTCTTGGCTTGACAGCACAAGGGAACACCTGCATCTGGTGCAGACACCAAGCAGTGGCTTCTGGGAGCAAACATTAAACACACACATACACACACACAACCAATTCAAGTAGTGGGAGTAGATGCCGAACAGACATTTGAAAATTCATCTTTCCTCCTCCCCCCACTTCCTTTAGGCACCTTCCAACCCTCCCCCTTTTATCTTTAGGTTTTCTCTTTCATTAAATACCTAAAATTAGACCTGTGTCTTATGATGACACTAGAACACAAATTCATCCCAAAACAAGGGTGTCAGGAAAGGAGCAGTGAAGTGTGTCATGATAAATGGCTGCTAAATTCTTTATGGCTAGATAAAGCAATGATAGCATTAAATACTGATGAAGTATCACATAATTTCCATTTGGCAGTGATGGTTCTTTGCTGCTGCAACACTTATAGAGTTTGTATTTTTTTTTAAACTTATATATATTTTCCCACACATGTATGTTTCTTAAGACAACTGTCTCTACTAGATGTTAAAAAAAACAAACCCAACAATCCCAACACTCGCGTGTGCTGTGTAATGTATGCCTTCTTTGCAAAATGTGATGTCAGTAATTAAAAAATAAATAAATAAACTGCAAGTTTTATAGACTTGCTGTAGTTTTGCTTTCAGACTACTCCCTACAAACATGCCTATTTTGGCCAAGGGATCTATTTATACTTATCTCTGAACCCCTGAAACACACACACACCCCAAATGCTGGTCCTGTTTCTGTTCTTAAGCACACGGCTATTATTTTCCCAGATGGCTTGCAAAGAGCATGGCATGTGGGGAGGCTGGCTTTATAAGGCATGAAACAGCATGCTAGTGCATCCGAGTGATCATGAAACAGGCCTTTATTTTGTCCAACAAATGTATTTGCTCTGCATCAAAGCAGACTGCTGATAAATAAAGTAGAAAAAGAGGCTGCGAAAGAAAAATTATATATAAGGTCAATCTCTTATAGCTCTAGCAAGCCTTTTAGAGCTGTTTTAACACAGAGATGAGGAAGTGGGATATCAAGACAGCACAGATGTCTTTTCTTTTAGTGGGGGAGGGGAAAGCAGGGTGACCTTGTCATGAAGCAGTCACTTGAAATGGAAGATTCCAGAGAAGAGCTACTTCCTTGATTAATTATTAATCTCTGTGTATAGTATTTTCTTTACTGTGGAACATGGATGTATTCTCATTAAATCCCCCGTTCTTGCTGATTTAGGCTATTGTGACAGGACAAGACCCCTCAACAAGGACTGTTCAAGTCCTATGAGCTATCTCATCTCCAGTTGACTGAGAGACAAGAAGTGTTGTTGGTTTCCTCATCAAGATCTTATAACTTGCACAAACTGTCTGGAAAAATGAATGCCTTTTCCCTTTATAAACCAAACCACAAACACTCAAAGGAAACAGGCACAGAATAAATGAGCTGTAGTTTTAAAAGATGCAAAAACTCTCTCCAGTGATTTTTATTTTTAAGGCCTATGCAACCGAGCCCCACTCATTGATTGCATTAGTCTCTGTAACAAAGCTGCATTATTTGTATATAGCAGGGGTTCTCAACCTTCAGCCAATTGGCTGGAACCGGTCCACAGCACCAAATAATCTGGCCCCCGCCCTTGCTCCAGCCACCTGACTACAAACTCATTTACAACTGTTGTAAAGGCATTTACTAGAGCTGAGGACTCATTTACCGCTGTCGTAAATGTGTTTATGACAGCTGTAAATGAGTCTGTGGCCAATGCTGGCTGGACCACCAGTCCAGCCTGCCAACTGTTTGAGCAAGTGTGACCCAGCCCCCAACTTGAAAAGGTTGAGAACTCCTGGTATATAACATTGCTTGCGTTAAGCCATTGTCTCGTGCAAATCTGCTTCATTTATGCAAAAAAAAAAAATCTTCATATTGAGAATAAAATATATTGTCTCACCTTCAGGCAGAGTAATGAAAATAACATTTTACTTTCTTGTCATCTCTTTTGAAGAACACACAAGAGAGAGATTACACCCCTAGTACAGAAAAGGGATGACATTTAGGAATGATCCTCTAGTTGCCAATGTTTTAGAATTTTTTTGTATGGTAGCCGTGTTAGTCTGTGGTTCAGGTGTATCAGAAAACAAAATAAAAAACACTGTAGCACTTTAAAGACTAACTGCTATATTTTTATTGTTAGCTTTCGTGGATCAAGTCCACTTCTTCAGACAAGGAGTTAAACTTCCAGGCATGGTTTATATATACCAAAGGTAAGGGTCTACAACATGTTAAAGGGGATGTGCTCAAGCAGAATGACAGAGGAGCAGGCATAACAATACAGCTTCCTATAGCTAACAGTGACAATAGATTATTAGTTTTAAATGTCTCCCTTTCAATCTCAAAGGTGTGGAGAAAGCCCATTCTGGTTTCTGATTAACCTCTTACTTGCATGTCAGAAAACAAACAAAAACACTGTACTTTAGAATTATCTCTCCAGTAACTAATACATCAATGAAGAGTCCTCCCCAATAACTAATATTTCTAGTATGTATTGCTTAGAATGCTACTGAACAAATTATGGGACAAAGTGAAGAAAGAATCCTGCCAGCCTACCTACTTACTGATCTTTCTGCTTTTTAAAATATACTTGAGATGTAACAAGTTAGACATTAATGATTTTCAAACAAGTTACAAAGTTTTATCCAGGAACAGATCATTTTGTAGGACACAAATAATATTCACTATAAGGCAGCGGTTATAAGAACCCAATATATTGAGCAAATTGGGGGATCTTTTAAGGGAGATTCATTTACCTGATCCTGGATCAGTAAGTCTGATCAGATTATCATGCTATGGCAGGGTTGCCAACCTTTTTAAGTTGGGGACTGGGTCATGCTCCCTCAGACAGTTGAGGGGGCCAGAATGGTGGTTGCTCCCCCCCCCCGCTGTAAACGCTGCTATAAAGAGCATCCATGAAAACCATGAATGCATTTATGACAGCTGTAGATGTGTGGAAGCATGTTTGTGACAGCTGTGGATGCGTTTATGACAGCCATGGATGCATAGAAATGTGTTTGCGGTGGTCACTGTTGTGGGTGCATTTTTGCATAGCTGTCATAAATGTGTTTATGACAGCCATGGACATGTTTATGGCTGTTTCCGCCACTTCTGGTGGCGGTGGCAGTGGGAGCAAGGGCGGTGGGTCGTAGGTTGCCTAACCCTGTGCTATGGTAATAGAGTAGACCATACTGCCAGAAACTCAACACCAAGTGTCAGATGGAGGTTAACTAACCTGACAACCCTGAGGACTAATGGCCTTGGCAAAGTCCACAGGGAAGGTTGATGGTACCCAAGTGGATTAAATCCCACTTGGAGGGCAGCAGCTTTATCAGCCTGGGACTGATGAAAATTTGCATGCCAAAAGGGCTCAGGGCCAGAAAGTGACTGCGAGAGCTGGATCAGTGGTACAGATGAAAGGCCATGGCATTATATTCTCAGGACAGTCTTCATGGCTGATTGCCATGATGATCACCAGTCTTTGGAATCTTTGCCTCCACCCCCTGGCCGCGGGGATAAGAGGGCCACCGGGAGGAGCCATGGCCGAAGATGCAGCCCCGGCTGGGTGGCTGTTTCCGCCACCCGGGCCATGTGGGCAGCTGATGACACCTCTGCCCCTCTCCCCCCCCCCCGATTCACTCCACCTGGCCAGGGGATAATAGGGCTGCTGGCAGGAGCCAAGGCCGAAGACACCACCCTGGCTGGGTGGCTATTTCCGCCACCCTGGCCATGCAGGTGGCTGAGGACACTTCTGCCCAAACATTTGAACTTTTGTGAGCTTAACCCTCCTGTTAATTCTGTTTTGCTATTTTGTAACACTGTATTAACTTTGTAAGCCGCCCTGAGTCACCACAATGAGCTGAGTGGGCAGCTATATAAATGTGAATTATAAATATAAAATAAATAAATAAATCAGATATGGCACAAGAAGAAGAAGATCCTAAATCTGCTGAAGTGGGAATTTTATCACTGCATTTTTTCTATGCATTGTATTGTATTGTGTTTATTTAATTTAAAATTTTATCTGATTTTATTGATAAGGTCGTGAGACCAATTAATAATAAACTAAACTAAACACTAGACAAGGTTACAGAAGAGTCAGAGAAACATTCATCAGCTAAGCAGTTCACCTCACAGCAAAGACAACAGAAAATCTTGTGGCAAGTGAAAGAATGACGAAAGGCATTACACCACAAGGTTTCATGGCATCCAGCCCACACCAGCAGACCCGTGAAGTACTAATCAGGTTTTCAGGTGTATAGAACCTGGGGCTGAGAATTCAAATCTCCAGTGTGCCTCCTGGAAAGAGGGCCAGATGAGATCACAGGAGTGTGCACAGCTGACAAGGTTATGAGCACTTGGGCAGCTTTGGTTAAGTTGCACAGTGCCAGAGCATCACCAAAAGTAAGAGCTAATAAACCATTTCTGTCTGCTTTATGCATAAACAATTATGGGAGAGTTGCTGTAAGTCAGACTCAACAGTATGTTTTCAAGGTGATGATGACAAAGATGACAACAACAATGGCATCTGTTGGATTTCCACCTATGGTAATAGTTCATTCATTAGATGACCTCCCCCATCTCTGCAACTCTCATTTCTTGAAGATCTTATTTGATAACTGAAGCCCAGAAACAAAATGGTTTGTAAAGACTAGAATGCCCCACTAGAATAAGCAAGGGCAGCCAGCTTAGGACACAAGAAGTAAAATAAGAGCCATTATAGTCTCTGAGCCTGGTTTTTATTTGCACTTTTACTTGTATTACATATGAGAGACACAAAGACAATTGCATTATACAATTTTTGCCCCACATGTTTTCCTTTCAAAATTCTTTTCTATCCTCATATTTGAAGTACACATGAATTATTATTATTTGTGTTTGTCAAATATAATATGAATTTATTTGTACTACAACTCTAAAAAGATTTCAAAAGACCTACCCCAAGCCTGCCTGAGGGCACCTCCAACTTACATTCTTGTAACTTGCGTGTATGACAAATTAGAATACTTTTCAGTGTTTTTGTTAAAGCCAGGATGGCAGTTTTGTACTACTAAACAGTTCTTGCATATCACTGAGGCAAAAAGAGATACCAATGTTCCAGAAAGTCTGTTTCACACTGTCAGGATAAAAGCTGTAAACAGTTTAGGGGTTTGCTTTTTCCAGAAAATATCATGCCAAAGATAAGGTCATTCAGAATTAATCTATATGAATAAATAAATTTCATGTCAGAGATTACTCTGGGTTGAAAGGATTTTTGCTGGAGAAACTCCATTCAGGGGACTCCTGAATGAGGCTCCTTTCATGTCCCCAAGATCCATCATGGAGTACTCGGGTATCAAACTCCAACCTTCCAGCCTCCAAACTCAGTGTCTTAACCACTAAGCCACCACAGTGCTGCTCTGTATGAATTAATCTATTTTAGGTTAAAATGTGAGTTGACTTGGATGCGGATATGGCTGTAAAAATGTGTATCCCATTGATGGAGTACATGCTTTCAAATAATAAAGGTCTGTGGTAGATTCTTTGGCACCTTCAACTATTGGCTGCAACCTTAACCACACTTACACAGGGGATCAGAATAAAATCTCAAAAGCATCTCTTTTGGTCTGACAATAGCTGACAATTTGCTGACATTCCATGAAACCCAAAATCTGAAGTCTGAAACAGTTGCTTCATTTCCACCGACCATTTCTGAGACTGACTTCTAAGTAGACGCGCATATGATTGTCTTTCTACGTATGGGTTTATTGACATTCCTTTCTATAATTTAGAATCAGACTTTAGGGTTTTATTTTCATTGGCAGAGGCTGTACATTAAATGTTATTATTTGTTAGCGCTCATACAGGCAGACAGGACAGTTCAGTATCTCAAAGTCACATTTTATTGCAGGTTTCACATAGAAATCTATCTATCTATCTATCTATCTATCTATCTATCTATCTATCTATCTATCTATCTATCTATCTATCTATCTATCTATCTATCTATCTATGGCACAGGATACCGTGTTTCCATTTGAACATTTATGGACAACATCCCAGAAAATCAATCAAATTTTGTCACTACAGTTCTTTTTTTTTTTTACCCAGACAACATGTTGGAACAAATTTTCCCAGGGTGTTTTTGTAAGCCATGATGCCAATCTCAGGAATGCCATCTTCTGATTATCAGGTGACTGTCCCCATTCCAGGAGATATGGACATTGGTATTTTCAATATATTCAGGAAATGATAAAACTGATTAACCCTAACCCCCATTGGAATCACTGTGGAATCAGAAAATACTCTAGAAACCACTAATTTAACAGTTTTTATTTGCCTGGGCTTTAACTAAGATGATAAACTAAAGAGTAAAATATTTTCAATATCTTGGGACAAAAAGAAATAATCAGTTGGTTAAAGAGCTTAATTGATATTTTTCATTGAGTCAGTCTCTCTCTCTCTCTCTCTCTCTCTCTCTCTCCCCCTCCCTCCCTCCCCCCTCTCTCTCTGTGGCTATGTCCCAGAAAAAAAGTAGGCCTAACAACCTGAAGTCTTGCTGATTTCTATGAGTTTATTCTAAGCATGAGCAAATCTGTTCCTAACCACTATGGAATGGATGGTGGGAAGGGGAAGGGGGAGAGAAATTTTACCTCTCCATTTAGATCAAATGACCAATAAATCCCACAATGGACCTGACTCTAAAGACAGCCAGTCTAGTTCTCTCTTAACTCTTGAAGGCTTAAAAGATATCTTTCCATTTGACGCTAATAAGCTAGAACACAGCTTCAGCATACTGATAAACAAACAGGACTTCATGATCAAAAAAGCAGAAGGCAGCATGAATTAAATCAAGACTCAAATAGATTCACTAGAGGCAGAAAATTACCAATTATAAATAATGTGGAGACACCTAAGAAAGAGGAGCTGAAAAAGTGAGGCTAGTGAAAGCTTGTAATAGGTTTCTTACTATCTTTCAGTATTTCCTATATCTCTACTCTTCTCATCTACCACTTCAACCATGTTTCAGCCTTCTATCTGCCTACCTTCTTTATTGTGTGACAGGAGGAACAAATAAGTGCAGATGAACAGGCACATCCAGTGGTGGGATTCAGCAGGTTTGCCCCGGTTCACCAGAACTGGTAGCAGAAATTCTGGCTGACCCTGCCCATCCAAGTTTTGAAATAAAGTAGTCCTAATTCGGGTGCAACACAGGGCTCCCCCCCTGGCCACGCCCACCATAGCATGCCCACAGAGTAGGTAGTAAAAAAAAATTGAATCCTACCACTGGGCACATTCCTCCATGCCCCATATACAAAGCATTAAGAACATTCATAAGAACTCCAATCACTAGCAGTATTAGTGGTTAAAATGTATTCAAAGATTATGTAACATTACAACAATTAGCATGTCAGAGATGTTGTTCAGCTTACTTCTCCTATATGTCTCTCTTATATTCCCTGACGTAGAAGGAATAATTAACTAAAATCCAATTAGCACAGATTTAGAACACCTGTTTCCTCAATCCTTTGAATAACTTTTTAATGTTTATTTTTCCCTGACTCTTTGTTTTAAGCTGAAATACATATCCCTATCCAGTTGCTCTTATAAACCTAGAGATTTGCATATACTATACTAGGAGCAGAAAGCACCTTGCACAGGACTTGAAATATCAAGTAAGCTTGTTATATAAATAAGTAGGCTGAAGGAAGCAATAATAATTAATAATTGTGTCCTGTCAAGTCAGTTGTGCTTTACAGCAACCCTTTCCAGCATTTTCTAGGTAGAGAGACCTTCTTTTCCTTTTGCCATATCCGAATATTGGTGATAATCATGGCAATCAGCCATGAAGACTGTCCTGAGAATATAATGCAGTGGCCTTTCATCTGCCTTCCACATGGCAGCATGACACCCATACCACTGATCCAGTTCCATGAGTCACTTTCTGGTCCTCAGCCCTTTTGGCACACAAAGTCCTCCTCAACCCCAGCCCAGTGTTGATGAAGCTGCTGTCCTCCATCAAGATGGATTCAAGAGAGATTTAATCCACTTGGGGACCATCAACCTTTCCTTCTGGACTTTGGCACCCAAGTCCTCAAGGTGGTCACGTTAGTTAACCACCGCCTGACACTCGGCATTGAATCAGTGGCAGTAGCGTCTACTCTATTACCAATGCAAGTTAACCTGGCCAAACCATTCCCTTCTTCTGGAAGCGCCTGGGGACAATGCAGCTTGCTCAATGCCACACAGTCTGGTTCTTCTTCCAGGAAGCACTGTGAGGAACTGAATGCCAGACCTATGGCTCTGCAGCCACTGACCTATCCAAACAGGAGAAGGAAACAAAGGGGACACATTATGTCTCTTCAAAAAGTGTAGCAAAGCTTCACACAACTGTAGTTTTGTTTTAATACTTCTTCCTAGTTCACAAATGAGCACCACACTTTCCACCTTAATTTATGAAATCTTAACACTGCATTTTTAAAAATTAGACATGGAACGAACATAGGGAAACATTCACTTTCTTAGCAGACGTTTGTGTGCTTTGCATCACATACCAATATATGGCTGCTTCTGAATATGTGTCAGTTATGAGAAGTACAATGGAAAAAAGACAAGTGGGGAAAATAATATACAGAGAAACCCCACTTTGCGGAATTAATTCATTCCACGAGGTTTTCCTTATCGCCAAAATTCCTTAAAGCAAAGCGCTCATAGGAATGCATTGCACAGTTTCCCATAGGAATGTATTGAAAACAAAAATTCCTTCAAGTGAATTGGAGTTTCCTAAAGGAATGCACAAAACAAAACAAAAACCATTCTGAAAAAAATCTGTGAAGCAAGCATCATTTTCAATGGATTTCTTTCTGTGTGGTGAGTTCTCTGTAATGCAAGGCATCTGTAAAGCAGGGTTCCACTGTAGTTCACTTGAGGAAGTTAGCAAAAAGAAAGCATGCAAGCCTATAGAAGTCATGGAAAGACACAGAGAGGGTATTTTATGTTCTTTCTGCCTGCTTAAGAAGCAATGCTCATTGGTTAAAATCACTTAAAAGAAGCAAATTGAACAACAATAACAAGAGGATTGAGCAATAAACCAGTTTTCATTTTTATACTTCAATGACTACTTGAAAATTGTCTAAGATTTTGACAGGCCACTTAAATAAACTATTTACTTTGTTCTACACATAAAATCTAATTCACCATTTATATTTTAACAAATGTACTCTTGCCTTGAACTCCTAATTGGAGGACAGGGAATCTTGCTATACCAATGCTGTGTTATGGAAATCTCAAGTTCTAGACCAAGGTCTTCTTAGCCTGTTTGACAATTCATTCAGTAAAAACAAATACCCCCACCCTTTTCCATAAATAGTGAGCAATTCAAATGTCTGGAATGACACATCTATCCCAGGACGTTGGGGACAGTGAGATGTGGCCATTCCCCTAAGACTTGTCACAGGGAAAAAAACCTTAGATGATAAAAAATGGAAAATGATGAAGATTCTACATCAACAGAATATATAAACTAATAGCCAACTGAATATTCATGCCAATGTAGATGCAATATTGTCTCAGCATGGTGAATAGCTGTTAATTCATGGCTCCCTGACTGAATTTTTATTTGTATACCAGTTGTGTGATTCAGCGTACAATTAGGATTTCAGTCAGGGGCAGCAATAATCCTGGGACATGAGAAATACCATGAATGAGCTCAATTGACTCCACAAAGGAAGCTATGGCATTGAGTTTGCAAGAACTGGACTTTTTCCTTGCACATCATTCATTCATAGCATTGCCATACCTTGAAAGTAATTTGATGGCATATAACAAGGGTCAGCAAACTTGGCTCTCCAGGTGTTCTTGGACTTCAGTTACCAGAAGCTCAAGTCAGTATTCCTGCTGATCAAGGCTTCTGAAAATTGAAGTCCAAGAACATCTGGAAAGCCAGGTTTGCTGACCACTAACATATAGCAACAAGAAGGCAACTGAATCATTTGCACGCTAGTGTTAATGTAACATGAACTGCAATTACTTTGTCTGACCTAGACACTATTAAACATTTAAATGGCCTCACAGTGTTCTGAAGAGGAGGGTTCGAGCAGCAGCACAAACATATTCAGAGAATAAATGTTCTGCTTCCAATAAGTACAACCATCTGGAGGACAAAATTCATCTAGTAGACAACATGGCAGAACACAAGTGAAGCTATTTTATTATTTTTGCTACTACAGTAAAACCTCGCATAAGGAGCGCCACGCTTAGAGACTAACTCACTTAAAGAGCAGAATTTTCTCTGAATGGTGGCCTCGCTTAACAACTAAAACCAACCCAAAACTTGCTTAAAAACTAAATCAGGGTTCGCAATCCCGCCCCCTCCAGAAGTCACAATTGGTCACTTACAATGGTGTTTCACTTAAAGAGCAAACACGCTTAAAGAGCAATCCCCTGGAAAGCATTATGCTCTTTAAGCGAGGTGCTACTGTACTATTATTACATTATATCCAAATCAAAGTCAAATGTAAAATCTCTTGTTGTTCAGTCACACAGTCGATTCCAACCCTTTGCGACCCCATGGACCACTGCCTTCCAGGCACTTCTGTCCTCCACCATCCTCAACTCGCCCAGCTCTGTGCCCATCCCATTTTTGGCCACCCCTTCTTTTGCCCTCCACCTTTCCCAACATCAGGGCTTTAAAAACTGAATTTTCCAAAAATTCTCCCTTTGCACACACATTACTATCTTTCATTTCTATCTCCCTCCATATAAGATATTTTATCGTTAAAATTTTTACCAAACCTTTAATTTGGAACGCCCTGTAATACGATTTAATGTTAGGTAACCCTAACCCACCCTCTTTCTGTGACTTATACCACAAACTTTTAGGTATCCTTGCTCTTTTCCCTCCATTACAATAATTATTCAATAAATTTTGAAAAACTCTTAATTCTTTTTCAGTTTGTTTAATTGGGAGGACCTCAAATAAAAAATTAATCTTGGGTAATAAACTCATTTTACAAACAGCAATCCTTCCAAACCAAGAGGTCTTCAACATCCGATATCGAACAATTTTCTTCTTAATTTCCTCTTTCACTTTATCATAATTTAATTTCTTCAAATCCTCTACATTATCTGCAATATTAACTCCTAAGTATTTTATACTTTTCCTAATTTGAATTTTAAATTTTTCCTTAATTCTCCCTATCTCTTCCTTATTTAATTTACTGAAAATTGCTTCCGATTTCCCCCAATTTATTTTCAGGCCTATTATCTCATCAAATTTTTGCAGGTGATTTTGAATCTTTTCCATTTTTTTATAGGATCTTTCGTTATAATCAAAGTATCATCTGTGTACAAACTTATTTTTGTTCCATTTATCCCTTCTATATTTGTATCACTCCTTATAGCTCTGGCCAATAATTCCATAGCCGTTATAAACAAAATGGGGGAAAGAAGACATCCTTATCTCATTCCTGCTTTAATTTCAACATCCTCACTTTCTGCCATTAGTGAAATGCCATCTGCATATCTCAAATTGTTGATGTTTCTCCCAGCAATTTTGATCCCAAATTGTGATTCCTCCATCCCTGCATTGCACATTATGTTCTCTGTGTATAAGTTGAATAAGCAGGGTGATAAAATGCAGCCTTGTCTTACTCCTTTTCCTATTCCAAACCACTCCATCATTCCGTATTCTGACCTAACTGTTGCTTCTTGACTTGTACAAATTTCTCATGAGACATATAAGGTTTTCTGGTATTCCCACCTCTTTAATTACTTGCCACATTTTGTTGTAGTCCACACAGTCAAAGGCCTTAGTGTAGTCAATGAAACAGAAGTAGACTTGTTTCTGATATTCCTTTGTTTTCTCCATGATCTATCGTGAGAAATCTTAGCAGTCTCAGAAGGATAAAATAAGTTAACTGCAAATAATAAAAATGAAATAAATCAAGGTGAGATACTTTCAAACTGTTAAGGAGGGGAAAGGTGAGTATACAGTAAAGGTTTTATAAACAGGATTCTATATTAAAATCATTAGCTGAAGTGGGAGGTTGCACAAAAAACAATGCAATCTGCTTTTAAGTATCAAAATGGCAATTGCATATGTTGTGGACAATTCCAAACACTCTTACTGACATTTTATCCTCATCCCAAACAAATCCTCATATGAATTCAATCCTAGTTTAGCATCTGCAGGTGCAAAAGCCAAATGAGCCTTCTAGAAGAGGGAGCAGGTGCTGAAGTCTGTAGTCTAGACTCATCCCTCTAAATCCGTTTAGTGCCCTTAACCATGACTGGGTGCAACAGCAGTATAAAACATCAGCTCTGTAATCATGATCCTGTTTTTCTGCCTGTACTGGGATGTATGATATATTTGTTTGTACAGATGGGGGTGGTATGTAACAACAAAAAGAACCCAAAATCAAAAGGCTTAAGGCTGCAATCCTGTTATCTACTTATGTGGTGATATGCATCTTGAGTTCATTGGGACTTATCACTGCAGAGAAATCTGCATGACGAGATTTCATATGAAATGCCCCACCCTAATGAACAGTCACTAAAATCCAATAGGATAATTCAAAAATAAAATCCCAGCCTCTTTCAGTTCACTGAGAATTATCTCTGCATAATACAAAATATAGAATACGCCTACATGTAAATACCATAGGCAGTTTAGAAATAATGCTGGTTGCATTGTTTCGTGCTGTTAAAATGCTATGAAGCAAAGTTTCTATGAAGACATTACACGGATGTTTCATTCATCAACAAAACAAACACATGCACTTCTAAAAGAAAGTCTTGTATTCGTGGTGTTGGGTTTCATTTCAAACCACACACTGAATGGCCACAATTGGGAGGGAGGGAAGGAAGGAAGGAAGGAAAGGAATGAATGGAATAAACAAACAAACAAACATTCAGGTGGTAGTGAAAGGGGTGAAGAAGTGAGGGGTGGGGAACAGTGAAAAACAATCTCTAAAAAGGTCCGGTTGTACAAGCAGGAGGCAAAGCAATCTGTGGTTGAAAAGCCAATTAGCGGATTAAAGGGTAAGAATCTATGAAATGGAGTAGGGGAGTAATAATATAGGCAGTGCAGAGAGAGGATTAAAATAAAAGAAGTGATAACAGTATGCAGTTGAGAAGAAATGCTGTCGAAAGATGAATGAAGAAGGGAAAACAATGGGTACAAAACTTGTCATTCAATCAAGGCTTGCGGTGGTGAGATCC
The DNA here is from genome assembly GCA_030440675.1 of Furcifer pardalis. NCBI lineage: Eukaryota > Metazoa > Chordata > Lepidosauria > Squamata > Chamaeleonidae > Furcifer > Furcifer pardalis. Next base: position 71,821,330 of record CP126890.1, on the reverse strand, counting down.
TGGACCAAACTGGAAGGTGAAGGGGGGGGGAGAAAAAAAGAGCTTTGATGTTATATTCCAACTGTACTCAAATCATTATTAGAAAACTGGAGCAGATGGACGATTTATCCATTACTATGTAATATTAAATGAGCAATAATGAGTATACAGAAGAATTACATTTTAATTCTTTTAATTCTATTTAATGTTAAGCTTGCTAGTAATAGAGGTTTATTTATTCTATGATATTTATCATTTACTGTATGTGTATTTTATTTAATATAACACAATGTATTGTAACCTACCCAGAGAGCACTTGCACTCTGGTGGTGTAGGAGCTGGAATACTAATAAATATACATGGTGACTGTTAAATGCTTTGTTTGCAGGTTGCACACATTAAACAGGTGGCACAATCAACTGCATCTGGTCACACACTTTTTTTTTTGCACCTAAAATCATATATTGTGTATGTATCTGGATTTTTTAAAAGGAAATAAAAATGCCTACCCCAGGGGTCTCCAACACTTTTCCAGTAGTGCCAGGGCATTCATGGGTGCTTCTTACACTGTTGTACCATATATATCTTCCAGAATTTGTAGCATCATGATCATTTCGTACATATTATTAATGTCATTCTCATACTGAACAAGCAGACCTCGAAAGAAGACGGGTGTTCATAATGTAACAGCACAATAGCTACAACCAGTTCTAAGGACCTTCCCAGCATATTAAAAGTTGTATACAGTAATACCCCGGATAACGATTGCACGGGATAACGCTAAAACCACATAACGACGACAAATTTGGGGGGAAGATTTGCACCGGAGAACGTTCATTTTAGCGTTATCCGATCCATCGTATTAAAGAAGTAAAGGAGGCCAAAGCTCCTCTCCCTGTCACTTCCCTCCTTCCCCACCCCCACCCCAGCAGTTTGGGGACTCCCCACACCCACCCCACTGCCTGCTCGGCCACAGAGAATCCAGCCCAGCCCTCCTTACCTAATCTTCTTGAGCTGCACGCTCCGACTGAGCCAGAGGCTTGTGTTTTTGCTTTCCCTTCCTGTATTGAAAAAAAAACAGGAAGTGGGAAAGAGACAGAGGTGATTGGTTCTTCCCTTTAGTTTAAAAAAAAAACCAAGCCTCATGGGCGATCAGCTGGCAGTCGGAGAAGAGAAGGTAAGCAGCGAGGGAAGCCTGCAGTAGCATCCCCGATCCTACTGCAGTCACAGCGGTGGGGGGTGGCTTTAAAGGCAGGGAGGTCTCTTTCTTTCCCTGCCTGCCTTTAAAGCGGTTTGTCCCTGAAGTCAGGGCTTTTTTTTTAGCGTTGTTCGATGCATGCATCGGACAACGCTAAAAACCGGATAACGTCATGACTTGTGGAACCAAGTCATGACGTTATCCGGGGTATTACTGTAGTTCTTTTGTAGGCATTATTTTTGTCTTCTCATTGTTCAGCTAGTTTTGCTTTGGCATCGTCTTCTTTCACTTTGACTAAAAGTCATTTTACATTATTGCTGCTTTCTACCAGCAAGAAGGTGTTATCTGCACATCTTGAATTACTGATGTTTCTTCACCCAATTACACTCCTGTTTGATCCAAATCTAATTTGTATTTTTGTATATGTTCTGCATGCAGATTGAATGTAAGAGGATAAAATGCACCCTTCTTTGACACTTTTGCCAACAGGCACCCATTTTGTTTCTCCATATTTTGTTCAAACAGTGATTCTTGTACACAAGAAAAGATCAGTGTGATAACGACACACTGTGTGAATGCAGAGAGATACAGAATCCAGATAATTTGTTGGTCTACTGGTTACTACCAGAAACATTTACCAATGAGGATTTAATTTTAACTAATGACAAAACCAAGAAGGCGGTTTCATTTTGCCAGGTTAAAGTCTGACCTAGACACATAAGAAGAAGACAGAGCTGCACTGGTTGCCAGTGTGCCTCCGGGTGCAATTCAAGGTGCTGGTTATTACCTTTAAAGCCCTACATGGTAGTGGGCCAGGATACTTAAGAGACCACATCAGCCTAAGGACATCTGCCCATCCCACCAGAGCGGACCAGAGAGGCTCTCTGGTTGTACCATCAACTAGAGAGGTGCACCTCTCTAGCACTAGAAGGAGGGCCTTCTCCGTGTCTGCTCCAGCCCTATGGAACCTCCTGCCAAGTGAGTTGTGCTTCCAGACGGAGCTGCTGCCCTTTAGGAAGTGGGTTAAGACCTGGCTGGCAGGGCATGTGTGGGTTATGGGCCAGACGGTGGCCTCAGTTTGTTGGCTCATCTAACCCCTCCCTCTCTGTGTGTGACTTGTTTAATCTCTTTTAATTTTTGTAACTTTTTAATCCTGTTTAATTCTGTTTTTATACCATGTTTTTACTGTGTTTTAAGTGTTTTTAAAGTTTGTTAGCTGCCCTGGGTCTTTGTGAGGAGGGCGGCATAAAAGTTTGATAAAATAAATAAATAGAAAGGAACAGTAAGACCCACTCTGCCGTTAAGCAGAATGAGACAACTTTCTGAAGTGGTGGATGCTAAAAGCCCCAGTGTCACAGCTTCAACCATTACTCATAAATTTTCTGATCCCCCTCTCTCTACGGAACTGGAAAAAGAGCCATATATATCTGCCCTGGGGGCCCTAATAAGCCTGATATCTCAAATGTGGTAGATTATGCATTATGCCAAAGTTTAAAGCAAAAGTCAATTGGTACACCAGTTGACCTTTATAGATAGACTGCAGAACAGGTGCCACCTTGGGTTTTGAGAAGTTTTTTTTCTTTTTGCCTCAGGCAACCTAATATTTTTGGACAGCTGAGATAAACATTAAAAGATGAGGAAAGAATAGGGTAAAACTAGGTGTGTGCGAAAGAGAATTAGACAAAGTTTACAAATAGTTATACCTGAACATGTATGTGCACATACACACATACCTCTCTCTGTCAATCTTTAAGACTCCCATTTGCCATATCAGCAGCCCTGCATCCACAACTTTTAATGTAATCTTGTGGTGCTTTATTTGTAAATTATATGACAAGAATCACATTGATTGGGGCAGATTTAACTCAGTACAAAACCTATTCTGCTGAGATTGTCTGTCTAGGTGATTTTATCAAGTTCTCCTTTAGTTCCATTTTCTCTCTCATCCCTATCCCCAGGGGAAACTGATGTCCAGCTTGCTGAACAAATTGCCCTAAATTGAGTTCTTTCTCTGCCGTATACAGGCCTTCTTTTGGCTCCTCTGCTTGAAAACTTTATGCATTCTTCCCCCCCTTCTTCTCCCTCCCATTTCTTTTCCAATTAAAATGGAGAAATTTGCACCGATACCTGCTCCCAATTAAATGAATACTGCATTACCAGCCACACACTCTAGATCGTCTTTTACCCTCCCTTCATTAGCTTTATTCCTGTGAGGCTTCCTGGCTGGCTGCCAAGGACTTATGGCAAGAATTCAACAATCTTGTACACTTTATCCCCTCAAAATCATTCTTGAATTTAAGCAGCCTATCCCTCTGACCCAATGTGAGAAACATAGGAAGTGATTCAGAAAAAAAAATTGGGGGGGGGGGGAGAAGGATAAAGAACATTATTTTTAAAAAGTTTAAAAGTTCCCTTAAAGAAGCTAAATTAAAAGGAGTTAAACTTCTAGGCTGCTTGGTCTTGCTTCTTATCCATCCATCCATCCATCCATCCATCCATCCATATGTTGATAACATTCAATTGAAAATAATAAATGGCAGTATGAATTTTCAGCATTAGTTAGGAAACTATTCATGCCGACAAGAAATCTATCATGCTCTTAACAATTTAGGCATGTTGACTAAGGCTCACTTAAATTACACAGCAGCATAGCAAAACCCAGCTAATCAGAGACTTAATACCTTCTCTCTCTCTCTCTCCCTCTCTCCCTCCCTCTCTCTCTCTCTCTATCATACACACACAAAGGATTCCCATCTAATTTTTCAACACAGCATACTATATTATCAACTATTCTCATCTGACATTCAAAATAGCTAATATCATGTCAAGCTGTCAGGAATGATAGCCTTATTGTCAAGCCTGAAATAATAGAGAAGGGCACTATAGTCTTGTTGTTACCATTTGAAGCTACATTTAAAGAAGAAGAAGAAATACATTTTCACATCACAGATTACATAAACTTGCTTTACTTATCAAGTAGATTAGGCATAACTAGGCAGGCTCATAGGCAGCCTATACAAGGCTGTAATAGCATGGTGTTAGCAATGTATTAGACAACGCTGGCTCTTCAGCTATAAGAAGAAGCCAGGGCAGGATGAGGACCTTGCTGCCCCTCCCCCTGTGCCTATACCAACTGCCAGGGAAAGGAGAAGCCAGGGCAGGATGAGGACCTTGCCGCCCCTCCCCCTGTGCCTACATCAACTGCCAGGGGAAGAAGAAGCCAGGGCAGGATGAGGACCTTGCCGCCCTTCCCCCTGTGCCTATACCAGGGGTCTGCAAACTTGGCTCTCCAGGTGTTCTTGGACTTCAATTCCCAGAAGCCCAAGTCAGCACTCCTGCTGATCAAGGTTTCTGGGAACTGAAGTCCAAGAACATCTGGAGAGCCAAGTTTGCTGACCACTGGCCTATACCAACTGCTAGGGGAAGAAGAAGCCAGGGCAGGATGAGGACATTGCCGCCCCTCCCCCTGTGCCTATACCAACTGCCAGGGAAAGGAGAAGCCAGGGCAGGTTGAGGACCTTGCTTCCAGAAATATCATACAACAACCTGAACAACAAAGGGTTTTACATTACACTATGGTGGGACTCTAGAGAAAATTGTTATGTTATGGCATCCATTGACATACATGCGGCCAGCAGAAGCACAAGGTACAATCTAGTTGGTAGAGAAAACCACCACAAAGACTACAATACTGGCTTGAATCTTAAAATAAATCAATGGAAAGGAGATTCTCATCCACTTCTCAGGAATTACTTCAATTTGGCTAAGGCCAACTGAAAAGCCAAAAAAATAGCAACACTAAGTGTTACAGAACTGAATGGACCCATATTCTGTCTTTACTTCAACATATATCCTGGGGGGGGGGGCTGGAGGTGGTGGAAATTCTAAGCATAGAAGATCCAGTTTGGATGGAGACCTTAGCTATGTTAACCCCATTTTCACTTTCTACTAGGGTTCCCATGCAAGAATCCAAATCCAGATCACATACAGTACATTCATTCACTCATTCATTCATTTTATATGCCACTCTAGGCAGTTTAGATAATTAAAATCATAACACCATGCAAGAAAAAAAGATGGATCCAAGATGGAACAGAAAACTTTGCTGGACAAAGAGAATGCTTTTATTCTATCATATTTTTAGATACTTGTAATATATTTTGTCAGCATCATTGTCATTAGCTGATACTTGTATCCAAGCATACATTTTTTCCTGGAAGTCATTTTCTCAGTTGATGGTTGTGTCTCTGGTGACTCCATAAACCAATCCTGGCATGAAACATGCGACCACACACATTACTCTGAATAGATGGTGGAGGGAGTAGTTGAGTTTGACAAAGCTTTTGTGTTTGTTGCTTAGCCTCTTCATGTCTGCAGCATTATCCTTCAAAGTGATCGGTAGCAGCAGAGATGGTTTATTGCCAAAGTGGGCAATCTACGAATGCTGCTTCCCAAGTTTGTGGCTTTATACCTGACACCTTCATAGCACTGCAAAGGAGCTCTGAGAGGTCTTGTTTCCCATAAAGAATTTGATGAAGAAGCCTGGACCCATCCATATGGCGGACATCCCCTATCCATCTAAGACGAAAATGTATGATGGAAGCTTCAATGCTATTTACATTTGTCTTCTTGAAGACTGTGATGTTGGTGATATAGTCATTCCACTTGATGTTCAAGATGGACCTTAGCTTTTTTTGGTGAAAGTGCTCAAGTTTTTTGATGTCTTGGTGATAGAGGGTCCATGTTTCACAGCTATACAGTAACATTGAAATAACAACAGCTTGGTATACCATCAACATAGTCTGGTTTGTTAAATCTTTGTTCATGAAGACCGAGTGTTATAGAAGACCAAAGGCAGAGTGGGCAGCACCAATTCTCTTCACCACACTCTGTTCAAAGGTGCAGTTTTTAGACATGCTACTACCAAGGTAAGAAAACTGGTCTAGCTGCTCAAGTGTCGAATCTGAGATGGTGATACTGAACTCTGGAAGGGCTGTCTTTGGGGCAGGTTGTACAAGTACCTTGGTTTTCTGAGCATTTATGATGAGGCCAAAATGATTGCATGCATTCTTGAAACAGTTGGCTGACTATTGTAGCTCCTCAGGTGTGAGAGTAGGCAATGCAGTATCGTCAGCATATTGCATTTCCGTTATCCTGTTAGCACTGGTAAGTCTTCGGGAGTGTAGTGTAGCCAAATTAAAGAGTCATATGTCAAAGCAGCATTTAATCTCTACACCTGCGTTGTTATTAGATGTTTCATATTGCATGGCAGCCAAGTAAAGGGCAAAAAGGGATGGAGCAAGCACGCAACCCTGGTTCAATCCATGGGTGATTGGGAAGTCTTCTGTTATGATGTTTTGATGGTGAACCCTCCCAGACATGCCATCACGAATGGCTCAGGGCAACGACATTGTCTCAGAACAGCCCACATAGCAGGTACAATCTTGTACAAGCTGGAATTAATATTGCCAGGAGAAATATCAACAACCTGAGATACAGTGGAACCTCGGTTAACAAACAGCCCAATGAACATAAAAGTTGCATAACAAAAGGAAATCCATACAAAATAGTGGCTCAGTTTATGGAATTTTTTCAGAACAGATTAATTGGTTTTCAATGCATTCCTACGCAACTGCATTTCAGTTAAAGTATTTTGGTTTTCAATGCATTTCTATGGGAAATTTGCATTCAACAGATTCCTATGGGAAATTCAGTTAAAGTAATTTTTGCTGTAAGAAATGTCCCAGAGAATGCATTAATTACATTAACTGAGGTTCTACTGTATGCAGATAACATACTGACAGAAAGTGAAGAAGATCTAAAGAGCCTCTTGATGAAGGTGAAAGAAGAAAGTGCAAAAGCTGGCTTGAAACTCAATTTTAAAAAAACATCCAAGATCATGGCATCCGGCCCCATCACTCCCTGGCAAATAGAAGGGGAAGAAATGGAAGCAGTGACAGACTTTACTTTCTTGGGATCTAAGATCACTGCAGACAGTGACTGTCAATCAATCAGTGCAGTCAAAAGGGTTTACGTGCATGAAATACCATCAAAATGCACCACCACAAACACATTTGTTTGAATTAAAACAAAATAGAATAAAATACACTCCTTGGAAGGAAAATTATGGCAAGCCTAGCCAGCATAATAAAAAGTAGAGACATCAACCTGCCAACAAAAGTCTGCATAGTTAAAGCAATGGTTTTCCCACTAATAATGTATGGCTATGAGAGCTGGACCATAAGGAAGGCTGAGCACAGAAGAATAGTTGCCTTTGAACTGTGGTGCTGAAGAAGACTTTTGAGAGTCCTCTGGACTGCAAGAAGATCAAATCAGTCAATTCTAAAGGAAAGCTCCTTGGAAAGTCACATAATGAAGCTGAAGCTCAAGTACTTTGGATACCAATTGAGAAGAAATGACTCACTGGCGAAGGCCCTGATGCTAGGAAGGATCAAAGGCAAAAGGGGAAAGCAGCAGAGGATGAGATGGTTAGACAGCATTGTTGACACAGTGGGTGAACATCTGGGCAGACTCTGAACGATGTCAGATGATAGAAGAGCCCGGCATGCTGTGGTCCATGGGGTCACAAAGGGTCGGACTCAACTGTGCAACTGAATAACAAAAATATATCCTGTTCATCACACAAATCAACATTTGAAGATGAGTAGTTAGTCTTCCAGTATATGCCATGGACTGAGGTTACACCCTCAACATCATGAACTCCCAGTGAGTTCATAGCTCTGGCAGCACTTGAACTGGTGACTCTTAGGTCCAATTCAATGTAATAAAAGCAATTAGCAGTTAAAGTCTTTCCTGGACTAGTTGACTTGGGATTGAAACAGACAAGCTGCAGTCCCAAATGCTCAAAGTCCGCTGAGGACAAGGACCTTCTCATATAAAGTAATCCAGGATGTCAAGTTAGCCTTCTGCCTGACATGTACAGTGGATTTGTTAAAGGCTAGCTACATTTGCCATCCGCAGGAAAAATCTTACTACTGCTACTTTTTATTGTATGAACCAGCTGCCATGCCAGCAATTAATATATTGCAAGATTGTACATAAATGCTAAAAATCAAGAAAAGGAAAAAAAACTTTAATTAATTGATGACTTGGCAAATGATAATATATTTAAACACAAATGCTAAGTATGTGTCAAATACTACAGGTTATCAATGCAGTACATAAGAGAAAAAGGCATGATGCAGACTGAAAAATCAGTGATACTTTTTTAAAAAACCAGTTCAACAAATGTAGGATACAGGGCCTTTTTATAAGCAAAACACATCACAGATGCATTGACAATGAATAATGTTTAATCTATGGCAAAGCAGCATGGGAGAAATGGGAAAAAAGTTTTCCATAACTCCCTGCTGAGATTCATTTGAGCAATTCAAGATGGAGTTTCAAACATTTTGCCTAAATTTGACAGGTAAGAAACTTTCATTTGATCTGTTTCTCCCAGGGCATGACAAAGCCTCACCAGAAAAGAGGAAACAACACAACCAAGTTACTACTGCAATAATTTAATTACAATGGATAAGTTACAACATACAGCTCAGACCATGGAGAAGGCAATTGCCCATGAAAGGCTATCCAAAAGGAAATTCATTACTAATCAAATATGGATTCTGAGCCAGTTTATGTAATTCTAAAATACAAATACACAGCATTAAAGAGTCATAAGTAGGTAATAAAATATTTATAATTGCAGATAAATCAGAAAGGTACTAGCCATGTTTCATGCTCCTCAGACCTACATGGCCTAACTTTGATCCCAAGAGAGCAATAATGTTTTATTGAACTTGATAATCTCACATGAAGGAAGTGACTGATTACTTACACTACCTCATTCTTCAGAAACAATGAAGTGATAGACCCTCTACAAGAAAGTGAAATTATAGGCATACATCATTAATTCATGTATTGATATAATTATGTGATTCCACAGGTCTCCAGCTATATTAAGAATGTCTTTAGGAAGAAGGAAAATGCCACATTCGTAGATCATGAAAAGCACTGCCTATGCATCAATCAAAGAAAGGAAACACCCCTTTTCAGGTATTCTGGAATGTGTTCACAACACATGAGGAAAATGAGGACAAACATGCTAATTCTACAATGCATTCTTCCTCACATGAGAGCAAATGTCTGAAATAGGCAGGCTTTTCTTCTCACAGAAGCTCTTTACGCAAGCAAAGGTGGAGAAGAATTATTTCACTACTTTTTACATTTGCTTCCCAGTATTTTATGACAGTCCAGACTAAGGAATAGCTGAGGGAGAAATGACTCCAGTTGTTGGTAGGACATCTGCATTTATCCACAGCCTAACTGTAATGGGGAAAGAGCCAAGTTCTCTGTAGATTATTAGCTGCCAAGGTGGGCTAGTTTTGAAAATGTTAAGAAACAAGGTAAACATACTCCGTGTTTGATAGTGAGTAAAGATAGCTTTGATTAAAAAAAATCTTCTATAATAGCTCTTCTTGGCTTTTGAACCAAAACAGAATTCTCAGCTTCCCTGTGAAAAACCAATGAACCCAGTCTCTAAACTCCTTCCACAAACTAAACATCACTGATGTTCAGCATATCTATAGGGAACACAGAGCCTCCTCAAAGATTGTGGTATTCTTGAATCACAATCAGGTGTACCACAGGCAACAGCAACCTTGTGCCAGCTAATCTTTCTCACACTAGGTCAGGCAAAGAGAACTGTAGACTGAATTCACCCAAAAGGTGCTTTCATTTTGGCAGTTTCATGTCTGATCAAGACACAGAAGAAGAAGAAGAAGAAGAAGAAGAGCAGCAGCAGCAGCAACAACAACAACAACAACAAACAACAACAACAATAACTCAATCCTCCCTAACTTTTCTCCTTGAAACATCTATTATTCCCAGAGATGGCACACATGACAGCTGTTTTTCAGCCACAAGGAGAAAAGTGGTGGTGTTTTTTAAAAAAAATTCCTCCCTCTCACAGACGAATATCTTCCTCAGACAGAACATCCTTGCTGGATCAGATATTCTAGAATCTCTGAACTTTGTACTGTGTGTAGAGTAATTAAACCAGTGAAAATAAGAATGAAAGCCTTTTCCCCATTGGTAGCCCCATATGTCTGAAATCAATTTGCATCAGGGGTTATCTGTCCCCTTATTTTCAGTTTCTCAGGAAAACCCTTACAATTCATTTGTATTTATTGGCCATTCCTAAGTTTGGGGCTCCTAACTGTATTACCATTCCTGCTTTTAATGGATTATTTATTTATCTATCTATTTATTTATTTATTTAAACTTGTATTTTATTTTTTGAGGTATTTTATTTCAAAGGCTGCTTTGCTTGCCTGGGTTCTACCCTTAAAGGTAACCTAAAAACAATATTAAATGTAAATAAATAAATAAATTATGGTGCTGCCACAGAAAGTCTATGAGGTGACGTATGAAAAATTACTGCCAACTTGAATTGATTAAAGGGGTGCTGCTCACACTGAAACAAAGATAGTAGAGGGGAAACAGGGACTTTGGGGTTATTTCCCCCCCTTCAAGCACTAACTGTGAACTATGCAAATGTGATAAACCTATGCAAATATTTGAAATGTGAAATATATATTCAAAGAGAGAATGAATTAAGATAAGCAAAGAATGAATAGGGATGGGGGTGGGCTTTTCCTTTTGCCTGCCCAATAATTTCCTGCTGTAAATGCACAGTGTTTACTGTAATTCAAAGAAGCATCGCTGTGAGGTATGAGAGTGGCTTTCTCAAGGCTGCAGCAGACAGGAATCAAGATGAAAAAATTCCAGGGCCAGACAGAAAAATTTGCAATAATTTCCTATCACACACACATACATTTTAGCACCTTTATTGCAGAAGCAATACTAAACAACCACGCTTGCCTTATAATAGCATTTCTATAATAATGGTATTTTATAACAGAAGTGCTATTATTACAGGAATTGTATTATAATAATAGCATTATTATTGTAGAGCCTTTTCTATAGTAAAAGCATTGAATAAGCCCATTTGTATTACAGAAAATGAATGTAAACTTTCTCCTCCCTGGTGATGTAAATCTCTTTTGGCTCTTCTGTCTAATTCAACAGACTGAAGGAAAATATGCCCACCCAGCCAAATTTTGGGAGCACGCACTTAGTGCCCAATTTAAGGGATCTATGCAGATGTAATGGAGGTTTCAGGTGATCATTCACCACTGCATTTGAAACCTAGAGGGAAAACAAGTGGGCCAAAACCAAAGTCTGTCCACCATCACATTTCAGCCTTTTCTCTTCAGCCTAAATCATAGGTGCCCAAACTTTTTGGTCTGTGTGCCGATCATTTGGTTCAGGGGGGTGGTCACTATGGTCCACAGGCTGGATCTGGCCCCCAACACCAATTCATCCAGCCCATGAAGCCCTCGTTGCTCCCAGAAGCAGAAGTAAAATGCACCCAGATGCTTTGTGGGCCAGATGAATTGGCATCAAGGGCCGGATCCAGCCCACAGGCCATAGTTTCTGCACCCCTGGCCTAAATAAAGGATACACAACACTTCTTCCCAAATGCCATTCCCCATATTCTGAGTTATGCTTGCTTTGTATACTCTCGGGCCAAAATTAGGTGATTACAAGAAATTATACCTTTTCTATTTAACAGTCTCCTCCATGGAAGGGCCTGCATTCAGACTACTTTATTGGACTGCAACTCTTCTTCTTCCATGTCTAGGTCAGACGTGACACTGCCAAAATGAAGCCACTTTGGGGTGAGTGTGGGACCTAGTGTGGGAAAGATTAGCTGGCAACATAAGGTTGCCATTACCAGGGGTACCTCCAATTGTATTTCAAAAATACCACAATCTTTGAGGAGGCTCTTTCTGTGTACCCCAACTACAACTCTCATGAACCATAACCATAGCCACTGAAGAAGATGTGAGAATTGTAGCCGAACTGCACTTGAAGGGCTGCATATTTCCATCTCTGATTTGCAAGCTAGTATCCAATTAGCTGCTTCTGTAGGTAGAATCTGGAAGATTTATTTTTTTAAAAAAAATCATTTTATTTATTATATTTATACCCCTCCCATCTAGGAGATTTTCCTATTCTGGGCAGCTAACAACAGAAAACTCACACATTAAAAACAGTCACACATTTTTAAAAATACATATAAAAATAAAAACAGTCACACATTGTAAAAATACATATAAAAATAGCAGGAAAAAACCTATTGGCGATGGAGAGACATAAAACAAAACACCTAACAGGTAGTTGTTGGCAATATACTACCAAAAGCCTCTTTAAAAAGAAATGATTTTAACTGGTTTTTAAACATAGACAGGGATGGAACCTGGCACAACTCAACTGGAAGAGAGCTCCACAAAGTTGGTGCCGTCACCGAGAAGGCAGTTCGCTGAGTCACGGCCTTTCTTGCCAATATCGGAGTTGACACCTGGAGCTGCACCATTTGGGAGGAACAAGTGATACAGGCTGATGTCCTGAGGGGAAGACGGAACGTAGGTAGGAAGGTCCCAAACCGTTTAGGGCTTTAAAAGTTGGAACTAACACCTTGAACATGATATGGAAAGGAACAGGTACCCAATGCAGCCCTGCCAAGGCTGGGGAGATATGATCAAATGTTCTCACTCCAGTAACCAACCTGGCTGCTGCATTTTGCACCAGTTGAAGCCTCTGTATCCGGAACAAGGGAAGCCCCATGTAGATAGCATTACAGTAATCGATATGTGAGGCTACCAGTGAGATAACGAATGTTGTGAGGAACCACCTACCCAAGTAGGGATGCAACTGGTCAATTTGGTACAGTTGGGGAGAAATGGCTTTGTTCACCTCTGCAATTTGCACTTCAAGGGTCAAATGAGGATCTAATATGACCCCTAAATTGCATACCTGGTCCCTAGGGGAGAGATTGATCCCTCTTCTTCCTCTAGCAACCACTCTATGTGCTCTAAAACTTTGGATGGCTTGGTGGTTTAGGTATCTGGCCATAGAATCAGAGGTGTTGGGAGTTTGACACCCCCCCCCCCACTGTCCCTCCTTGGACTCAATGATCCATAGGATCCCTTCCAGGTCTGCAGTTCTAAAACAAATAATAAAACCTTCTGGACCAAGTTTGGAGCACCATGAAGAGATGTAGGAGAGGGGGGGGGGGAGTCTCAATACTATTGCTAAACATAGAATGGAATTTAGAGCACCATGGTTAGAGTGGCCTAAGACTTTAAAAAAAACATCACGGAGGGTTATATTTTAAAAAGGCTTTATCTTCCCAGCAAACACTTCTACTCGTGCAAGCCAAGGCACCCAATTCTGCCAAAACGTCCTGTCTTGTTATTGTTAGCTTCCCACTCCCTGCCAGTTCTACTGCAATTTTCTGTGCCCTGCCTTATAACACTGTCCCAGTGGTGTGCACTGAGCAAGTGAAAGTCTTTTCTTCTTGCACAATGCCATGAACTGATGCAACTCATGGACATTTGAAATATAATTTAGCTAACATTTTAATACTTCTCTTTGTCCATGGTCTAGTTTCTGTGATGATGAGCTTCCTTCCTCCCCATTTTTAATTTGAAAATGTTATTGGCTTTACTTTTAATTTCTTTTTAAACATACCATGCTGAATACATTTTTTTAGCTAATGGGTGAGGATTTTTTTTAATGAATGAAAACATTAAATGGTTCTGATTATGAAAGCAAGCAGAACATGTCAAGAAATACTCACTTTGGAAGTAAATGTTTAAAAGCCTGACATATTTTTATGGCAAAAATGTAACACTGAATCCTGTAAAACGCTTTAGAAGAAATCTTATATCCACATCAACTATATTAATACAAATTTCAACCATCATTCAATAAAATATATATTGCTTTGGTACTTACTCAAAAGCACCTACAGAATTTGACTGTATATGTAGGAAATGAATAAGTAAATTTATGTCTATAAAAGTCAACTTCCTTTTTTTATTAATGTTATCTTCTATTACCTTCAATTCTAGGTAATTCTAGTGTAGTATAGAAGACAGAAAGAAATTAAAATCCAAAGCTAGTGACCTTTTTCAGGTTAAAATAAAATCCCATATACGTCTAAACTGATACAATCAGATTATACCATCTCTGATTATACCAGTCTATGAAACAGTAAAGTGGGAAAATTCAATATACTCATATCCTCTCCAGGCAAGTCTATATTTTTCCAGACTTTCTATGTGAAACCTTTCTATGTGTATTTATATGAAATAAACTTTTTGTAGTGAATTCAAGAAGCTTGCATTTTCTTTATCATCTGCATTGCCAAGATGGGGTTGTAGCGATAAAAGTACAATTATAAATTGCCACACACACCCCCAAACCATTGTTTGCATACAAACATTGACATATATAGCACAGAAATCATATTTTAATAGGTACATTTATTTTAAAAGCCAGTGGGTAGATAAGGTTGCATTTTGAGCTTAAATAAAAACACTGAATAATTAAGAGGTTTATGAAGCAAATCTGAATATAGTGACTGTGATTTTTTCAGCCCAAAATGAAAAAAGATTCAAGTGAATTAAAAGGTTTTATTTAAAGAAATAACTACTTGCAGGTAATGCATAGGCCTTTGGATAACTGCCTATCATTTCTTTAGGGCAAGTCTTCAAATTAGCAGTTCTTTAACAATAAGGGATGCTAAGCAGTTCTTTGATTAATTTTCCAAATTTCATTCAAAATTCAACCAAAGAAAATAAAAGCTACATTGTTATGCTTGCTTGTCTGTCATTCTGCTAGAGCACATCCAGCTTCCCCTTTAACATCTAGACTCCTACATTTGGTATATATAAACCATGCCTGGAAATTTCACTCCTTGTCTGAAGAAGTGGACTTGATCCACAAAAGCTAACAATAAAAATATAGCAGCTAGTTTTTAAAGTGCTACAGTGTTTTTATTTTGGTTTATTACTTTTTTGTTTTTGTTTTCTGATATGTCTGAACCACTGACTAACACGGTTACTATTAAAAAGAAAGAAAAAAGAAAGAAAATAAAGACCCTCTGTGGCATCGGTGGTGGCCATGATGGGGGCCAATTTACAGCGGCAAGACATGCTGGAAAATAACAGAAACAGCAGGATTCAGACTCAATGGTACAACACATAACATTTGTTACTATTCCTTAATTATTGGCTATATTTATATCCTGCCTCTAAGGATGAACCTCAACATATCATTCGTGGCTTTGCTCTTCTCCACTGTATCAACACCACAGTTCTGCAAGACACATCAGACATGGAGTGTGTGACTGGCCCAAGGTCTTCATCCAATGATTTTCATGGTTGGGAGGGGGGGTCAGAATCTCAATCTCATCTCATGACTACAAACACAGTTTGTTGGCCAAAGCAATGAGACAAGGAACATACGCTGTGTAAGTCAAAGGAGTGCACATAAAGGTGCACATTTGGTAAGAACAGGGCCCTTTAATCGTACACTCAGGCCTTGGCAGTAATGTGTTATAAGTACAGTAATACCCCGTATAACGCGAGTACCGTATATCGTTAAATCCGCATAACGTTACAAGATTTTCGGAAACATCTTGTATCGAGTAACGCAATTTTAACGTTACACGAAACAGTCGTTCTTAGCAGCAGGGTGGGTGGAAAGCTGAACGGGGTTCTCCGTTCAGCTTCCCAGCCACCCTGCAGCTACGGAGGCAGGGGTGGGGTGGCTGGAAAGCTGACGGGGGGCTCCCCCATCGGCTTACCCAGCCACCCCACAGCTGCGGAGGCATGGGCGGGTGGCTAGGGAAGCCGACAGGGAGTCCCCGTCAGCTTCCCCAGCCACCCTGCAGCTGTAGATCGGGTCCTCTGATCTCTCTGGAGGTGTTTCTGGGCTTCCCCGACGTCCTGAGCCAGTGCAGCAAGCCAGAATGTCAGATTTCGAATCCCGATGTTCTGGCTTGCTGCACTGGCTCAGGACGTCGGGGAAGCCCAGAAACACCTTGGATCGGGTCCCCACACCTCCCTGGACCCGGCGGGGGGGTCAGAGCCCCCAAAATTGGTAAAAAAAAACGTCCGTTTTTTTTACCAATTTTGGGGTTTCTGACCCCCCCCCCCCGCCGGGTCCAGGGAGGTGGGCAGACCTGATCCAAGGTGTTTCTGGGCTTCCCCGACGTCCTGAGCCAGTGCAGGAAGCCAGAATGTCAGATTTCGAATCCCGATGTTCTGGCTTCCTGCACCGGCTCAGGACGTCGGGGAAGCCCAGAAACACCTTGGATCGGGTCCCCACACCTCCCAGGACCCAGCGGGGGGGTCAGAAACCCCAAAATTGGTAAAAAAAAACGGACGTTTTTTTTTACCAATTTTGGGGGCTCTGACCCCCCCGCCGGGTCCAGGGAGGTGTGGGGACCCGATCCAAGGTGTTTCTGGGCTTCCCCGACGTCCTGAGCCAGTGCAGCAAGCCAGAATGTCAGATTTCGAATCCCGATGTTCTGGCTTCCTGCACTGGCTCAGGACGTCGGGGAAGCCCAGAAACACCTTGGATCGGGTCCCCACACCTCCCTGGACCCAGCGGGGGGGTCAGAAACCCCAAAATTGGTAAAAAAAACGGACGTTTTTTTTACCAATTTTGGGGGCTCTGACCCCCCCGCCGGGTCCAGGGAGGTGGGGAAACCCGCTCCAAGCTGTTTCCAAAGTTCTCCCACCTCCCTGGAGGCAGCAGCAAGGCAAAATGTCAGGATTCAAATCCCGATGTTCTCGCTTCCTGCAGCCTCCAGGGAAACAGGGCTTTTTTTAACATTGTGTGTTCAATGTATCGCCCAACGTTAAAACCCGAATAACGACGGGACTTGTGGAACCAAGTCATAACGTTATTCGGGGTACTAGTGTACTGTACAGTAAAACCTCATATAACACTAAAACCTGGTTCCACAAGTCTTCGTGTTATATGATTTTTCGTGTTATCTGATCCTCTATGGGATCCATAGAGATACATTGTAACCACACAGGCTTTCGCGGTTGTTATCTGAAGCATCCCATAGGATCTTAATGTTATCTGATGCAATTCTTCCCCCCAGATTCCTTGATGTTATGCGATTTTCGTGTTATTCGATACTAATGTTATATGAGGTATTACTGTATCTGCAAATATAATGTTTCCATAAAAAATGGGAAACCTGACCAGATGTGCACTTTTAGCTAGGGTAACTTTTCATGAATGAACATTTGGTACCTTTCACAATAAGGAACCAAGATGCAAATCCAATGACCAGTTTAGTCATACAGTGGAACGTCTCTTAACAAACAGCTCGGTTAACACAAAAATCACATAGCAAAAGGAAATCCATAGAAAATAGTGGCTTGGTTAATATTTTTTTTCAGAACTGATTAATTCATTTTCAATATATTCCTATGGGAAACTGCATTTTGGTTAACAATTTTTGGTTTTCAATGCATTCCTATGGGAAATCTGCTTTACAAATTTTCTGTGGTACAAAAGGTCCCAGAGAACACATTGAGTTTGTTAAGCGAGGTTCCACTGTACTCTAGTGTATCACATATTCATTTTATGGTGGAGGATTACAATTTCAGAATGAAACTATGTCACTCCCAAGGATACATTATCAGTTATTGTTTTGGAAAAGACATTAACCTAGCATTGTCACACCATCATCAACAGCTTGTCAAATCAATGCACAAATATGCAGTGCTCTGAACTGGGAGAAGGGAAAGAATAGTCAAGTTTTTTACCCTCCTATCTTTTCTGGATTTACACTTTCCCTTTGTGGTCAAATTAGATAAAGAGTAGTGCTTTCAGAAATAGTCTGTAGTTCATTTTACCCATAACCTAGTATTTTTAGCTTCATGTTGAAATAACTCACACAGCAGCCAAGCAGAACACTTTTAATTTCACTTCAGGTTGAAGGTTTCCTGAAAAGTTCACTAATCAAATCAGCGGAAAAGACAAACAAAGGGAGTGTGAAAGAGAGAGATTTGTTGATAAGGCTTGACAGTTTGCATGAAGTTTAAATGGGGTCGAAAGCAATAAATATAGCCAATTAGTTGAGAAAAGGATAAAGAGGCACCTTTTGGAATCAGCAAAGGCCAGGTGGGAATTGCAAAGTGATAATAGTACACAGTTCAGAAAGGATATTGTAAAGAATCAAAGAAAGATAGTGAAACCAAATAGAAAATCTAAAATTAATCCAAACTAATTCAGATCAGCAGGCCTTTGCTTTGAAGCATCTTCTCTAAGTGCTAATTAAGCACTATACAACTCAGTCCAGATGATATGAAAGATCATTTTATCTTATGGAAGCCCATCCAGCACTTGAGATCTACTAGAGCAGTGATGGTGAACCTTGGCACTCCAGGTGTTTTTGGACTTCAGTTCCCAGAAGCCCAGGTCAGCATTCCTGCTGGTCAGGGCTTCTGGGAATTAAAGTCCAAGAACATCTGGAGTGCCAAGGTTCGCCATCACCATACTAGAGCCTTTGCACAATCCAACCACCTTCAAAGAAGGAGTCTTCCCTTTGGCTGCTCATAGATTCTGGAACTCCCCATGAGAGGTTAGATGTGTTCCCTCCTGATTCTCATTCTGGTAGAGAGCAAGACTTCTTTTTATTATTATTATTATTATTATTATTATTATTCAGACAGACTTTGACATAAGATTAAAGCTAATGTGACAGTATTCCATTCATAATCAAATAACTTTAAAATGTTTTAACTATAATGGCATTTTAATAACTTGATGGATTAAACTCTACTTCAGTATTTGTCATTTTATTTTATTTTTTGACTGTTTTCTAGGAGAAAGGCAATACAGTACTGAAATGAACTTGGAGGGGGACCAAAAACAAATAATTCCCTCCTCTTTGATCTAAGACAGAAGTTCTCAACCTTTTTAAGCTGGGGGCCGGGCCATGGTCCCTCAAACAGCTTCAGGGGCCGGACGGCCATTTTGTGCTTCCTACACCACATGGCACTTCCTGGTGTGGTGGATGCAGTGAGCGGGGGGATATAATGGTGCCACGGTCCACATCCGGCCCACAGCCCACAGGTTGAGAATCCCTGATCTAAGACTTTGTTGACAGACTAACAAATCTTCAAAATCAAATACAACCATTATTTGAGTTTTAACACAAGTCGTAATATATGATTTCCATCTCTTCAAGGAAACAAACCAGGAAGTTGTTCCTAAGGGTTATGGAACTTTACAAAGTATCCTTAAATGTCAGCTTCACATTACTGCACAACCACCTCATGGGAGAGCAGAAGGAATGTGAAAGATGATTCTGCATCTCCTCAGCATTGCATGTGAGATAATGGGAAGAAAAGCAAATAAGACAGTGGCAGCAAAACGAAGGCACTGAAGCCTATAAAATTCAGCTGCCATTATGAGGTCCTCAGAAGACATCCAGCATGTTGATGTCATGCAAAGGACTTCAGCCAGTAGAATATCTAAGGAAAGTGAGAACACATCAGAAACTCACGTATCTTCCAATACCAACCATATTGAGTAAATAAAGCTTTGGGGCACTTTTATATATATAACTGCAGGGACACCTTTCCCAAGTGAAATCAGAAGTGTGTTAGGAGAAACTAGTAGTCACGTGACACTTTGTTGGCCTGTGTGATGGGGAGAACACCACAGTGTGAAAATACAGAAGTGCAGCTAGACATGTTTATTATTCATATTCATCTTACTATTCCTTCTGTATAATAAAATATTCAAACAAGAATTTCAAGATTCCTGTGACTGATTTATATGTTCTTCTTGCATCACAACTATGTAGTAGGTGATGAATTTAAAAGGATAGATTCAGAACAATAATAATCAGTGTAACATCAAGTAGACACTTGCATCTCACTGGACAAGCCAATGCAAGTCAAGGGAGTTATCAGTGGATGTTTAGTCAAGGTTGACAAAGTGGTCTGTTCAGTTAGGTAATGTTGACAGAAGATGAGCAAAACCAAGTCAAAAGTTCTGCTATATGGATAACAAATACAAGGTCATGGACACCTCCAAGTGAATCCTAGCTAGCTGAACTATAAAAGGAAAAAGAGTAGGGGGAGGGAAAAGAAAGAAAAGAAGAAGAAATATGAGTAAATTTGAAAACAGTGGCCTTTATTGGGCCATTAAATATGGTTAAAATGTTGCTTTGAGTACCCTTGGGTTTTTAATGAGGCTGGGCATCACAGACCAAAGAATCACAGGAGTGAAAATGAGAAACTTAGAACTAATGCTGGGTAGATGCTGAAGCCACAGGATACACAATTCACCTGAAGTCCCAAAACAGGTGGCAAACTTGAAGAACCAGCCTGAGGTATGATGGCATCCATTTTCACCTCAGCAGATGTTGGAAATGGATAACAAAACCTGTAGTATAGTAATGTCCACAGTCATGGGAAGATGTCCCTGGTTTGTAAAAGAGCTCCCGATTTCACTTTGCAACACTTTGACCCCAAGTTTAGTAGTAGGGTCGTGCCAACAATCTGCAAAGGCTTTGAATTAGGTACTCATCTCCGCTTAGGAAGTGTCCTGACAGTCATTTGAATTTAGTTCAGAATTTCTAGCAAAAAATAATTCCAAGAGATCTTTGCTAAGGAGAATTTGGATTTTTAAGACCCACCACCTTATGACATATATTAATTGAGGCAAAGGCTACCAATGTGAGATCCTTCTCTTGAGATGTAATATGACATTTATTTGGCTACAGATCCATTCAAAATTTACATTATTTGTGGGTTGGGGAGATTATTCCAATATGTATTCCAAAATGTCTCATTTGTTAAGCTATATACTCTGCTCTTCTTCAGTTACTAAATCTACTGTGCTAACAGATTATGATGTATGTATTTATGGCCATGTCCCAGAATGCTAGAAAATTAAAAAGAAATGAAGCTGTGCAAATGAAAAGACTGCTATAGATGGCTCTTTCAGAAATGATATATGTGATGGAAGTGATTAGCTTTAACTGATCTTCTTAAAGAACGTAGAAGAATAATTCATTATAATGGCCCAGAAGTGCAATTAGTGAACTATATTGTAGATAGCATGGCTGTTCATAGATCTGCCCATAAGAGTGATTATATTTTGAAAAGCACTGTACTTAGTGAAAAATTGATTGAATGACTCTTACAGGCATAGATAACAGAGGTAAAATATGTAAACAAAAATTGCTAATCATATGTTGTATGTCCAATTTATATTTTGTTTGATAGAGAATTTCAGTGAGGACTACCATCTTTTAGTTCTCCAAATCCTAGTTTGGAATCTGGACCAGACAATTTCCCCTTTGTATGTGCATGGTTGGTCATAACTTGATCAACTGCTCAGACTTATACACAAGAAAATGCTGCTGCTACCTTGTTTTTCTCAGAAATCTCCTTTTAGATGCTTTCAAATGGAGTGTGCCTGTATCCAATTCCAGTTTATGAAGTTATTCCAGGGCCTTAGCCAGGATTCTAGATCTCTCTCTCTCTCTCTCTCTCTTTGTGTGTGTGTGTGTGAGAGAGAGAGAGAGAGTGTGTCTACGGCCCTGTGTTATTCCTAATTTTACATGCAGTAATCGTTGCTGGTGCTTGGCGAACTGGAAGTGGGTTCTTGTTATAAAAGAGAGCAGCAAGTGGACAACTGGAAGGTCAGCAAGTCAGCAGCTTGAGGCCTGAGTGTTGCACAATGGAGCGAGCTCCTGTCTCTGTCCCTTCTTCTTCCAATTTAGCAGTATGAAAGCAAGAAATTGCAAGTAGATAAATAAGTACCACTTTTTACTCAATCCTCCAGGTGGAGATGACTGTTCTTCTGCTGTCAGGAGGAAAGCCTTAATTCCAAATTGTTTTTCCTTTCTTTTTCTTGCCATATCTGTATATTCATGGGACAAACCAGAAGGACTTTTTCTGTGTCTTTTCCTGTCTTTGTTGTTGTTCAGTCGCACAGTCGATTCCGACCCTCTGCGACCCCATGGACCACTGTCCTCCAGGCACTCCTGTCCTCCACCATCCCCCTCAACTCGCTCAGCTCTGTGCCCATTATCTCCACAATACCATCTAGCCATCTCATCTTGGGCCGTCCCCTTCTTCTTTTGCCCTCTACCCTTCCAAGCATCAAGGCTTTCTCAAGTGAATCCTCTCTTCTCATTTGATGTCCAAAGTACTTTAGCTTCATCTTTATTATTTGACCTTCTAAGGAGCAGTCAGGCTTGATTTCTTCTAAGATTGACCCATTTGTTCTCCTCGCTGTCCAGGGTACTCTCATAACTCTCCTCCAACACCACATCTCAAAGGCGTCTATTTTTCTGCGCTCCGCTTTCCTAATGGTCCAGCTCTCACAACCATACATTGCCACAGGGAATACCATTGCCCTGACTATGCGAATCTTTGTTTGCAATTTAATGTCTCTACTTTTCACTATGTTCCCCAGGTTTCTCATCGCTTGCCTCCCGAGAATCAGTCGCCTTTTTATTTCATGGCTGCAATCACCATCTGCAGTGAGCTTTGATCCTAGGAAAGTAAAATCTGTAACTTTGGTCATGTCTAATGTTGGTAAATGTTCAAACAATGACAAGAGCAAACGTATGGGCTGCTAGATTTTGGCCATCTTGAACCACTGCTAGCAGCCTAACTCATCTGAGTTTTGAGGAGCTCTAGGTACCACTTTGGCAGGAAAGGTAACAGTGTTCTGTGCACTCCAGTATCTAGTCATGCCTGCCACATGTCCACAGAAACATCTGCAGATGCAGACAGCACTGATTCTTTGGATATAAACGGAGATGAGCACCAAACCCTAGAGTTGGATATGACTGGCTTTTGAGCAAGGGCAACCTTTACCTTACCTTTCAGCTCTGAATCTGCCTGGTGCTTGGCCAAGGAGACATGGCTTAGATAGAGCAATTACTGAACAAAGGACCCATGTAGCCAGTAGTGCCATCTTGTAATTTTTGAACTGTCTTGAAACAAAGGATTTGTGGAAGGATTTGTGAAAGATTTTGGACCCTTTTTGGTATTAATACCCAAGTGAAGCATTTATGAAAGGCACCCACCAAGGCAATCTTTTGATGTTGCAATTTTGATGGCATGTCTTCTGCTATTTTTCTGCAATAAGCAAACATTATTTTAAGAATAGATTTTTGAGACAAGGAGATGCAGTAGATCTTATTTTGCACTATTTCAAAGAAAAGACTTCATGTTGTGGATAACAAAAGAGAGATAGTGAGACTGCTGCTCTGAGGCCTTTAAAAGCAGTTAATAGCTAGACTGTGCTTGCAGCCTCCCATTACATCTGTGGCGGTTGTTTGTTTGTTTTCCTGCACCATTACAGCCTTTGCAGGCAAAATCCTGCTCATTACAGTGGATCAATCTCACTGTTCTTTGGGGGAGTTCTCTGTATTATTTGGGACCCTTGAAATTAGCATTTTGACTCACACAGAGAGCTCTCCATCAATAGCGGAGGCACTCTTCTCATGCCTCTCCTTATGATGGATAGAGTGGAAACCTCTAGAAGATTGCTCTATGCCCATGCTAAGCATACATGATTTGCTAACAAAAAACGACCAGGTTTTACAATTCACACATCAGTTCTTCTTTACAATGGACTTAATGTGTTGCCTGAAATCTATGTGCTATATGTTTGTTTGCTCGTAAATTTTTACCTACAACCAACTGATATTCATGCTCCCTCCAGAAAAGTCTCCAACACTTTCTTTGCCTTGATCAAGCAGAACTGGTTTTGAGGAGGCAAGTGAGTTTACAGGCCAGTTTGGGACCCTCATGGCCTCCTGAACAAGAGATTGTCTTCTTCTTTTTCTCTTACAGAGGAACTGAAGTGGCAAAAGGCAGGGCTGTCCTGATCCCACCTGGCTACTTGCTGTCAATTACCCCTGCCATCCCATGGTAATTCTCATTCCAGGAGCTGTGCCTGAAAATCGGAACTATCATCCATGTCAGGGTTTTAACCAAACCCCTTTCTGTCTTCACTTTAATGTCTTGTTCCCAATCTTTCTATCCTTCCATTTTATCCTTTGTTTTTCTCCCCTGTACACTTAATTTCACCTTTTATCTCTATTCAGCTCCCTTACTATTGATTCTTTCCTCCCCCTTGTTTTATTATCTACTATTTCCCTCTTATCTTTTGCCTCCCCTCTTTCTACCTGCATTTCTTTTTTAATCCTGTCAAATTAAACCTAGTTTTACTGATTCTGTACCCTACCACATCCATCCAAACTAACTTTCTTGCCCACTATCTATGGCTCATCCTTCTTCACAAGCTATTTTGCCTTCTTTGTGAACTCACTGCTATTGTCGATTTGCCTTTTGCCCATAAGAAGCCATGCGGCCTCCCTTCTTTGGCATTGCTATGAGGAATGGAAATTTTAAAGCATAGAATGCTCTATTTAGACAAGGACAGTGGACAATCCATATCTAGTCTGTTCTGTGAGAGGAAGGAATGGGGCCGGGAGTAAGCATGGATGATTTAAAACTGCTAGCCAGGGGAAATCGCACACAGGTTCAGACTGCAGTCGGTTTCTCCCAGTGTGATTTACTTCCAGATTTCAAACCTGGCAAGTGGAAGACTTATGTAGAAAATAACAGGTAAAAGAGGGATTATCCCTGTTATTTGTGATATTACTCTTCACCATGTATGTTTCATGGTGCCTTGGTTCTAAAATACAGAACATTTGTAGTCACAAAAAAGGATGATCTTTGTGTGTTTTAACAAAAGATTAAAAACCCAAAAGGGTGTTCTTCCTCCCTCTATGTTTTGTTCTTTTGTTGATTCCAAAAATAATTTAAAAAGCTCCTACACAAATTATTTGTTTTAATGAAACATAAGAACATGAACATGGTTTTATTGAAGGGCTTTTAACTGTTTTTATATTGTTTTTAAGTTTTGTTGAGCAGCCAGTGAGGTGTCCGCTGGACTGTGTACACTGGCCAGAATCTATTGATTGGGGCGGTATATAAATCTAAACAAACAAAGGTTTTGTGTTCGTTCAGGTTAAATTCTTCTGTGTAATCTTTCTTACACCCGTTCTATGTCAAACCTTTCACTTTTTGTATGTCAAACCACCTGACAAAATTTTCATCCCAGAGCATCACAGGAATTAACTGCAAAGACGCAGTGATGTAGAAAGAATGGTTCTCCCAAATTTCTTAGACTCTTGTGGAGTTGAAGGCTTGCCTCTGTGCATTTTATTTTAGTGGCCTTACAAGACAGTGAAGCATGAAATACATTTTACACTTTAACCCAGTAGTGCCCAAACTTTTTTTTACGGGCCAGTCCCACTCCTGACACACAGCTGAGGGGGCTGGAGGCAGGCTGCAGTTTTGACGTCAGCAGTGATGGCAGTGGTGATCACGCTTATTCCTAGCTGCTCCAAGCAGCTTCTTGCTCAGTCCCATCCCCTCTGTAGCCTTTGCCAAAGCCGATCACCATGTCAGGGAAATTTTTGGAGCCTCCTGTATTTCAAAATCCACGGCGCTGGAAGGGTAAACCTGGTGTGCTGCAGTGACATCATCTCAGGCATGCCTGCGGCTCTCCTAGCACTGCAAATTTTGAAACACAAGAGGCTCCAAAAATTTTCCCAACATGGCGATCAGCTTTGGCAAAGGCTGCAGAGGGGATAGGACCGAACAAGAGGCTGCTCAGAGCAGCCCGAACAAAGCACGATCACAGCCACCACTGCCTCCACTGCTGACGTCAGGCAGTGGGGGGTGGGGGAGCGGTCCGTGATGAGCCTGGGTACTCACCATGGGCCACATTAATGGTATGCAGGGGCCTAATTGGCCCCATGGGCCATAGTTTGGGCACCCCTGCTTTAACCATATCCACAAAATTTACTATTATAACCATGTTATAATAATATTATAGCCTTATATATTATGGAATTCCACACCATACAAAGCTTACATGAAAAGAGGAGAAGGTCAAAGAGCACAAGGCAGATCCAGAGGAAGGTGGAGAGACAATGTCAACAACATATTACAATAACACCAAATAATGCTGGTGGAGGCCCCTAGAAGTGCAAAAACAAGAATCTTGTATCTCCCTCAACACTCACAGTGTTAAAAGAGGAAGTAAAGAAAAAGAACAAGATAACCAACAGGAATAATATTTGATCAGTTTTTGCTTAAATTCAAACTTCTCCATATTTAGAATACATTAATTACAATCTATTGAATTTAAATACAATCATGATTGATTTGAGTTCCAGTAATTTCAGTGACTCTACTTCAACTATTCCCAGAAGGTGTTAAGAAGGGATGTTTGCACTCTGGGATCTTCAGTTTACTTATTATGTTACACTACACAGACTACTGATGTGCATCAGATTCAGAATTCAGATTTAGATTTTAGAAATTTAGAATGTATGGATTTATGGAACTTTGCTACAGCTAATATTAATATTATATAGTCATTATTTCCCCCTTTTAAAAAAAAAACCACAAATAGACAAAATATTTGTAAAGGATTTCCCTGTGTCCTCTGACAACTTCCCAGTGACTGTGCCACACAAAAAGAGTGCCCACCAACATCTAGCCGTGCCTAGGTATTAGGAAATGATGGTAATGGCCATGCTGATTGCACTCTGAACAGTGGGGATGCCAGTGGGAAATGCCAGCAGCATTAAGGAAGCAGATGGCAGGTCATACTGGGAAGCACTGGCGGGCAGATTGGACCAGCAGATACCCTGTGGTGGGTGGGAACTGTGCCAACAGCATGGGGCACAGAACAGTTGAGTGAGTGAGTGAGTCTTAGAATAGTAGTTGGAAGAATGAAAGAGGCAGGAGGGAAAAAGCAGACTGAAGCATGGCATAGCTCATACTGTGAGCAGAGTGTGCTGTTCTATCTTACTTAAAGAGGACTTCAGGGAAGCCCAGCAGTGGTAGATTGGCCTTAAGGAAAATAAGACACTGCTTTTTCTGCTTCCACTACCCTTGGTACCAGAGTTTCTGAGGAATACAAGTTTCACTTATCAATAAATCACTCCAGGATGCCTGAGAAATAGGTTTCACTTTTACTTCTTCCTTTAGCAAGCAAAAACTTAGCCTTTTGCTTCCTAATCTACAGGAGCAATAGGACTCACAATATTAAGAATGATTATTACAGATACGCAGAATTTTGAGATTTGTATTGATTCAGAGCTATCCAAATCTGAGCACACACCCTATCACAGATGACAACTCTATCTTGTGATAAGTGTATTACAGAAGAAATTAGTACTATGCAGCTTTGTTATGCATCTCACCTGGAAAGTTTCCTGTGGACTCTCTTTCTCTACTCTCTATATGACTATGACCAAATCTAACAATGTTGTATTTCAAAATAGAAGAAACATTATTCATCTTTCTCCAATACATTATACCTAGTGGTGGGCATCAGCAGGTTCGCACCAGTTTGTCAGAACCAGTAGCAGAAATTCTGGCTGGCCTCGCCCATCCAAATTTTGAAAGAAAGTAGTCCTAATTCGGGTGCAATGCATGGCTATCTCCCTGGCCACGCCCACCATACCACACCCACAGTGTGGTAGTAAAAAAAATGAGCCAACCACTGATTATACCAATTGTATCATTAAGCCCAATTGTGCTTTCTTACAAAATACAATTTTTGAATTCCAAACCTTTGCCGAAAAATTGTAATATTTCCAGAAAAACACATACAGCTTGATCTAAGGATTTTTCCACACTATATATTCACTCTGAATATCTACAGTCATTTACATCTTTTAAAAGGCACTGACATCACTTCCATATCAGCTTTTTTTTTTCTCTATACAGTTTTAGCACTGTAAGTACCATTACATAATTCACAGTGGCAAATGGCTTCTAATCAACAAGTTGCTGTTCTCACTCCTGGTTTCTTGCCAGTCACCCAATCTGGTGCACAACCAGGAATATAAGTGGCAACTATTAATCAACATTAATTCACTGCCATGACTTATGTTGTTATATTTAAACCAGCATAAATCCCCAAAAGGATTCCAGCCAATATTAGGATAGACTAGACAAAGGGCATTTATGAGGGCACCTCATTCCCAGTGGTGACTTCATTCATTTTTCAGACTGCAAAAAGCTGAAGTATATATCAAGGATACCCTTGCTTCCTTTCCTAGTAGGCATTTTTGCAGTGTGTCAGTGCATCAACACAAAAATTCAATTTTATACCACCATTTTCAAAGAGCAGTGACAATAATCATGCAAAAAAAAAAAGCTTTAGTGCAAAGTGCAAACTGATGCATAAGCACTGATTTATAAAGTAATATGCTCCATTACTGTTCCTCCCCTGCCCAATAGGTGAGTCATGTCTAGACTATAGCATCATATGCATGCAATGTTGAGCTAGATTATGGAGGTTTTAAAAAAGTCCGCTGTAACTCTAATGTGGCACTTACAGCAAAACATGAGTGTCAGTCCTCAGAAGGGCAGTCGCAGGGCATGGTGGCCCCAATTTCCTCCCTGTTCTTTCTTAGTACACTCAACTTCACACATGTGAGGAAACTGTATTAAGCTAGTGCGGAGAAAAGGACATGCCTCTTATTCCCTATCACAGCCTCATTCAGTGCCAAATCCTTTTCAGGCATTTGTATGAGGAAAAGTTGGGAGGGATGCGTGCAGGTCTTCCGCATCCATCAGCATGCCCAGCTGTTTTACAGTTCTTTAAATCTATCAGGAGTGTCTATTTCCATGAAGGTGAACCTTGGCACTCCAGATGTTCATGGACTTCAATTCCCAGAAGCCCAAGCACCCTGTGAATCCACATGAATGGGTTTACTGCATACGGGCACATTTTACTTCCACTTCCAGGAGCGATAAGGGTAATGCGGGCCAGATGAATCGCAGTAAACCCATTCGTGTGGATTCACAGGGTGCTTGGGCTTCTGGGAACTGAAGTCCAAGAACATTTGGACTGACAAGGTTCACCATTTGGAGTGACAAGGTTCACCATATATGTGTACAAAGCCCACCCCAACTCCCAATATTTGGGAGCTTTGGTTAGGGTTGCTAATCACAGATAGACTGTAAATTGAAAGCATTCTCCATTTTCAAATTAGATCA
The DNA here is from genome assembly GCA_030440675.1 of Furcifer pardalis. NCBI lineage: Eukaryota > Metazoa > Chordata > Lepidosauria > Squamata > Chamaeleonidae > Furcifer > Furcifer pardalis. Next base: position 71,792,140 of record CP126890.1, on the reverse strand, counting down.
TTGACCGCCCCTGGACACAAATAAAGTTTATTGGCTTCAAAGAGGTAATGGAAAGGGTAGTATGCAGATCCGTAGTTTCCTGTTTTGCAGACTATAAAAGGATACAATCTGCTGCTTATCTTCCCATGAAATGTCTAAGAATGAGCCTGGATTGGAGGCCATGCCATGAGGGTGCCTAGTGCCTGATGAAGTAATCATGAGTTAGGAAAGCTTGCAAATTTTTGACTTTTTTAAAGTGACCTATAAGAGGTACAGTATCCCCTTTCCTCTGTTATCGTTCCATTTTCAAAGGCTCCAAAGCTTCCCAAATTTGCACATGGAGCATTGGGAGATCAATCCTCCCCACCTTAAATGATCAATTCTCCCCATCTTAGTCCTACTTCTTCTTCTCCTTCTTCACCATCAAGATCACAGATGCTCAAACTACAGCCCATGGGCCGGATATGGCCCCAATGCCAATTTATCCAGCCCTCACCACCCTCACTGCTCCTGGAAGTGGAAGTAAAACTTGCCCATGCATGCACAGGTGCGTTTTGCTTCCAGTGGGAAGAACCATGTGACCAGCCCACTGAACCATGTGACTAGCCCATGGCCCAAAAAGTTTGGGCACCCCTGATCAAGATAGATGCAAGTGGGATTTAATCCACTTGGGGACCATCACCCTTCCCTGTGGACTTCACAAATCAAGGCTGTTAATCCTCAGGATTGTACGGTTAGTTAACTGCCACCTGACACTCGGGGTTGAGTCACTGGCAGTATGGTCTACTCTATTACTATAGCAGGATAACCTGGCCAGACTGACCCTACATGTGCTGCATGAGGATAATTGCCTAAGGTTTACTATATAGCCATTAGAACTAAAGGATGGATGGAGGGAAACCAGCAGATGGCATGTCCAATGATAAGGACTACAGAAGGATGTCATGTCCAGAACACAGTGAAACTGCTTAGATCTTAGAACAAAAACATCTCACAGTAAATCTGAGTGCACTTCTAATTTTAATGGATATATGTAACCAGTCTGAAAGCAAAGCCCTCTTGCTCAAAATTACTGTAGTTTAGTATGAAATACAGTATCATTCATAACATAAAATATATAAAACCAAGGATGTGGGTTTGGAGAGGATGCCAAATGCAAACTTTCAACTCCAAAAAATATACACAAGCAAGGGAAAATGATCCCTTTAACTAACGACAAACGTGTTCTCACAATTAATTCGATCTCCTAAATTAGGTAGTCCTGAAACACACACGTGCACACCCCAAGACATTGTTGAACATGCATGATTTTAAAGGTGCTGCATAAAGAAATGTGACATATGAAAAGCTGGAAGATTGATCAAGATGAAAATTAATGTTTGTACCAGTGGCAAAATCTTTCAGTTTTAGACCCATAGGAGCCCTGGTACAAATTAATTGTTCCTGTGATTCTAAGATCTTCATCAATCAGATGTAAATTACACCATGCATGATTGGGCTGCCTTCCCCATTCTTAAGTCCCTGTAGAGAGCCATTGGCTGCCAGCTGGTGTAGAAACTCAACTCCACAGTCGCCTGCCTGCCTGACGATGCCTTGAGAGGGGAGTCTGAAACCCATAGGGGAGAGTATTCACTGTAAAGTAGAAATGAAGGGCTAATTCATTCAGAGAGGTTCAATGCCATCAACACCTTTCATGTCCCATAGGAGTATACAAAGCCTTCAGCAACTGGTGCACATTTTTAATATATATTTACACTTCCCCAGATTGACACAAGCTTTCACCAAATGCCATATCTGTGTACATTCAGAACCAGACTAAAGCATCTGTCACTATTTTTTCAAAAGAAAATCCTTTTTTTTTTTTTTGTAATTATAAAAACATCTAATTGCTACAAATAGGGGGATCATCACTTTGCAAGTTTTTATAAATAAAACTAAGCTTTGAAGAAGCCTTATTTTAGAAGAGTAGCATTATCAATTGCCAATTGCATCCAAACCTGGTATATAAAGCAAATAGTTCATGCTCATTTAAAGCTCAACCCTTTACTTGGACACAGCCTCAATTAAAAATGTATGTGCTGTTTTAATTAATCCATCGTGCTTCAACAAATCTTACCAATCTATGACATATATTAACTATCATCTCTTAGTTATTAGTCAAAGCTGAAGGCTTTGTATACACCCATGAGACAAAAAGGATGTTGATGGCATTCTCCTTACAGTATAGAGCAGGGCACTTTCGTTTATTATTTAACAAGTAGTACTGCCATCTACCTTTCTACATTTAAAAGCCAGCTCTGAATACACCACATTACACTCTTCATCTAATGTAGCATGACTAAGGGTATGACTACCTTGGAACGAAAGCAGTAGCTGTGATTTGATTTGCAGCCTCAACTACAGTAAAACCCCGGCTTACATATGCCTCGAGTTACATAAAATTCGACTTACATAATGAATTTTGCACTAAAACCATGTCCCGATTTACACAAATTTCCTGATTTACATAATACAATTTTCTATGGATTTGCTTCGAGTTACGTAAAAAAATCATTTGTCCTATGGTGCTGCGTTGATTTACATAAATATCATTTTCCTATGGGTTTGCTTCAAGTTAAGTAAAAAAATCATTTTTCCTATGGGTTTGCTTCAAGTTAAGTAAAAAACCGATTTACATAAAAGCCTACGGAACAAACTTTTTATGTAAGTAGGGGTTTTACTGTATGTTTGAAAATATAATGAATGCACACATTGGGTTTGTGGATTGGATTGAATTGGTAGTTCACTGTCCACACTAGCAACACAATTATCACACAATTGCCATTTGTAACGATCGTCAGACTATTTTCCTAAGAAAATCTTGAGTCTGGGATCATACCAGACCAGGATGCTTTTACCTGTGAAGTCTGGCCTGGATTTTTCTAAACACAAGACAAGCCCTGGGATATTCGATACTGTACGTCAATCCCGGCTCTGTTTTAACAAATTATAGTCTCTCCTCTCTCTAGAGTTAGCTAATAAACAGGGCTTCAGTCTAATATTGGTAGCATGTAGATAACTAAAAACAAACTAACTCCCCTTACTTATTTAAGGAAACACAAGGACTTGGATTCTTAAAAAGGTTTATTTTAACAAAACTGAAGTATTTACAAACAGCAATGGTCAGATTTCAAAAAGGGATAAAAACGAAAGACAGCTTTATCAAACATTCAAAAACAGTTACTGTAGAGGCAATATAGATCATCACTTTACCCACACATTGGCAAAATAATAATATTCTAGGGGAGCCTTTTTACCCCTACTCAGCTGGATGATTCCAGGATAAGAGCCATTTTCAAAACTCCTCCCTTTTCTTCTCTTCTCTTCTTTCTTCTTCATCAATCACTCATTCTCAACTAATCCCAGTCCAATATGCAAATGAACAGCCTCTTCTCTGACATTCTGTTTCTGCCCACTGCTAGCAGTCTTCCCTGTCTTTGCCTGCACTTTTGCCGAGGCAATTCCCCCCATTCATTCTCACCCAACACTCTGCACATGCTCTCATACATCCATTACTTACAGCATTCCAATTCAACTCGCAGTCCCCACCCTTTCTTTTCTTCCTGTGATCCTGCCTCCACATGTCCTTCATGCAATCCTGGCTTTTTATTTATTAATTAAATAAATAGATAAGAACAGCTCTATATCACCCTATCACCTAATTGCTAGTCTTCATTCTTATGGTTCTTTCCCATATTAGTCTTCCTATTCCCCAGACATAGGTAGAAGAAGCAATTGAGATTAAATGGAATGTGCTGCCCCTTAGTTTTGAACGGGTTACACAGTGTTCTGGAAAAGGTGGCTGTATATATATTGCAAGAATGTACAGTATCTCATTTCAATCATAAGAGCAAAGAAGAAAGACTTAACAATAAAGTGATATGGAGATCTAGAACTATTCTCGTCGGTTAATTTTTTAAGAGAAGGATGGTTAGGAAACAGGAAACAACATGCGGGCATGTAAGCTGTATTGACAACTATATTGCAGGAGGGCAGAGGAAAGTAGATGCTTTGCCCATGAAAAAATGGTATCTCTCAAAACTGATCAGTTAAAACATCTATTGAATTTCACTTAATCAATATAACAAATAAAAATGCATTCAAAACAATTTCCACAGAAGTTCAATTAAAACTTTTGATAATTGTGTAATTGTGTTTTCAGTAAACTAAGATTCACAGACATCTTGTTGTGTTGCCATTCACGCCCAGGTCAACTCCCTTCTTTTCTTCTATTTCTGTCATCTTGCTTTTCAATTTTTGTTAAGGTCTTTGGACCAAAGATTTGGCATAAAGATCTACATCTATAAAAGCAATTTTTGCTGGGCCACAAAAGAAGTAAATTAGGCATAGAGGTGAATCAGCTGCAAAAAATAATGATTTCAGCACATTATTCCAGCCTACATTAAAAAAACTTCTTTGCCTAGCTGTGTATTTTAAAAGTATTTACTTTCCAACCCTTTTAAATTCTTAGAAACATGTTCACTATTTTCTATTCTGTTCCACACTTTTATTCCATTGGCTCTTGAATATATCACCCTTTTGCTTTCATTGCCTTCAGACTCATTCTCCTTACTGTCTTTCAGTATTATTAGACTGAGACAACTCACATAATTATAGCGCTAAAGATGCCAAAGATGCTGATAAGTAAAGTCACGTAGGTTGCCTCAGTAAATCACAAAGAATGGTGAAAATGGGGAGAAGATAAGGAAAAATAAGTAGGCTTTAACCATCTATCTTGCTGGATTCATACTGCCAAACATCAAAGATCTAAAACCATAGTAACTTTGAATGTCAGAGCAATAGATATAAGAAAGAATGAATTAAAATTAGTCTTCGCTTTTCTAATTTGTAAGCTCTGCTAACCATAAGGTCAATCAGTTGGTATATCTGTATGTCTGCTGGGAGGAAGAACCATGTGACAGGACTTTTTAACGAGAACAGAATTATGTGTTTCACACCCTAATTAGTCTGGTCTTTCTGCTAAGGCAAGGATGGACAGTATTGCTATTGACTTCAGGAACAGTCATAAACATTTACAGTGCCATTACATTTGTGTGGCTGGATCTGATCCTACTTCCAGACCCAGAGAGAGAAGTATGTTGTCCTCCCAGAGTGAACTAGCAGACTAGAAAGGTTTGTTCTCTGTCCAGCTTCCATTAGGTAAAAGTCACCCTTGCTCAAAAGCCAGTCGTATCCGACTCTAGGGTTTAGTACTCATCTCTGTTTACAGTCAAAGAACCAGAACTGTCTGTGTCTGCAGATGTGGACATGGTGTCATGCATGCCTCGACACCGGAGTGCATGGAACACTGTTTACCTTCCCACCAAAGTGGTACCTACTTGCAATTTCTTGCTTTCAAACTGCTAGGTTGACAGGAGCTGAGACAGAGATATGAGCTCATTCTGTTGTGCAGTACTCAGCTCTCTAACTAAGTTGTCAAATTCAGTATCTTAACCACTTGAACCACTGCAGTCCAGTGGTTTAGCTTCTATTACTAAGATATTAATAGCATAAAACAATGCTATAGGGCAGTGGTGGTGAACATATGGCATGGGTGCCCGAGGCAGCACTCTGAGCCCTATCTGTGGGCACACATACTGTCGTACCAGCACAGAGTTTGCCCCGCTCTTCTTCCCAGAAGCCCAATGGGACCGTTTCCTCCCTCTCCCCAGCACAGAGTTCTCCCCGCCCCTCTGCAGTGTGGACAGCAGCCTGTTGAGTTTGGGCACTCAGTCTCTAAAAGGTTTGCCATCACTACTATAGGGTCTTACCTTAATAGCTAATTGATATCAGACCTAAGGTTCATTGGTTCAATCTAAGATGGAAGATCTCTACAGTGTGAAAATAAAGTTATTCAAATACATTTCTGAGCCTCTGTTACATGGCAGAATTATGTGTATTATTCTATCAAAATGCTCAGACTACCATTAGCAGAATGAAGACAGCCACTTCAGGCTGTAGATCCCACATGGTTAAAAGCTGAAGGAACACACCAGAGAACAGAGTTTACGTGCCACATGGCTTGACAGTATACCTTATGTTAGCTATTAGCTTCAAGACGCTGTACTAGTCAGAAGAGTAGCGTGCCTTGGCGGGGCCCCGTATAAAAATTTGTTTGGGGGCCCTTAGGAAGGGTAAAGATTTGTTTTGCTTATGCACGTTGGGGGGCTCCGTATAATTGATACGGCAGATACGGCGGTAGCTACGCCTCTGGGTAAGATAAAGGTCTAGGGTTCAGTGCTCATCTCTGCTTATAGCTATCTATGTTTGCATATGTTTCTATGGACATGTGGCAGGCATGCCTAGGTACCAGAGTTCATGAAGCGCTGGTTACCCTTCCCACCGAAGTGGTCCCTCTTTTATCTACTTGCAATTTCTTGCTTTCAAATTGCTAGGCTGGCAGGAACTGGGACAGAGACCAGAGCTCACTCCACCATGCAGTACTCGGGTTCTGGAACTGTTGACCTTCCAGTCATCAAGCTCAGCGTCTTAACCACGTGAGCCACTGCAGGTATAGAAGTCTAATTGCTATTGCCCCCTCGCGGGCAAGGGCCTCCCCCCTTTTTCTAGGACACAAGAGCCTTCCCTTGGTAGCCCCTTTTCCCCTGGGCGCCCCCTTCCCTCCGACGCCGCCTGCCAGCTCAGGAAAGGCTCTTCCCTTCCATTTGTGCAGAGGAAGTGGGGGGGGAGAGAGAGAGACGGGGGCCCTTTCTCATGCTAATTTCTCAGGCTCGCGCAGGGAAGGCGGGCAGGTGGCTGCTTGGCTCCCCCCACCCCACCCCACCCCCTTACAGACCGGAAATAGGGCCGCGACATCACGTGGTTCTAACGCTGCCCCGCGGGGGGGGGAGTGGGGGGGCGCTACTGCTGAAACGGGGAATATGACACGCCGGGGGGGGAGGGAGAGAAGATGCGAGCACCCGAACGAGCCTGAGCGCGCGCGCGCCCTTTTAAAAAGTTCTGGCGCGCTGGCCTGTGCAAACACGCTTCTTGTCTGAAGGAGTTGCCCCACTCCTCGTACACACACACGGCCCTCGGCCTCTTCATTACTCCCGGCCCCCCTGCCGAATGTGTAGCTTTTAAAGGCTGGGAATTGGGGTGGGTGGGGGTAGTAGGGTGTCCAGCCATTTAAAAAGATGATGATGATTATTATTCCTGTCAGAAATTACTCTGGGTTGAAAGGATTTTTTTTTTTTGGCGGAAGAAACTCCCCCTCAGAGAAGGCCCAAATGAGGCTCCTTTCAGAACTGGGACAGAGACAGGCGCTCAATCCGCCCTGCCCTACCCAAGTCTCGAACTGCCGACTTGCCAGCCTTCCAGCTAACAAGGCGAGCTTCTTAACCACTACTAAGCCAACTCATGTGTATGTGCGTGAGTTGCGGGGGTGCTGGAGCCACTCCGCGTAAACTGGAGAGTTAGAAACACACTTTTCCTCCCGAGTCGGTGGGGTTCGCTTGGCGCGGGAAACGCGAATCTGATCCAACCCTTCGACGGAAGAGACCCCCGTTCTTTTCATGGAGACTTATAGGAAGGGAGAGCCGTTGAGTGGGGGGGGGAGAGAGAGATCCCTCCTTTCTAGGTCGGGAACGAAAGCCAGGAGAGAGTTATCGTCTTTCTCTGCTTGCAGCCCTCAGGTCCGTCTCTTGCCAAGCCCGGCGAAAGATCCCTTGGCCACCTTTGGAGTCTCCACAGAGGTCTTCTACGAAGCGAGTCAAAACAGCGCCGTTTGGGGTTCGGCTGTGTGAAGGGGCGCTCTCTCTCTAGAGAGAGAGATATTTATAAAGTCTGATGGGTGGGGAGAACCCCCTTCACACAGCTGAACCCCAGACGGTGCTGTTCTGACTGGCTTCGTAGAAGACCTCTGTGGAGTCTCTCTCTCGCCACTGTCCCGCGAGGCATTTCGCCTCTTCTCTTAGGTAGAGCTGGTAGGAAGGCCCTCGGGGCTGTTGGGCTTCCGCGAGAGACTCCTAACCAGAAGCGTAGCTTACCTTGGCGGGGCCACCATCGGCTCCAATAAAGTGCGCATGCGCAGAAACTCAATCTGACGCATGTGCAATGCGTCAGATTGAGTTTCTGCGCATGCGCAGTAAATTTTTGCTCCAATTTTTATTTTTATTTTTTGCCGTTGGGGGCCCCCGTAGCCCGGGGGCCCCGTATAATTGATACGGCTGATACGGCGGTAGCTACGCCTCTGGTACTAATTGAACTAACATGTGGGCATCGAGTGTGTTGACTTCTGTAAGTGGAATTCAGATGGAAAACACCATTTGACCTATGCCTCAAGCAGAAGAATGCCTTGGGCTGGCCTGATTTACTAACTGAAGGAATCAAACATATGCCTGTGCCAGTTATTTCTCTACAGATACACACAAATCCTCTTGTCTATGGATTGAGATTATATGGATCCAAGCAGCTTTACCTCTTGGTTCTGATGCTAGTACAGACTGACACATACACACATATTCCAAACATACACTACTTTCAGCCCCAGGCTATTTCTTGGTTCTTTCACTTAAATTAGCAAGAGCTTGGCGGAACATCAGTCATGAAACCTGAAAAAATCTGGCCGCAGCTCAACAGTTGGACTGCAATCAGTCAAGTACTATGACTGTGAGTGTTACAAATATCTTCTAAAAGTTCTTGCATTCTGTGAGTCAAGCAGACAATGTCTTTAAAACACCAAGTCTGGCTGAGCATACATCTGTACAGTACTGCAAATACAAATACTGCTATAAGAATCAGTACAAGCTAAAGAAAAAAAACATTTCTTTCAGTTCTCTTTTTTCTTTCCCGTAATTAAAAAAAAATCAGAAAGATCTGTGCATGGGAAGTTTCAGGCTTCCAACTAAAAAGGATGGACTGTTCACATTAAGCTCTAGGTATCTGGGGCCGAAAGGTCAACAGCAGTGAATGTGATTTAAAATGTGCAACCTGGGATAAAGAAGCCACACATACTCATTCGATGTGTGAATGAGCACAAGCCCTTTTAACACTGGTATGCAGCAATATCTACTGTAATACTCAGTTCATGATTACAGTTTCTACAGAGCATATTTCACTACAGATAGAATCTAAGTAGGGGCTTTACTCTAGCCTAGACACATTCTTCATATTCTACCCTTTCTTTTCTCTGCATAAGAATGCCGCAGTGTAATTTTCCTCCCCTAAGCTCCTAGGAATATCATAATAGGGGACAATACTATTCCATTTACTCCTGTCATTAAAGGAAATCCATTGAAAAACTTTTTTAAAGTTCAAAACACATGGGTGTACTTTCTTATTTATCAATAACTAAGTAGCTCAACCATGCTACATAAAAAGAGCACACATAAGAAGTGGCTGAGGAAATATGAAAGTACTGTAGATTTTATAATTTATGGTTTGCAGGACTCAGCAATTTGGCATTATATAGAAATTTAATCAGTTTTGCCGGAGTTGCATACATAGCACAGTAGGAGACATTTCATGGCGAAGTAAGCAAGATGAGGTACAGTATATGTGCATTATTCAGGAAGGTGGAGTGTTTTTGTTAAATCACCAACTAGGTGGGAGTTATCCACCAATGCAAAGAAATACATTGGTCTAACATTCACTAAAAAGAAGGACCAGTTCTTCTACCCATAATTTGAGTACACATTTTATTTTACTTTACTTTATTTCATTGCACTTATATTCCATCCATCTGGTAACAAGACCACTCTGGGCAGATTACAGACAGTTAAAAAAAACAAAGTAATACATAAAAATTAAATAAGCAATCAGGTGTAATACAACAAAAAGAAACCCAAAGTACCCCACCTCAACTTATTTCTTGTGTCAGGAAAATACTTAATAACAGGGCAATAACATTACTCTCCATAGAACCATCTTTTAGTAAGTAAAGATTACAAAGATTAACTTCCTTTTGCACCTAGGTGCAAAAGGCAGGTACAAAATCTCATATATGCAATATCTCTTTAAAATACATTAAAGAGGTCACAAAAGAAGCCTGGATACAGACAGCACCAATGATAGTAGTCAAGATGGTCTATAGCAGTGATGGTGAACCTTGGCACTCCAGGTGTTCTGGAACTTCAGAAAACATAACTTAAAAGCCTTTGACCAACTTTCCCCAAATTTTGTACAGAACAAGAACAGACTGCTACATCTGTGTCACATTTGGTGTTGGTCTGAAGTCCAGTTTCAAAATTATTATTTTTTTCTTTGGGGTCTTCCATTTTTAGAACTGCCTTGTATAACATTGTTTTGCGATGCTGCACAATTTCTATTTCAACAAAGGATTTCAAGGGTTAAGTACAATGTAAAACCATTTCATTCAAATTAGTTAGCAAATTTGACAGGGTGGTACATGGTCTCAACAAATCTTGGGAATGGCTAGCCAAGTAATATTAAGTAGGTATCTTTCATTAGGCATGTATCTACACTATTGATCTTGTTTTGCCTATATCTTATCACAACCAGTGGGTAAAAGGTAGAACTTAGACTGATTGGTTTGTATCCATTTGACCATACTATTTACTCTTTTGCACTTACATAGCACTATCACTTACCCATAGATTCCCCATACACTATATACCTTTCGCCTCCTAAAGCAATTTCTTCCTTTCTAACCACCCTCATATCTACCAAGACTTCTTTTAAAGGTATCCCTTGCTTGAAAGCCAGTCATATCCGACTCTAGGGTTCAGTGCTCATCTCTGTTTCAAAGCTGAAGAGCCAGCGCTGTCTGCTTCTGCAGACATTTCCGTGGTCATGTGGCAGGCATGGCTAGTGCACAGAGTGCTGTTTACCTTCCCACCGAAGTGGTCCCCATTTATCTACTTGCAATTTCTTGTTTTTGAACTGTTAGGTTGGCAGGAGCTGGGACAAAGACGGGAGCTCATTCTGTCCTGCAGTACTCGGGAATCGAACTGCTGACCTTCCACCTCCCAGTCAGTATCTTAGCCATTTGAGTCTTAGACCTGCAGAGCTGAAAAGGCCCCTGTTGATCATCAAGTCCAGCCTCTGCAATGAGGCACAGTGGGGAAATCAAAAGCAAAGCAATCACATTTCTATACTGCCCCATAGCACTCTCTGGGTTGTTGACAAGTAAATTAGGATTTTGCCCCCAACATACTGGGTACTCATTTAACTGACTGCAGAAGGATGGATGGCTCAGTCAACCTTTAGCCCTGGTCAGGATAGAACTCACAACCAACTTCTGCCTCCACAGCCAGAAACCTAAATCATGGGGCTATGTGGGGTGACAAGCTAAGGCAACACAGTCAAGTGGCAAGGAAGAGAATGCCAGGAGATGGTAATTAGTATGTAAATTAACAATTGGGGGGGATTGTGAACCCCGATTTATCTGTTAAGCGAGTTTTTGGTTTCATTTGTTAAGCGAAGCAAACATTCAGAGAAAATTCTGCTCTTTAAGTGAGTTACTCTTTAAGCGAAGTGCTCTTTATGCAAGGTTTGACTGTATACTGAAATCTCCAAATCTATAGCTATCCTCTTTATAGCCAAAACTAAGTTTAAACAGACTGGTCAGATTTACTGCATAAAGCTTACACAAGAACACCATTTCTTGGACATAAAAGAAGCAGGGAATGAAAATAATTATAACAAACAGAGACTCAAAGATTGAAACAGAGTGAGAAAATAATAAGCAGTTAACTTCTGTCAGTATTAGAACTGCACAGTTGAAAGAGTGTATAGTTGGGAATTCCAACAGCCACATTGAGGTCAGTCTTTTGCCACTAGCCATCCAGGAAAGTACAGCAGCAAAGGCAAGACCAAGGTAGTTCCATCCATCATCCAAAGCAGAAATGCACTAATTTTTCATCTCCAGCTGAGACAAGACGGTAGAAGGAAAACATAGTTCTGCTCATACCATTGGACAGGGAACCAAGATCAATAACAAGACTATGTTCCTTGTGTCCCAAGAGAAATATTGTAGCAAGGTAACCAACCTGCTTTCATCTTCTACCCAGAGAAAAGTTAGTTCCACAAAGCTTGCTTCCCTACTTTGTTGTAAGCATCAATTGCCTTGAGGCTACTGCTATGAGAACCAAAATAGCCAAGCAACAAACAAACATGCTACATCTTCACTGCTTAGTATTAGTCATCCCTAAACCCACTACAACCAATGAAGTGGAGTTTTAGGAAGTAATCTATCTTCTAGATCAGCGGTTCCCAACCTTCTCAAGCTGGGGACCAGGTCCCACTCTGGTCATTTTGCTGGATGGCCATTTTGCCCAGCCTGAATGATGGGGGTGGCCATTTTGTCCCAACAGCTTCAAATGGACAGCCATTTTGTTTCTCAAATATCCTTGGAGGGGTGGGGAGCCACATGAAATGGCACCGGGGGCTGAATCTAGTCCCTGGGCCTTATGTTGGGAACCCCTATTCTAGATAGTTTTGTGACTTAGGTATCTGCTTGCAGAGCCCATAGTTGGGAGTTCAATTCTTCACCTGTGAAATCTGGTAGACAAGTCAAACTGTGCGACCTTGAGCAAGATGGACAGCTACATGGTGCCCACAGCTGAAGGAAATAGTAAAGCACTTCTTAGTACTTTATACCTAGTAAGCTTTGGAAAGGATTACCATAAATCAGAATTAACTTTACAGCACTCAATTATTAATATTATCACACAGACAATGGATAGTCCAGTGCTGACTGGAACCTCTTTGCCCAACTATCTCTCTTTCCCAACTTGTCCTTGGGGTAAACAGTGCAGCATGTTCATAGCTGGAGTGATAGGGAGCTTTCTGTTCACTTGGTCCTTTGTTCAACTATATATTTCCAAGAGCATGAAAAGGAAGTGAGAAGTAGGTGGGGAGGGCCCATTGGGTCCTATACTGACATTGTCTTACAAGAGAATAACATATAGATGAAATCATATGGCTTAGTGTAGTAATTTGCACCAGAGTATGCCCATTGTAATATATGGCGAGTCAACTTCTCCATAAGATCTACTGATTCAAAGGAGCCTACTCTAGCTGCAATTTACTTTAGAGTAATGTAGTAAGTCGCAACTGGAATGGGCCCATTCGAATCAATGGAATGTGTGGAATCACTACTGAAATCGCCACTAATTCAATGCAGGGGTTCCCAAACTCTTTGTGCCACAGACTGGTCATGTGGTTGAGTGGGCCAGTCAAACGGTTCTTCCCACTGTAAAATTTGTCTGCAGCTGTCGTAAACGCATTTATGACAGCCATGGGTGCATTTATGGCAGCCTTCTACATGTGCACAGGTGTGTCCACTTCCACTTCTGGTAGCGGCAAGGATGGCGCACTAAGCAACAAAATTTCAGTCTCTAACCCTTTAGTTGGTTCCTTTACAAATTTAGCTTCATTAAAGCTTCTAATCTATTTTGTTCCTTTACAAATTTAGCTTCATTAAAGCTTGTAATCTATTTTGTCAAAGAGATGCTAGTGAGAACACTTTTTCAAAAATACACACATGCACACAGAGAGCCTTGGGTTTGCTGTTTGGGTTTATATGACAGTCTTCATCAGCAAAGCTGCAAAATAAATCTGAATAAATAGAGCATGAAATCGCTTTCTCACCCTGCTTCTGTGTACCTTACCTAACAACACTGAAACTTTAAAAAGAATAGAAGGGAAAATAAAAAAAGTTGATTACAATTACACATCCCACAATTGTTACAGTAGTGCAAAAACAAATTGTCAGGTTATTTTCTCAAGTCTGAATCATTTTCTGGAAATGCAGGCACATTTGTTTAGACCACTTACAAATGTTAGCATTTCTTCTACAGTACAGTATTTGCTTTACCTTTACCCTTTATTTTCCCACAGGTTTTAAAGAAGCATCTGCTTCCAAGTTGTCACTGTATATTGTAACGATGACTTTAATATTAGCAGATAAATATTTCAGCCTTCTCCAGACACATAGCCTGCTGTTAGCAAGAATCATCTTTGTATGCTTAAGGCCTGGTTTAATAAAACCTCCATCTGTCTGCAGCAGAACAGAAGGCTACACAAAATTGTAATGGTCAAAGAAAGTCCATTGGGAGGAAGGCAGTTTGTAGAACCTCACATGAGCTTCTCAAGTAAGGTTGAAGCCTGGTTGTTGGGTTTGCGGTTTGTTTTGGTCTTGATCAGGGGTTCCCAACCTAAGGTCCAAAGGGCAGATCCAGCCTACGGTACCATTTAATGTGGCCCCCAGTCCTCCAAGAGCAGTTGAGAAACAAAATTACCACCCCATTTGAAGCTGTTGGGACAAAATAGCCACCCACATTGTGCAAGCAGGGCAAAAAGGCTATCTCGCCCATGAAGCTGACTGAGAAAGTGCGACCTGGCCCCTGGCTTGAAAAGGTTGGGAACCCCTGGACTTGACACTTATCATTCACCTTAAATCTCACCTCCATGGATTAAAACTGGAAGTCACACCTTGTGCTTCCTTCTGATTGTCTGTTGCCCTTGAATGCCCACCTCTTCTCATATAGGTTTGCTGATTGGTACCACCCCTGATAAAATATGCAACACAGCTGTCTTCATTGGTCAAATAAATCTGTCGTAAAGTTTCAGGTGGAAAGGGAGCAATAAATATTGGCAGGACTTTTTATAGCTTTGCCATTTTCATGGTCACAATTATAGGATCTCAGTAAAATATACAAGACAGAAAATATTATAAGGTTTTTCTGTAACAGAAGCAACATAAGATGAATCCACACATTAACTAGGCAGGAGTTTATATGTGTATTGTTGTACTGTACTTGTGAATATCCCTCAAGACTTGAACACAGGTCTGGTGATGAGGCCCTCATTTTCTTGCTTTAGTTTTCTGTATTACCAAAAATTATACAGAAACAATGCTTGTCACCTTACTCAGTACATCTTATCACCACCACTCTCACATCACAAGTCTAAGAAGACATTGAAAAGACAACAAACATTTTAGCTGTATGCACACCATCATTCCTTAAGAAAAGTTTCCAAAATTATGTCCCAAACTTAAGAAAGGCACATATAAAATTAATTAGTTCTATACTAAATGGTCAGGATTAATATTCTCCTTCAAATCTCAGTCACAAACTGGCCACTGGAGGAGGGAATGAACCAAAAAGCCAAAGATACCACCTTGAGAATCTCCAATCTTGCTATCGCACCACTCTGAACATCAGTACAGTGATGCCAAAATATGTAAATTGCCTATATTTTTAAACCAGATGATACCAGGGGCAATGAGGACAGTAGTGATGAAGAACTGTATAGAAGAGCTGTTATTCCATGCATCTATTACAGATTATGATTTATCCTTTGTGAGTATCTGCACAAGAAAAGGGACTAAATCAGATATTCTTTATGGATTTTAAAAAAGGTATAAGATTTGGGGGATTCACTTGAAATACATATTTGTTTCCAGACTTAATCTAAGGTAGAGTAGACCCATCCAACTCAATGGCATTTAAAACCTAAGTATGCTTTGTTTAAGATTATATGGCAGTATATGGTTTATAACTGGGAAGAAAAACAAAAATAAAACAGTATTATGGCAGCTTTATGACTAATCAATTTACTCCAGGATGAGATTTCATGGACTACAGTGCACACTTTCAGACACAGCGATTGAAACCTGAAAAACATGCCTTGTCCCTCACCATCAACCCTGCGATTCCATCAACTAGGGCTACAGGTTTGTGTGGATTTGTCACTTAAGTATATGCATGTACTATGTATCTGTTGGTACTGTAATACATATATGTCACTTGAAAATGTTATTTTCAAAATGACCAGAGCTTCAAAGAGGAGCTTTATCAGCAGTCCCTGGAGTTGCCAAAGTGGGAAGAAAAGAAATTCTGCCTACAAATTATGTGGTCTTCCAGTGAACTACAGCCCCTCCCCAAAAAGAACTTTTGTCAGTGGAGTTGTTTACAGCTCTTGCAAAGAAGGGAGAAATAAGTAGAGCAGATGCAACAAACTTGGAGCATAGTTGATCATCAATCTAAATTCAGCCTACCAACACCTATAAATGCAAGAAATATGTTTCTTTTAAGCAAGACCTGGAAGGCTTATCCCAAGATATCCCTAGGGAATGCATACTTTTTGAACTAATTAATCACTGGTTGCTACCAATGCTCCACTCCACTGCATATGAAGTAGACATGACTGTGAAAAAAATGGTTGGAGGTGGGAGAGATTTATAAAGAAAACTGCTGAATGATCACAGTCTAAAAAAAGAAGAATTTGAACACAATATATATTAGCTGAACAGCAAATATGACATTAAAATGGATTGTACTTGAGTGTATTTTTAAGACAATAGAGGTTAATAATCTTGCTTTCTATTGCTGATCTATTTTACATGTCCCAAAACCAGAAAGAATTTACTGCTCTCTAACCAGAGAATGGATTTAGATACCAGAACATGAAAAGCGTAAATCAGGCAGGTAGATATACTTCAGGTGTGTGCACCTAGCCATTCTTGTTCTTTAAATACATCTGAAATAATCTGTTATACAGAGCTGCTGTACATTGTACAGAGCTGCTACTTTGTTGTTGTTGTTGTTGTTCAGTCGCACAGTCGATTCTGACCCTTTGCAACCCCATGGACCATTGCCTCACTGTTAGGTTTGCAAGCCTTTTTCTAGCCAAAAGCAAACCTAACAGTGAGGGCTTTGTCTTGCCCACCCTGTTGTTTCAGCAGGAGAGGCAGGGGCTTTGCCTTTTGCCATTGGGCTGGTGGTTGAACTGTGCCCGTTCTTCCCCCCAACCCAAGCTGTAGCGGAGATCTCTGTCCCAAAGCCCTCAGGGGCCATCCCTGCAGGCTGTGGGGCAGAGATCAATGTTGGGGAATTTGAGGCAAACATTTGCATCGCACAACATTATCTTAACATTATCCAATTTCAACGTTATCCAATTTCAGCCTTATCCGAGGTAAACGTTATCCAAGGTACCACTGTAGATGAGAAACATTCATGGTACTGCTTGCCCAGATTCCAAGACAGAAACAAGAAGTAGGAAAAGGATATAGTTGCAGTAGGTGCTATTTCCAATAATGAAGGCACAAATACATTTAATTACCAGTGTAACATGATAAAAAAAATAACCCCATTTATTTTGTATGTACAAGTCACCCCCATTTTTGCAGGTCCAATAGCCATGGTTTCACTTATTAATAGGCCAAAAACATTCATGGAAAATCTCTGAAATATGTAATATACAGTAAAACCTCACATGAAGAGTCTTGCTTAGAGACTAATTCACTTAAAGAGCAAAATTTTCTCTGAATGGTTGCCTCGCTTAACAACTAAAACCAACCAAAAACTCGCTTAACAACTAAATTGGGGTTCACAATCCATCCCCCCCAGAAGTCATAATTGGTCACTTACAATGGTGTTTCGCTTAAAGAGAAATCCTGCGGAACACATTATGCTCTTTAAGCGAGGTACTACTGTACATATATTTCTAAGATACATTGCCACAGCTGGCCACTAGATACCACTATCTAAAGTGTTTTAATGGACAGTACTTCCATGGGAGCCATTTCATGTGCTCACTTGATGATTGGTGAAGGCATTTCCACCCCACCCACTCTATCTGCAGGTAAGTGCAATATAATACAAAGTTTGCTACTTTCTGTAGTTTCAGGTATCCACAGAAGTTCTTTGAACATATATCTTGTAGATAAAGGGGAACTGACCAGTAACAGTAACTTCTGATCTAATTTCCTACTTACAGCCCTGTGATACAGGAGGAATATCATATGCATCACATACCAGCTTGTGCTGTGCTTCAGGCCACGTATCAAGAGATATTTCCCAAAACAAACAAAAAAACCATAACTAATGTATCTATTTGGTTACTTCTAGAAACAAGGACACATTGCTTTTAAGAATCTGCAGATATGCAAGTAACTTCAATGATTACTTTTGGGGATCTTGGGAACATACATAACAATAATATTTTTATAGTAAGTTTCAAACCTATGGAAGATTCATTGGGGATTGGCCCTTAACTAGCACACTGAAGTTCATTGATGGAAATCTGAGTTGCAGCAAAAAATGAAATAGCAATTTCTTGTTGATATATCTCTAGCATTACCACACCTAGCAGCTTTTAAATGTATGCTCTATTTACCTCTGTATCCCTGTAGCTTACGTGAATGCTAGAAGGAAAACTAGTTTAAAGTAATGTCCTTAGCATAAAATAAATATAGGAACATGAGTTTAGAGTACCCGTTAAACTTCATTTCTTCTTTAAAATGCATCACCTCTGTAAAATAAACAATGTTTTTGCTTTTTTAAAATGTATTTTAATTAGGTAAGATTACCTAGCAAAAAAATTCTCAGAAGTTCCAAAAGGGACCTTTTTAAATCAACTAAAATATGTAGATAATAGGTTGTTTGATTGCCTGTATATTTAGTCTCCATCAGCTGCAAAAAGATTTTGTGTGATTTAAAATGCCTAGAATTTCAGCTAATAGCACAGGTTTTCTTTTAGAATAAGTACAACATTTTAAAACAGCAATTACTCTTATAATCGTGAAATGCTAAACTTCTTATTTATTTATTTGAAGAACAGTTCTTCCTAGTTTGATTTACAGCCTCAGTTCTGATTACATTCGTTACACTTCAGTCCTTTTGTCAAGATTCATAGACTGCTTTTATTGAACATAAACCAAAGCACAAACTGCTTTGGAAACAAAAATATTTCTTAAGGCACATTTATATAGCATCTCCTAACTGTTTGCTTTCTGTTTCCAGTGCAAATGTGAATCAGTTATCAATGAATGTTCAGTATTTGTCCTAATATTTGAGATTCTAATTATGTTTTATATGTTTCATTAAAGAAACTGTGGTAACATATAAAGAGATGATAATCATTATCGCTATTAATTATGGATTCTTCTTATCTTCTTTGCTCATATTGTATTTATTGCATTAGAGAAGTGTCTTGCATGTAGTCAACGGAGTGCTGCAGGAAGTGATAAAAATGAAAGTATTCCAGCCATGCACTGTTGGAGGAACACCATTTTTATAGAACACAAAAGGAATTTAAACCCAGATTTCTAATTCTTGGGAAGGACAAAGACTCAGGGAAGAAACATAAAACTCCATGATACTGGCAGGTCCACTTAACTGGTTACTGAATCAAGAACCTCAGACGTGCTAAGCCAACAGATACCAAACAGAACTGCACATCAGGTCCATAGGAGATATCTGGTTTTCTGAAAAGGTGAGGGTGGTTTTGCTCTTGTTTACCCTCAAGGATGTTTGTTCTTGCCATAAAGCTCTTCTCTTGCTTCTTTTGGCATCCACTGCTACCTCTCTCTTTATTTTAGTTCAGGGGTTCCCAAACTACAGGCCACGGGCCTAATCCAGCCCACAGAGCTCATTAATATGTCCCACAGTAACCACCTAGGCACAGCCATATGTTCCCACCACCACCAGAATTCCAAAAATGTCACTTACCGCAGCAGTGGCAGCGACAATCATGTCATTTTTTTCAGCTTCTTGGGCAGCCTCCACTGCTCCCCACGGTGGCATCAGGCTTTTCAGAGTATTTTTTGCTCCATTTTGGGAAAGTTTTTTGCCACATAGCCACTGCACACTGCATTTCAACAGCTAAAATGTGCCAGTTTGAGACATCCCGTGCCAGGTAGAGCTTCCGGCAGTGCCTGAGTTCCCAGAACAGAACCAGGAAGTGCTCAAAAATCACGTTCTAGCTGCCAAAACAAAGTGGATATGTGGCAAAAAAAATCCAAAATGGAGTGAAAATGCTCTGAAAAGCCTCCAACCACTATGGAGAGTGCTGCCGACTGTGCAAGAAGCAAAAATAAAATGGTGTGATTACCACTACTGCCACTGCCAAAAATGTAAGCACTGGGAGCAACCAAGCCTCCGGACCCCACAGCAGAGTGTCAGGGGCAGGAATGGCCCCTGGCAGGAAAATGTTGGGAACCCCTTTCTTAGGAGGAGCAATATCAACAAGAGGGTATATTTTGGCATCCTGTCACTATACACATGGCTTCATTAACTGCGGTGTCAACTTGTTTTGCATATGTAGAGGAGGAATATTGTCCCATTTAATTGTTGGCTCCAGCTGGTGCCTTGTGCTCTTGTGAGAGCTGAGATGATAGTGGAGTGATAGTGATAGGAAGGAGAGTAGGTCTAGAACTACAGGCCAGTGGCTTATGGCACACAGAAGCTTCTTTTTTAAAATTGTCTCAAACGTATTAAGTGTTTCTGACAAACCCTGAAAGAAAAGGGTTCCTTTTTTATACAGTATATGGCTATTATCAAAGCAACTAACTACACTGGAGAAGGGCCTTATGATTCTAGTTTTAGGTGATTATTTTTTAAATACAGTAGTATCTCTACAAATACTCTATTTCTCTGATGCTCTTAACTGTCCATTGTTGTAATTGACTGTTTTCTAGATAATAAGCTACTTTTCACTGTACTGTATTTAGAATGCTATATCAATTCAACAGTATGTTGTTGTTTTCAAAAGCATGCTGTTAGAGCATATCTGAAAATAAGATTTCATTCCTATAAACCGCTATAGACCTCCACAACTAATAAAAATGTGTCTTAATATGAGGATAAATTCCACCAGGTAGAACATACCCTGGAAAAGTTGAAACAATTAATTCAGCAGCTTATTACAGAACCGGGCAGTTTTCCAACTTTTCACTCCAAGGCTTTCTATTTATACAACTTCTTGGTTCCATTCACCTGACAGGAGCTGGAAACACTCCCTAAAATTGATAAGGCAATCACAATCCTTTTAATTTTAGTGAGATCTAATCTGTCCATCAACCAAATAATAGTCTCCATGACAACTAATAAGAAGGAGCATTTCAACATTTAAAGGACAAATCATTTATTTCCGGAAAATATTTATTCTTCATTGCCTTAAAGGAGGGGTTCTCAACCTACCATTTCATGTGGCCCATGTCGCCGACACCACCAGAAGCAGAAGCAAACATGTTTACAACAGCCATAAATGTGTTCGCAGCTGTTGTAAATGAGCTTACAACAGCCACAGATGTGTTTTATGGCAGCAGCGTTTACGGGGGGGGGGGGGGACCACCAGTCTGGCCTGCTCAGCTTTCTGAGGGGGCATGGTCTGGCCTGAGGCCTGAAAAGGTTGAGAACCCCTGCCTTAAAGTAAAAGATTCCTAAAGAATGGGAAAGCAACAAAAGATGCTGCAAAACTCTATCTTCTTAGTTTCCATTTCAACAGAATAGCACAACTTCTCGTTTGGAAATGGCTAAGAAGGAGGGGTTAGATCAGTGTTCTTGAAATCTACATCATTCTCACTCTCATTTTCTGTTTAAAACATTTAAAGACAGGTATCAGCAACACACTATATTTGGGATAGACCCCTATTCAAATCCAGGAACTGCCCCGGTGAATACACATATAATTCATCCACATTAATGAATTAAGCATTTCTACCAATTGGCTCCAAATGCTTTAGTAGGTAAATGAGCCGAAATGAATAACTAAAAAACTGAGAGAGAGAGAGTCATACACAATAAATTGTTCATGGAGAGTATCTTAAAAACATACTGTGTATGCTTTACTGTGTATGTTTTAAGATGTACCACAAAGCTCTGATAAATCTTTTATTTTAGATCATGTTCTATGATCCAATTACAAAGAGCTTTTTCCTCCCACTTTCGGGCTCCATTCATATATTATAATAAACAGTGGTGGGATGTCAAAAATTTTACTACCCCACCGTGACATCCTCACAGTGTGGGCAGAGCTAACATCATGATGTCATGACATCATGGGCAGAGCCAAAAAAAAAAAAAAGAATAAAATACAATAAAAAATAAACACACACACACACACACCTCAACCCACCCACCCACCCAAAACACAAGGACAGCAAGGAAGACAGCAAGGAGGACAGCAAGGAGGCCATGCATACGTGCCAAGCACTGTAGGCATGCATGCACACCAAGTGAAAAGGTAAGCCCCGAAGGTGGTTCCCCCCAAAAGCTGCTACCGGTTCTCTGGGACGCTGGGGAAAGTTACTACCGGTTCTGGCGAACTTGTGAGAACCTGTTACATCCCATCACTGATAATAAACCATGTTTTGGCTGTGTTTTGATAAGTAGGAGCAAACCTTAGTTTAGCTTTACATGTCTCCCCATCTCTTTTCCTCTTCTGCCAAAGTGTCAAAGAGAAACCTGGAAGCTTCTGCCTCTATTTTAATATTACTGAGGGGTTTGTTTGTTTTTTTGCAAAGCCTGAACTTCATTTTATTTCAACAAACCGAAGCCATTATTAACATAACATGATACACATATACATATAAATGTTGGCAATTTAGTTTTTGTATTGTAAATGACAAAAAGCTATACATATATTTCCCTTATGTCTTCTTCTCCACCGGAAACAGAACCATCACTAAGTTTTATACAGTGGTACTTTGAGTTACGAATGGTTCGTGTTCCAGAAGTTGCGAGTTAAGAATGAAAATCTGCTGAAAATGACCCCTTGAGTAACTTTTTTCCCCCCTGCAATATGATTGATTTTTTTGGTTATTCAGGCAGCGGCCTCTAGTGGGCCTGGTAATGTATGGTTTCCCATAGAATGCATTGAGTTCCAAATAATCTGTTCGGGAGGTCAAGAAAAAAGCCATTTTTTTTCCTTTTTGGCAGACACGGTCGAAGTGCAGTTTTCCATAGGAATGCATTGGATTTCAAATAATCCATTCGGGCCGGAAGTCAGGAAAAATCCTTTTTTTTTCCAGCTGCTTTGGCAGCCTCCGCTACTTCCCACGATGGCAGGAAGGTGTTCAGAGCATATTCGCTCTGTTTTTTCCCCCATCATGTATTCGATGCATTTTGGCAATTAAAATGTGGCAGTTTTGCACTTCTGGGTTCTGCGGTTGGAACCCAGGCACCACCGGAAGCTCCCCCTGCCACTGGAAGTGCCAAACCGCCACATTTAGTTGGCAAAATGTGGCAAAAACATGATAAAAATCCAAAAATGGAGAGAATATACTCCAGACACCCTCCCACCACCATGGAAAACAGCAGAGGCTGCCAAAGCAACCAATTTAACTGTGATTTTTCATGGGCCAAGTCCACTTCATCAGACATAAGAGTGCAACTAACCCGGCTACCACTTCAAACATTTTAATGTTTATAATAAATCCATGGTTCCTCAATCTAGCTAAATTTGATATTTAATGGCCAAAATGTTCTTGTGTAGATATGTAAGCAATATGTTATTTAGGTTAAAATTGCCTTAAGAGGTCACTGGAGGCATTATCTGTTGTGTACTGAGCCTCATGACTCAGTATACAAAAGATTATGTACACTATATGGTGATTTCTAACTTTAGGTAATTAACCTTTAAAAGTTATACTATTTGTACTGTGTTGACATACCTCGGTGAGGGAATTTCAGTCAAACATTCTAAATACATAGAGAGAAATATTGCCAATAGCTTGGCTCTCAAAATCAAATACAACTGTACCAATAAAAAAATCAATGGGAAAAGAATCAACTAGTTGAAAGCATACCTTTTCTTCAGATATATTATCAACATGTCATGACTTGCAGTATTCACCAAAATGCCATCATATTTCAAAATGAAATTTAATCACAAAAAAGTGAATGCAATTTAATCATTATCACATTAACAAAAAATACAGTGTATTGTTATTTGCCCTCTAGTTTTGAGTTTGGTAACTAGAGAAAGGTTATTAGGCAACTTCTGGCTAATCTGATTTCCTGTTGTAGTGTTTGCATAGCCCCCATACCTAGACAGATCACTAGTGAAAACTATACTAAAACCATCCCTCACCAATCCTGAATCATCTTTGTAGATCCAAACACTATGTTATCTGTGTTTATCTCAGGAAGAGAGTTTATAATTTATTTTTATTTATTTATAATTCAAATTTATATGACCACCCTCTTGCAGAAGCAACTCCGGGCAGCTAACAAAGATTATACATTCTGAAAACTTTAAAAGATACAAAAATTGAGTTACCTTTAAGAACAATGTGACCACCAGAACTTACTATATTAACCTGCAACATTATTTACATCATTGGGGGGCAAGACCAAGGATGCCACATTCAGGAAGTTAACACTTCAGTCAATCAAAACTGCATTTCAAAATTGGGATGTATAATCTAAGGCAAGGATTCCCAGCCTTTTCAAGCAGTGGGCTGAGTCATGCTTTCTCAGTCAGCTTTGAGGGCCAGACAGCCATTTTGCCCTGCCTGCACGATGGGATGGCCATTTTGTTCCAATAGCTTCAAAGGGGTGGCCATTTTGTTTCTTGAATGCCCTTGAAGGGATGGGGGCCACATGAAATGGTGCCAAGGACCAGATCTGGCCCATGGACATTAGGTTAGGAACCCCTGAACTAAGGAGCCAATACACCACAAAGTTCTCAGGATGGTTCCAAACACCTTGAGATTTTTTTTTAATTAAGAATCTATATTTAGCTAACATGACTTGCAGGACATCTAGGGAAACAGAGAAATTACAAAACTAGGATTGAAAGGGAGACAGCAGAAATCAAATATATCCATCTATTAGACACCCATCGCAAGGGATTAAATATTAGCTAAGGGTTTCCTGGGCATTATCAAATTTGATACACAGATTGCTATATGCTGCTAGATATTTTATATATTATATTACAACCTTCCTGCCAATTCTCTTTAGCAAAACAGGAAGTAAATAGGTACAGTGTTTTCGTTTGCAGGTCAAAGACCAGAATGGGCTTTCTCAGACCCTTTGAGATTGAAAGGGAGACATTTAGAGCTAATCTGAATAATCTATTGTTGCTGATGGCTGTGGAAAACTGTATTGTTGTGCTTGCTTCTTGTCTGTCATTTTGCTTGACCACACCCTTCTCCCTTTGACCCCCTGAATTTGGTGTATAAAAACCATGCCTATAAGTTTCAATCTTAGTCTGAAGAAGTGGACTTGATCCACGAAAGCTAACAATAAAAATATAGCAGTTAGTCTTTAAAGTGCTACAGTGTTTTTTATTTTATTTTTGTTTTGTTTGTTTTGTTTTGTTTTCTGATATAATAAAAATATAGCAGTTAGTCTTTAAAGTGCTACAGTGTATTTTATTTTGTTTTGATTATTTTGTTTTGTTTTCTGATATGCCTGAACCACAGACTAACACGGCTACTATTTAAAAAAATAGGAAAGTAGTGGTGCCCAAAAGAAACCAAAAACATACAGTCCTTGGTGTGTGGGGCTGGGTTAATATTTCATATGCACTGGAACTCAGTGGAACACAGCAACAAGGCCGGAGGCTGGTTCCCATACCTCCCTCAGGTGACAAGTACTCTTATTAACATACAGATCACATTGCAAGTATGAGCTGAGCTGAAAGAAAGAGCTCAATCATTAGATCATTAGTATGTCTAAGAAAAGTGTTTACACAGCAAAGGACGAGCTCACCTCTTCAGATGCCTACAGGAAAATAGATCTAGCTGTCCAGCAGGTAGCAATTCAAACTGATTCAACAAATAAGCACTTCCTGCTCTACATTCCCAATAAAAGGGCTTCATGTAGTCGAGTGTACCTAGACACGTTAACAAGGATATCAAACACAGATGAATATCCAATATATTCAGTTTCTCTGCAAACTCTGCCAACCATTGAAGCCTAATTCCAGCCTTTGTTAAAAGGCGGGCACACATATGGTAAAGAGGAGTATTCCAGCATTACCCCATCACCACAGAGAGAGGCTGGCTGAGCAGAGGAGAGGAGAGAGAGAGACTGATGTGTCTGTGTAGCTCAGGAGTTCTCAACCTTTTTAAACCGGGGGCCGGATCATGCTCCCTCAGACAGCTTTGGGGGCCAGACAGCCATTTTGCTCTTCCTCCCCCACATGGCACTTCCTGGTGTGGTGTAGGTGGTGGTGGGGGGCACATGAAATGGTGCTACAGGCCACATCCGGCCCTTGGGCAGCAGGTTGAGAATCTCTGGTGTAGACAGAAAAGCTACAAAAGCAGGGTTCTGGCTCCTCTTCTGCAATTAGAGCAACAAAAGTGAGAGTAGGGGCTTCATACTGTTTCCTCCTTCCACACTTTAGGTAAAGGTAAAGATAAAGTTCAGTGCTCATCTCTGTTTATAACCAAAGAGCCAGCACTATCTGTGTCTGTAGACATTTCCGTGGACATGCGGCAGGCACGACTAGACACTGGAATGCACAGAATGCTGTTTAAAATGTTATATCTTAGGAAGTAAATGGAGCAGAATATCTTTTTCTTCTTCTTCTTCATATTATTTATTTATTTATTTATTTATTTTTCCAATTTTTATACCGCCCTACTCAGTTGCGCCGACTCAGAGCGGTTTACATACAAAGAAAAACAGCGAGTTCATAAATACAACATATAAATATCAAAAGTAATCAATGTAAATACCAAAAAACATCTCAACATCATTACAGCATCACTACAGCATCAAAAATTTCAGTAAACATCAGTTTTAAAAAACAATCCAATTTACAAAGTTATCAAATTCAGAGAAAGATTACAACAGTACCAAAAGACCTGACGCCACTGCGGCTTTTTAAGCCCCGGCCTGGCGGAGCCTCTGGGAGCAGGTGGAAGCGTCCCGGGCTGGATGGGGGGGGTGGCCTCCTCCCCGACCCGCAGGTGTTGCTGGCGGCGGCTCCGAAGTCCTGCCGCCGCTCCGACTTTTAAGCCCCGGCTGGGCGGAGCCTCTGGGAGCAGGTGGAAGCGTCCCAGGCTGGATGGGGGGTGGCCTCCTCCCCGACCCCCAGGTGTTGCTGGCGGCGGCTAATTATAATTATAATAATAATAATATTAAGGAGGAGTGCCATGAGAAATAATTATAAGGAGGAGTGCCATGAGAAAAGAATAAAGCATCAAGAACAACAATAGTTAGAAAACCACTAAAAATGTATGCAAGTCATACCATTGAAACAAATGGAAGAATCTCATGTTGTGGCTACTGATGCTCCTTATGTTTTGTGAGGAGGGGAAGGGCCAGTTTGGGAGGATGACGTTAGATTTCTTTAAACAAGTTATAAGAAAACATTGTAAGATTCTTCTTCTTTTGCTTGGACAAGAGTGATTCACTTTCCAAAGCCCTTGGTGACAGACCCCTACTCGCTTATAGACAACCCTCCAATCTCAAACAACTATTGACACACAACAGACTACACAGAAGTGGAGCAGATATGGGAACTGGACCCTGCTGCAAATCCAGATGTCAACTATGCCCCCACATTTCGCTCTAGAAATAGCATTACTGGACCCAACCGCACCACACACAACATTAAAGGCAGTTTTACTTGTCCTTCTGCCAATGTGATTTATGCCATCTCTTGCCAAAAATGTCCGCCCGTGCTTTATGTAGGAAAAACAGGACAATCTTTATGCAAAAGAATTAATGGACACAAATCAGACATCTGGAATGGCAATACAGAGAAACCTGTCTCAAACCACTTCAATATAACTGGACACTCTATCCAAGACCTGAAAGTTACAATTCTGGAACAGAGAAATTACAAAACTTGGATTGAAAGGGAGACAGCAGAAATCAAATACATCCATCTGTTAGACACCCATCGCAGGGGATTAAATATTAGCAAAGGGTTTCTGGGACATTATCAGATTTGATACACAGATTGCTATATGATTTTATGTACAGTAATACCTCATATAACATTAGTATCGAATAACACTAAAATCGCATAACATTAAGGAATCTGGGGGGAAGAATTGCATCAGATAACATTAAGATCCTATGAGATGCTTCAGATAACAACCGCTAAAGCCTGTGTGGTTACAATTTATCTCTATGGATCCCATAGGATTTTAACATGCATCAGATAACACTAAAAATAATATAACACCAAGACTTGTGGAACCAGGTTTTAGTGTTATATGAGGTTTTACTGTATTCTATTACAACCTTCCTGCCAATTCTCTTTAGCAAAACAGAAAGTAACAGGTACAGTGTTTTTTGTTTGTTTTCTGACATGCAGGCCAAAAGTTGAGCAGAGACCAGAATGGGCTTTCTCAGTAACCTAGAGATTGAAAGGGAGTCATTTAGAGCTAATCTGAATACACTAGTACCCCGAATAACGTTATGACTTGGTTCCACAAGTCCCGTCGTTATTCGGGTTTTAACGTTGTGCGATACATTGAACACACAATGTTAAAAAAAGCCCTGTTTCCCTGGAGGCTGCAGGAAGCGAGAACATCGGGATTTGAATCCTGACATTTTGGCTTGCTGCTGCCTCCAGGGAGGTGGGAGAACTTTGGAAACAGCTTGGAGCGGGTTTCCCCACCTCCCTGGACCCGGCGGGGGGGTCAGAGCCCCCAAAATTGGTAAAAAAAACGTCCGTTTTTTTACCAATTTTGGGGTTTCTGACCCCCCCGCCGGGTCCAGGGAGGTGGGCAGACCTGATCCAAGGTGTTTCTGGGCTTCCCCGACGTCCTGAGCCAGTGCAGGAAGCCAGAATGTCAGATTTCGAATCCCGATGTTCTGGCTTCCTGCACTGGCTCAGGACGTCGGGGAAGCCCAGAAACACCTTGGATCGGGTCCCCACACCTCCCTGGACCCGGCGGGGGGGTCAGAGCCCCCAAAATTGGTAAAAAAAACGTCCTTTTTACCAATTTTGGGGGCTCTGACCCCCCCGCCGGGTCCAGGGAGGTGTGGGGACCCGATCCAAGGTGTTTCTGCGCTTCCCCGACGTCCTGAGCCAGTGCAGCAAGCCAGAATGTCAGATTTCGAATCCCGATGTTCTGGCTTCCTGCACTGGCTCAGGACGTCGGGGAAGCCCAGAAACACCTTGGATCGGGTCCCCACACCTCCCAGGACCCAGCGGGGGGGTCAGAAACCCCAAAATTGGTTAAAAAAAACGGACGTTTTTTTAACCAATTTTGGGGGCTCTGACCCCCCCCGCCGGGTCCAGGGAGGTGTGGGGACCCGATCCAAGGTGTTTCTGGGCTTCCCCGACGTCCTGAGCCAGTGCAGGAAGCCAGAATGTCAGGATTCGAATCCCGACGTTCTCGCTTCCTACAGCATAAAAGAGGGTGGGGGAAGTTCAAAATTAGCGCACATCAGCTCTAGGGAGGTCGGGAGACCCGATGCGTGCTAATTTTGAACTTCCCCCACCCTCTTTTATGCTGCAGGAAGCCAGAATGTCGGGATTCGAATCCTGACATTCTGGGTCGCTGCACTGGCTCAGGACATCGGGGAAGCCCAGAAAAAGCTTGGATCGTGTCTGCCCACCTCCCTGGACCCGGCGGGGGGGTCAGAGACCCCAAAATTGGTAAAAAAAACGTCCGTTTTTTTTACCAATTTTGGGGTTTCTGACCCCCCCGCTGGGTCCAGGGAGGTGTGGGGACCCGATCCAAGGTGTTTCTGGGCTTCCCCGACGTCCTGAGCCAGTGCAGGAAGCCAGAACATCGGGATTCGAAATCTGACATTCTGGCTTGCTGCACTGGCTCAGGACGTCGGGGAAGCCCAGAAACACCTCCAGAGAGATCAGAGGACCCGATCTACAGCTGCAGGGTGGCTGGGGAAGCTGACGGGGACTCCCTGTCGGCTTCCCTAGCCACCCGCCCATGCCTCCGCAGCTGTGGGGTGGCTGGGTAAGCCGATGGGGGAGCCCCCCGTCAGCTTTCCAGCCTCCCCACCCCTGCCTCCGTAGCTGCAGGGTGGCTGGGAAGCTGAACGGAGAACCCCGTTCAGCTTTCCACCCACCCTGCTGCTAAGAACGACTGTATCGTGTAACGTTAAAATCGCGTTACTCGATACAAGATGTTTCCGAAAATCTTGTAACGTTATGCGGATTTAACGATATACGGTACTCGCGTTATACGGGGTATTACTGTATCTATTGTTGCTAATGGCTGTGTGAAGCTGTATTGTTGTGCTTGCTTGTCTGTCATCTTGCTTGACACACCCCTTCTCCCTTTGACCCCCTGAATTTGGTGTATAAAAACCATGCCTGTAAGTTTCACTCTTTGAAGAAGTGGACTTGATCCACGAAAGCTAACAATAAAAATATAGCGGTTGGTCTTTAACGTGCTACAGTGTTTTTTTATTTTATTTTTGTTATTTTGTTTTGTTTTGTTTTCTGATATGCCTGGACCACAGAGTAACACGGCTACTATTCAAAAAATAATAATCTTCTTTTGCTATATCCAAATCTGAATATAGGCGATCATCATCGCAATCAGCCATGATGACTGTCCTGAGAATATAATGCAGTGGCCTTTCATCTGCCTTCTGCATCACAGTGCGACACCCGTACCACTAATCAAGTTTCACAAGTCACTTTCTGGTTCTGAGCCCTTTTGGCAGACAAAGTCCTCCTCAATCGCAGACCAATATTGATGAAGCTGCTGCCCTCCATCAAGATGGATTCAAGTGGGATTTATTCCACTTGGGGACAATCACCCTTCCCTATGGACTTAGGCACCCAAGGCCATTAGTCTTCAGGGTTATCAGGCTAGTTAACCACCACCTGACACTCAGCATTTTCTGTTCTATTACCACAGCAGGATAAACTGGCCAGACTCTAATTGTAAGCTTAGAAAAAGAGAATTGTACTGCTCAAAACAGTGGCCAACTAGCTACCTGGTAGACAAACCATGCACAATGTTAAATATGTAATGTGCAGTTTATTATCCTTACTTTTTTTTACTCTCAAGTAAGAGTGCATGTGTGTGAGGGAGGAGTAACAAAGCTCCAGTCAGGTTTATTTCAAAAGTCCACTCTCATCGCTCTGCAAACAAAAGAGAAGAAACTCGGTAACTTCCAGAGGAAGTGCTTGTGGTTGTTTGAACTCCCTGCAGAAGTGTATTTAAGAGCCTGAAATTAAAATTATCTTTCACAAGAACCCTTTATCCACATATATATGCACAATGGTTTCAATTCAAATTAGGGTGTCTCATGCATAAGCAAGAGTCAGCTCTATGATAATGTTCTCATCATAAAATAGAACTACCTAAGATCATGGCAAACCATGGGTCTCAGGGATGAACTGGATATCATACTAACTGCATGAATGCAAATGAAAATTTCTAAAATGTAAATAGCAATGAAAAAAGAGAGGAAATGCAGCAGGAGGACTATAGGAGCAGGGGCTTTTTATTTGTTTAGATTTTTATAATCCCAATTGGTAAACACTTTGAGGGCAATTTACAAATATTACAACATAAAAGAGTCAGTCAAATACTATGATAGTATATTTAACCCTTCTCTTCCAGTCCATACTGGCCCAAATGAAACACCACCTCCTTAAAACAGGCCCATAAGCTTCCATCACTGTTCCTTTGATCACATTCTGTTAGTTTCTTTGGAGGATGTATTTTGTCTATGAAATTCTAATATCGGAAGCTGGCTAACAAATAAGTTTACAGCTGGGTTTCATGTAAAGTAATGCAAAATGAAGCTACACCTGATTTCCTAATAGGAGCAGAAAACAGCGTGGCTAATGGTGGAGCGATCATTTTTCAAATGAGAAAAGGGCAATGTTCATGGAACATAACACCCAGAACCAAAAGTATTCTCTGCTTTCGATTATAATTTCTATTGCACCTTTTTGTATACAAAGTGCATTACAATTCTGATTCCAAGTTATCTATCAAAGCAACTAGCCATAGTCTAGGAAAGGTCAAAGTGATAATTTAAAGTGGTAATTTATGCTGTCTCTAGTGAATGAAGACCTATATTACATTAGTCAGAGGTCAGTTATAAGTTTTCAAGAACAGACTCACCTTTGCTTTTGCAAAAGGCATGAAGCAGTCCCATTATATGTGAGATGGATAATTTTGAGTGTAGGGGTTTGTTGATGCCAGATGTTGCTTTTTGTAATTCTATCTTGAAGTGTACTTGAAATTGACAAAATAACTGCACTAAAAAGGCTTATGCACAGCAATATATTATCTTATATTATAGGTTGTGGTGGTCGGGATGCAATTTGTGATGCCCAAACACTTACCAGGCCCCCAATATTAGGAATTGCTAACTGGCACACATATGCAGACAATTTCAAAGAGAAGTCGTATTGTCAATAGAAAAGTAGTTCATGCCACAAGATACACAGTACCCCCTGTGGTGATCAAAGAAGGAATGCCAGCCATGTCAAAGTTATGCAGAGCAGAGGAAAGACAGAATTTAGAGGAAAGCCTAAGCTCTCTAATTGCTATGAGGAAGCAGAGCTACAGAACCATGTTAAAGTAAGTTTAAGATGCCTTTGAAACATTTCCATGTGTCCAAAGCTATGGTGTCTATTAAAGTATGTAGGACATCTATGCATTAATTCACTGCTAGCTGAGAAAGCAGTCTCTCTAGACTTCACTGTTTTGTTTCACTTCTAAATATTTAATACAAGTGTCCTATCATTATGAATGCCTGTGCGTTTGCACACATGCGAAGGGAAATAATCAAACTGTTATCCAAACCAACATTCTCAGGTATTCTTCCTTTAATTTTGAACCTCTGCATTTCTCTCTCTTCCACTCATCTGTGCTCCCCCCTCCGCCCCTTGCATGGGCCCTGTGCAATTTTATTCTGCATCTCTTATTTTTCTCTGTTTTGGGATGTTCTCAACGTCACAGCTATGCTAGCATTAAAGACTGCTTGAAAGGTTTCCAATTAACCTGAAAAATCACCTGTCCTCTGACAGCAGCTGATGGCAGGGCATTCTCTATCTTCCAGACCTCTGAGAGACTATGAGTGGTTGCCAGAGAAACCTCCCCATCCCCCCAAGAGGGATACCATCATCCATCCCTCCAAGAGGGAGGTATCAGTATAGTTGAGGGAAGCACAGTTTGCTGAAGAATAAAACATCTGTTTAAAAGAGGGATGGAAACCTTGGTCCCTGGGATGCAGTTCAATCCTTGTTCCATCCTAATTCCTTCAAAATGCTACATAGCTTCACCTTTAGTGCCTTCTCAACTTTTGATTCTAAAAGGTTAACATAGGTAAAAGTAAAGGTTGCCCTTGCTCAAAAGCCTGTCATATCTGATTCTAGCCAAAGAGCCAGCGCTGTTTGCCTCTGCAGACATTTCTGTGGACATGTGTCAGGCATGATCAACAACAGAGTGCACGGAACGCCATTTACCTTCCCACCTAAGTGGTCCCTATTTATCTACTTGCAATTTCTTGCTTTCTAACTGCTAGGTTGGCAGGAGCTGGGACAGAGATGGGAGCTCACTCAGGTCTCAAACTGATGACCTGCCAATCAAGTTCAGTATTTTAACCAATAAACCACTGCAATCCTAGTAAGAGTAGGGGGTCATTAAGATGGTTAGCTATAGAGATATGTAAAATCCAAAGGATCCCTGAATGCTGTGGAAGACTTTCTGGGTTATAACAATGGGAAGTCAGTTGGGAATGGCTAATATTTATCTTACTATAATCAGACATGGAATTTTTGAATTTATATTTTTCCACTACAGCTCCCAGAATTGTCCAGGAATTCCCTTACTTGGAATCTTGGAAGGTGAAGCTAAAAAGTCTAAATCCTCAGTGGGTTTCAGTGCACATACATGTGGTCCAACAAGTTCCTCACTGCAGCACTCTCGAGTTTTACTTGAAGAGGAAGAAAGTTGGTGGGACTGACTAAGCTCCATGGAAGCCGCAAGGGATTAGGGAATAAGTAGGCTCCATATAAGTACCTCTTTTTTTAAAAAAACTACATTTTTTTTACCTTCAATCCTCCAAAAATGGACTAGAAAGCAAGCCTTCATGATATTAATAATCTCTGCATATATATTTGAAGGCTTTGGAATTTGTGGCCTTTCAGATGTTCAGAATGTGAGTTCACCAACATTTGAGTAGCTGCAAGTTCTCCTATTTCTGAATTATTTAATGGCCTGTAAACAGTTGGAGGTCTAATATATATGGCCTCGCAGGTATAAGATACTGACCATCTCTGTTCTGATATAATGTCTATGAAGGGCTGTCCTTTTACAAAACGTGTCTAAAACTTACTTACCAGCAAGGCCAGAGGCGTAGCTACCACCGTATCTGCCGTATCAATTATACGGGGCCCCAGGGCCACGGGGCCCCCCAACGTGCGTAAGCAAAACAAATCTTTACCCTTCCTAAGGGCCCCCAAACAAATTTTTATACGGGGCCCCGCCAAGGCACGCTACTCTTCTGAGCAAGGCATAAGATCATTCACTCAGTTTAGCTCAGATTAGCTCAGATATCTCATGATCTGTATGCAGCATTTTGAAAGCATAAATTGTAGGGGGTGGGGAACCACACATCATATTATAGGTGGATGTGTGATAAGTATCTCTGCTGGAAGTCCTTCTCACATACATCATGCAGAAGCTGCCTAGACCAAAAGACCAGAGACTAACAAAGACTTTAAAGTCACTGCACGTAGGAGATAACAAAGTGCTGGTTCTAGGCAACGACACCAGGGAGGAAGTTCAGGTGTTTGTTTAATATTCAGCATGCATATTCCCAAGTAGTCCATGCACATTTTAAAAATGTACATTAAATGCTGCTGTACTTTATTGTGGGTTGTTGAGGTGGGTTTTTTGCCTGATCCTGTAAGGAGAGATAGATGCAATAATAGATAATGAGTGTAGGAAAAGGGAGGGGACAGTGCCGAAAAAGAATTAGAAAGACATTTAGGAGAAAATGACTTATTGTTGCATCTGTTATTTCAGTAAAATGCTAGGAGCACAGCACAATGTTCTCCCACCCCTACCTCATCACATGAATTGCTTTTGGCAAAAAAGAATGTTACATATTTTTAAAAGTATTTTGAAAACCAAAGTGACAACCCAAGAAAACAATGGAAAAAAATTGTAACTTGGATATCTAGCTGTATTTGCATACTTCTAGAGGTAGAGTTTCTCCTATCTATGCCTTTTAGGAACAGTAGAATAAAAACTGTGTGCACATATATTAATACCACAATCAGATTTAGGTTTATGGAGAATTTCCCACACTCCTCAGTCTACATTTCTGAATTTTATAAATAATGTATAAATCAATTCCAAAGGTTTGCAGATAATTAAGAATAAAAACCAGCAACATTTAAGATAACAGGACACTCTTGCTAAACACAATGAAATAAATTCACAATGAAAATAAAATTTAAGTTATAATTTAACAAAGCAACATGCAGCAAACACATATTTGTCACAAACAGACTCCTAAATGTGTGCATGCGTGCACGCATGTTTGTGTGTGTGTGCTTGCATGCACGCACACACACATGCTCTAGCAGACCACAGGATAACTAATGGGATGAAAAGGGTGCAGATGTAGAAAATTTCTGTGACCTGCAAAAAATACAAAAACGTGCAGAAACTGGATCTAGAATCTGTTTTTTTATCACTATATCCATTGAGCTCAGTGGTTCTTCTCTTCAAATAAATGTGTTCAAAATATAATTCTGATAGTACTGGTATGCAGCTATACAGGATGACTTATAAAGAAATATAAATTTATGATCATAAATGTCACTGATGGAATTGAGCCATAATCTAAAAATATATGCACAAAAGTACTTTGATAATTTATTTACAATTACACACATTGCTAGAAACCTAACTCTTCTGGGGACATTACACCAGTTTCGCTTTACACTGCTTACATAATTGAAAGGGTGTGCATGATACGCAGCAAGAGGCCATCCATGAGCAATCTGGGATATCTAAAATGAAGCATGAGTTCTGAGAATAGGGGACAGCATCTGGAACAGGTTCCAGCAGCCAAAACCTGGATGAATAAATACTGCACAGTTCTCACTGAGGCACAAAAGATTTGTTAAGATGTTGCATCTCTAACATAGAGATGTTTGATATCTCACTGCTGGGAGACATAGAAGGAAAGCACGGAAAGCTTTGCAAGTATGCTCAGGCATCCTCCTTGGCAATGGTCTGAAGCTACATAATCCTTCTTATCCAGAAGCATTGCATTATAAATCTGCTGTTGAACAAAAGACCCAACCATCCTTTTTAGAACCACAAAAAATAATTTCCATTCACATGGAGGTAATCTCTTCATAAGAATGGGAACTCTTAGCTTTGCTTTGCTGTGAAAGGAAATGTGACATCCTTTGTGGCCAAGAAACTCACAGAGAAACTGATCAGCATCAACCAAACATTCCTGGCATTGGTCGAGTTGCTGAGAGGTTCCACAAACAATACGGAAGTGCCATTTTTGTAAGAATAGGTATTATAGTCCTTTCAACAGACTGGGGTGCACACCCATAAACAATAAGAACAACAGCTTTGACATTTTGCTACTCCATAATACAAAATATTAGCACTGTATGGAATAAATCAGCACATGACAAACAAGTCGATGTAGTTCTAAAGGAGTCATGCAGGATGATTATGGCTGCCTGAAACCAAACCCTCTGAAAAAGTCTATTACAGTATTTGGCATTGTCCCTCTGGTAGTACAATCAGAAGTGCTAGCAAATAATGGGGGTGGGGGTGGGGGTGGGACCAACCCATCCATTTTATCAACACCCGTAGATGATTACTAAAAATTAAGGGGGAAATTTTATACATCTCTCAAGCTATGAATATTAAACCAGAGGCTAAGCTAAACTTATGGAGATAAAAAAACAACACACCTTGGCAAATGAATGAACACCAAAGAGTGTCTCCTACCAGAACCAGATACATAACAATTCTTAATAGATATAAAAGTAAAACAGGAAAAGCAAAGAATAAATCAAGTAAAATGGGGCTACTTGGATACAGGACAATTTTTTCTGTGAATTTTGGGGCATCCTATCAGGCTTACTCCCAGGTTTCAATTGCACATGGACAATATGCCACATATTTAGTGAACCCTGGAGGATTGTCTTCTGCTCATAAGTCCAGAACATCATATGTTCTCCACTCTTCTTCCTCATTCTCCAGTAAAACCATAAGTCTCCATGTTTCATTTGCAGGGTGATTGATCTGCAATCTTTGAGTTCCTGTTTCAAAACTAATAGTTGCTTGTAATTTTGCCAACAAATTTCTTCCAATTAATGAGACTCGGCATTCCGGGACATAGAGAAATTGGTGAACTATTTGTCCATCCTGTATCTGACATTCAACTGGCTCCAAGAGGCTTCTGGAATCAGTTTTGCCATTCACTCCTTGCACCTGGTTTTTATTTTTAGTTTTAGCTGCTAGGGGTCTATACAACACTGATCTACTTGCTCCAGTATCAGTCATCATAGTGACAGGTTTTCTTCCCACCTGGATAGTAACCATGGGCTCCAAAGGTGGGGTCAGGAGTTCCGGTCACCATCAATTATCCCATTCCATTTCTGCAAGGTCAATCAATTCTTCCCCCGTTTCATACACTGGGGTATATGTCCTCATCATTCCTCTTCCATGCCCCCTATACCCTCTCTCCACATACTGTCTTCTTCTGGATGGGAATCCATTTCCTCTAGTGGAGACTTGCCCAAACCCCCTTCCTTGATTCCTTCATCTCATACCCCTTCCTCTTATTAGTTGTTTGGGGCAATCCCATTTCCAATGGCCAGTCTATTTACAGAAGGCACACTGGTCTTGTTGTAATGGGGAACCTCCCAATGCCACAGCCAACATTTGTCTTCCTTTTTTCCTTCAAATCCTGTTTCTTTTCTTCTTCTTTCTTCCTATTCAGATACACCTTCCTTGATACTTCCACCAATTCACTTGTGTTTTTCCCCAGCGCTCCTTCCAACCTCTCAAGTTTCTGCTTTATATCTGGAGCTATGGATTGAATAGGTATACATACTCAGGCTATACAAAGCCTCGAACATCTGTTACTCGTAGGAACCTTTCCCAACTGCTTTGGTTGGAGGGAGGTACTGTATTATGATAAAAGCTGCCCAATCATCCCGTACTAGAGGATTTTGGGATTATTAACAAGCAATTAAAAGTATAGATACGTTATTGCTGCACGTAGGGAACTGGGAATAGAGAAAGCAGACTTCTTCTCATTTCTTGGAAGCTTTTTCAGAAGCTATAATGCCTGGGTGGTTCTGTCAGTTCTAGCAATGCAGTGCCACCCAAGGGCCAAATGAAGTATAATCTGATGTTTGAGCTGAAAGGCAAGATGGAATACAGCCAGGATGGTTGTCATGGGCTGACTTCAGTCCTCCAGCTCTGTGATGGGTGCATCTATGGAGGAACCATTAATGCCTGTTTACCATTCTCCTCCACACACAGCCAAAGAAACAACAACAGGTGAGTTGCAGAAGCAGAACAATACAAGGACCAGCAAAAATGACAAAAACTAATTGTCCAACAGAGTGAACAGACAATATACAGGTACAGGTTTGTGGCTGCATGCCCAACTCATGGGAAAATGTGACTCATTGTAACAACAAAATACTAAAGGGAGGGGATGATTGGGAGGGGAGGGGGGAGGGGAGAAGAAGAAGATAAAGCAGGAGATTACAGACCTTGCTGTGGTTTGATAAATGGCACTCTACTTCACTCTGCTTATTGTGTACTTCATACCTTGCTCCTGAATATGGAAGAGAATTTTATTAAAGATTTAGCCACGGTGCGAGTGGTGGTGGTGACTGTCTCACAGTAATTTTCCTACAAAGTAGTTTAATCTATCATAGGGCAGACAGTGCACCTTCTTACCATGTATCATTTCTGTCTATTGAGTAAGTGCTATCCAAATGCAATTTCTTTTCATTTTTGGAACCTGTGATGCATATTCAAGATACATTTTCTTTTTGTTGGTGGCCTAAATAATGAGCTGTATAAAAGAAATGGGGGGAGATCGCTAACAAAAAGTAAACTATACTATAACTGTTCCTGAATATTTTTGAAAAGCAATACTGTTCTTTTAAAAGAATGAAACATTGTTCCAGCATGTGGAAACAGAATTTTGGTACCAATTTTCTCTTTTCTGCTTCATGCAAAATTAGTAATAGCATGCATTCCCACATCCTTGCATTTCACATTATTAGCACGTGCAGAGAAATGCTTAACATGATGACGTCAGGACCCAGAGCATAAGATTCTAGATAGGGCAGCTGTAAGGAGAAAATTGGATCAGGATGCTGTATTCTTCAGCACCACCTGTGTAAAATAGAAGAGGTTGTCCGGCCCTGGTGTTGTGTCATGATGAAGAGCTTATTGAGCCGAGGAACATACAAGCAAGTGGCCAAACGTTGATCCAAACCAATAACCAATGGGTAGTGTAGTTAGGATTTATAGTGTTGTCACTATAGTGTTGTCATTTCAATGCTCTGGATACATTGTTGTTATGGAATTTTTGTGGGTACATTACAGAAGCGTTTATGGTGACATGGTAGTTCGGTATATTATAAGTTTCTCTCAAAGGATAGGTTAGGCCAAATCTCTGTGTATTAGGATCTTCAGAAATAATAAATACCCAGCCCTGAAAGATTAAAAACCAATAAATATAAGGCAATATTATTATAGGCATAAGAGTAATACTGCTCTCTAATTTTGCTGCTCAGAGTTCCCCTAAGACTGAAAGTGAACCAGTTTTCAATCTGTGGCTTAGACCCAAAATGCTAAGTGAATGTTACTTTGGTTCCCTAAAGTAACTGATTACCTTCAACCATCAATTATCTCTATCTCTCCCAGGCTGCAGTCCTTGCATGGTATTACATGCATTCTTGGGGATCTTGCCACCCATGGCAGTAACTTCAGAAGTTTGCCCCAAATAATGCCTTTCTACCATACATGATGATGCTTTGGAACCAAGACACTGACTTTGGGCTAGAATAAAAAAAATGGCAGCCTCAAAAATAGTAAATACTGTACTATAATAATGTCATGATAATTGATTGACACAACTATCAAACCACTCAAAAATATTTCAACTTAAGACAGGTTCTCCAAATCAGTTTCATTCACTTAAGCTGCAGTCCTGACTATCCATAAGTCAGATCTTAACTGGGAGGAACTAAGTGTAAGCCCCCTTTAGAGTTGGCTGGACATCTTAGTGAATTAGAGTACGTGGGTCAGGAGTTTAGCTCTCCACTGCGCCACCTCGGGGAAGAACCAATCATGTAGCCTTGGGCAAACATCAAGGTCCTTGGCCACCAACAGAATAAGGGATGGCTTAATACATTGCACCAAGGAAATACTATCCTGTGTTGCCATAAATTGGAATCAGCTTGACAGCATATTGTCTTTGCTGTTGCTGTTGGTGGGACCCATTTTCACTCATATATGTGTTATTCATTCTCACGCAGAAAACCAATCTATGAATATGGTAATTAATGTGATTCCCCCTCCACCCTCCCTTCTATTGCAAGTTTACTCTGTCAGAAATATATGCATAAACTCTTCCTATTACTTGGTATGATTTTGGCAAATTTAGTTATTCGGGTACCTCTTAGCTTAAAACAAGAAATGTGTTTATTAATACCCAAAGCTGAACATTGCACAACTGTATCTTCTTATCTTATTGTGTTATTTTGTAAAAAAAAAAAAAACTTTCCATAAGTCAGATATTATACTGTTCCTATATATCTGATTTATTGTGCACAGCTATTACACTGTGTTGTCAAGTATCTGAAATTTAAGAGCATTCTCTGTAGAAAATACCCCAAACCCCAGTTGTGCAGGCGTAGTATAGACCAGTGTTTCCCAATGTGGGGCCCATGTCCCACAGGGGGACTTCATTTCCCAGAAGTCTAAGTCAGTACATTGACTGATCAGTGCTTTGAGGAATTGACTTAGGCTTCTGGGAATTGAAGTCCAAAATCTAAAGGCTGGGAAACATTGGTGTAGACTGTTCTCTTTTCCCACGGTGATGCCTGGTTGTTGTAACTCTTCAAGCAATTTAGATTCAAGCTATCAAATGATCTTCCTTTGTGTTAACAGCACTTCTCTTGACACCCAACAGCTTTAGATCAATTTATTAATCCTAGACTTAATCACCATTTCTCTCTCCCAATGCTTGCTTTCTGATTTAGTAATAAGATATGTAAGAAACTTAAGAATATACTTAAAAGAATTACTCATAAAACCAGAAAATTTACTGATAATGTTCAGAGTTCATTTACATCACAGCGCTTTGTCATTTATTAATGTAATATAATGAGCATAACTTACAATGGGCCTTTGTGGCTCAGCTATTCAAATACCAGGCTTCCTTCACAAAACATGCAACTCAGAAGTAATGTAAATAGTAGTCTGTGTAAACAGCAATCATTTTCTTGACTTTTATGGATCTTCCATTAAACCTATCCTATGCTGGCAATATGTGAATGAGACCTACGGTAAGACTTAAAAACTAGGCAAACAGATACAGTTGTACATCGCTTAAAGAGCATAATGCGTTCCACAGGATTGCTCTTTAAGCGAGTTTGCTCTTTAAGCGAAACACCATTGTAAGTGACCAATTGTGGGGGAGATTGCGAACCCTGGTTTATTTGTTAAGCGAGTTTTTGGTTGGTTTTATTTGTTAAGCGAAGCGAACATTCAGAAAAAAAATCTGCTCTTTAAGCGAGTTACTCTTTAAGCGAAACGTTCTTTATGCGAGGTTTGA
The DNA here is from genome assembly GCA_030440675.1 of Furcifer pardalis. NCBI lineage: Eukaryota > Metazoa > Chordata > Lepidosauria > Squamata > Chamaeleonidae > Furcifer > Furcifer pardalis. Next base: position 71,750,660 of record CP126890.1, on the reverse strand, counting down.
CTGTATTTGGAGAAGGATTTTTAAAGCAGAAAAAACATTTCAAACCATGATATTACATTTCTATTATAAAGTATCTGTGTTTAAGTTCCAAGGCAGATTGACAAGAGAGATCACTTGTCAATGGGGTGGGGGTTATTGCCCCCCCCCCAAACCTAGAGGTGAAGTAATCATCCATCCTGGTCAACAAGCAGTTCATGCTTACCAGGGCTTGAAGTTTCAATAAATCAAGGAAGATCAATATTAAGGTTTGGGTCCATTAGCAAATTTAGAAAGATAAGTCTTATGAAATAAGGACGTTAATTCTTTCTCAATTTTCACAAACTGAATTGGTCTAAATCATAAAACTAATCTAATTTGTTCCCCATTCTTAAATACCAAACTATGCTAATCATTTATTTCTGGGGAATGCTTGATTGCTTGACGACTGGAAAGGCACTCTGAGTGGCTGATGTGTGAATAAAAAAACCTCAAAAGGGTTCCTAAGCTCAGGCTTCTAAATGGGGAAAAATACACCAGAAACAACTGCAACAAGTTTTAAAAACAAGTCTCTCCCCCCCCCAAGAAGAACAGAACACCAGCAGAAATACAATGCTGAATGCCCAAGTATTGGATTGCCTAGCCACCAGCCACATTGTCCATGTTGCTATATACCCGTGTTTCCCAACCTTTAGGTTTTAGACTTCAATTCCCAGAAACCCGAGTCAATTCCCCAAAGCACTGATCATCCAATGTACTGATTTAGGCTTCTATGAGCTGAAGTCCCCCTGTGGGCCATGTGCCCCTCATTGGGATTTTATTTATTATTTATTTATTACATGTATTAATTTATATCCCACCGATCTAGCAGAAAAAAGGAAGGAAGGTTAATACCCAATATTTAAATTCATAAAAAAAACAAGATAAGGAAATCACTTCTACCTATATAACGAATATAAGCCTTATCTGAAAATGCTACAGTTTCAATAGTGTCATAAAATTATGTTAGTAAAGGTAGTGAGCATGTAAAGCAGAATATCTTCCAACTCTGAACAAAATATACAGGCCCTTGCCATTCCAAGTCATCTGGGGCTGCTAGCAATTGCTTCCTCTATAAGAGACTAGGCCCTTACTACAGGAGGTAATCTAACAGGGAGACCAGTGCTGCTTTGGTCCCATGTTGACACCTGAACCCCAATTTAATTGGATCTAGACTATCAGTCTCCTCTAAGTATGTTTGCAGCTGATTCACAACCATTCTCTCCACCAACTTGTTCATAAATGAAATGTTGATGACTAGTCTAAAGTTGTCAAAATCCCTGGCCTTACTACTCAATTTTTGGGGAGATGAGCATGATTATGGTTTTCTTCAAACAGGTGAGGAGATGTCCTACCTGTAAAGAGGTATTCAGAATCTGGGTAGCCCAATCCACTGTCTGCTCCTTGGATACTTTCACAAGCCAAGAGGCAATCTGCTCAAGTGAAAAGGTCATGACCTTGCATTGTACAAGCATATTGTCCATGTCACTTGGGCCACAGGTTTACATTGATCCAAGACAACCAGACAGGATGGTGCATTAGACATTTCTTCATGGATAACTGTACCAATAACAAACTCAAGGTTTCCCTTGCTCGAAACCCAGTTGTATCTGACTCTAGGGTTCAGTGCTCATCTCTATTTCATAGCCAAAGAGCCACCACTGTCTGCTTCTGCAAAAGTTTCCATGATCATTTGGCAGACGTCACTAGACACTGGAGTGCACGGAACACTGTTTACCTTACCACCGAAGTGGTCCCTACTGATCTACTTGCAATTTCTTGCTTTTGAACTGCTAGGCTGGCAGGAACTGGGACAAAGATGGGAGCTCATTCCATCCTGCAGTACTCAGGAATTGAACTGCTGACTTGCAGCCTTCCAGTCAGCATCATAGCTACTTGAGCCACTGCAGTCTCAAAATAAAAAACAAACAAACTCAAGCCCCTACAAATGTCTTCAATCTTAGATCTGAAATATGTCCCACATTTTTCACAAGCCTTGGTATCTGACTGAAGTTCCTGATCATCTTTTCTGGAGAAAGTGAGGTCCCTGAGAATTCTATAGAATTCTACCCAATGCTTTCTTGCTTCACTAACTCATTTGATGTATTCTCTTTTAGCAGCTTACAGCCCTTAAATATTCTCTACTCATTTCTTACTGTAGCCAAATTTCCATCAAAGGGAGCTTTCCTCCAATTGCATACTGTCTTCCTCTTATTTGCCTTCATCTCTCTCAGTTCATCCATAAATCATGGCGAAGTTTTAGCTCTGATAACACAATTGGCAACTTAGTTCCAACTGTGCTTAGACATAATGTGAATACAGGATATTTTGTGTGTAGTCGATCAACAAGAGATGATGACAATGGTATAAGAATGTGCATTTCAGAGATGAGGTTGGCATCTCCACAAAAAGTATGACAATAGGGTAGCCACGTGAAAAACAAGACAGGAATGTCACAATAGTTGTGTAGAAGAGGACACAACGGTAGATTACATGCTGTTTTGTTTTTTTTTTTACAATATCACCTTACAACAAAAGCACCATGTGTTGGGTTTTCAAGTTGTAACCAACTTATAAGTGATCCTTAATGCAGTTTTCAAGGTAAGTGAGATACTTAAGGAGTAGTTTTACCATTGTCACTGTAGATACAATTTCCATGGTATAGCAGAGATTTGAACTCATATCTCCTGGGCCCTAGCCCATCACTTTATCCATCACACTACATGCAAGTTCAATACACAATTCGACTGCATCCACTATCTTGTACAGCTGTAAAACAGTAACAAATTGATCCTTTTATATCCTATAACTTCTCAAATACAAGCTACAATAGCAAGCCAAAAAGTAAACATCCTGGCCTAAATCCAACTGTATGTCCCTACTGAAGTAGACCCTTTAAACAAATGAGATTTGCACAAATGCTGACCTAATTAATTCTGGGGAGTTAGTGTAGATGGGTCTAGCAATTTGGATTTAAATCCTTGAGTTCCCTCAGGTTTTGTTAAAGCATCAGGATTTGATTAAAGCTTTACCATTCTTCTAATACAATCAGCCATTATTTTAGGAGCTTTTTAAAACACATTTGAAACCAAACATTCAGAAAAGGTCTTTAAATAAATAATACAATGCCAAGAATTGTTACTTGTCTATACTGAAAACAATTTAAGCAAAAACTATAGGCCTTATTTTTAGGATCACAACCATGATGAACAAAACCTTGATGCTATTTGGATCAACTCACTGCCTAGACCATATTTATTAATATATTTCTTCTTAATGGAAGTTAATCATAAAAATCACAGAAACAAAAAAAAATAGCCTTTATGTATCCATCAGAAATTGCTCTGCAAACTAATAGTGAATCCTATAGAGCACTAATATGCTGTCACTAATCTGGATGAATGGAATTTAATTACAATTAGGACATGATCTCATTGTAGAGATTCATCTGCTTAGCACAACAACTCATTTTGAACCTGGTGAAATTAAGTGACATGGGAAGTATTTATAGAACACTGGAAATACAGTAATTTTCGCTGTGGAAACCAAACCAACAAAATACCAAAGCACTTTCCTAGATGTGCTCAGTGGTGTCTTCCAAATGACTGTTCCTAAATGTCAGCTAGCTAAGGCAATACAGTGTTTCTGCAGTCATGTTTGCATCTCATTAATACCACCAAGAAAGAATGCAAATTGTACTGCTCAGACATAGTTTGAGCCCCTTGCTTTAGATTCTGTTCATGCTTGTATGTTAGATGTGCCTCCCCTGTCATTTGCCATGTGAAACAAAGCTGCGTGCAACTTTTTCCAAATCTTTAAAAATAGTTTAGCTCTTGTTCACATACTGCAAAATACAATTTGGATACAAAAGGACACAAAGTACCAGTTGAAATGCCTCCAAACCCGAGACTGAGCTCTGAATGCCATTCAGACAAAGGTTTGTCTTCTGCCTTAGACCCATCATATCAGCTGTTAGGATGGTCAAAAGGCTTGTTCAGAAGCAGACTGTCTTCCATTTGGAAGGCCATTCATCCCGTGTTTGAAGGCATCTTCTGTCCAAAGAGATGTCTCATTGAAGATCCTTTGAAATATTGGAAGCTACAAAAAGAGAGAGCAGGAACCACAAACAGACAGAGCATAGTTCACCCTATCACAGTGTGTCAGAGAGTAAACAAAACAAACCAAAAAACAAAAAATGTTCTGGTATTTTAAAGACTAACTGCTATATTTTAATGCTAGCTTTCATGGATCAGTCCACTTCATCAGACAGTTGACCACAGTAGTTTTCCCTACTATCATGGAATGTGCTACATTGTGATTTTAATGACATTCATTCTTTTTTAAAAAAATTAATATGTACATATAATGCAATATATACAAATGCAACATAAATATATATATCCTGTTCTTCTCTTTTTTCCATTGCCAAATCTTTCCCATCCTCCAGGTCTTCCAAAGCTATAATGGGACTTGGAAAGTTCCTATTAAAATCTTGACAATTCTAACTTGACATTTGTAAGAATTTAGTGGCAACCTGAACTGATATCTTTTTAAATAGTTCACTATGATCCAGAGTATGTAATCATTAGTTTAAATATCTTGAAGTACCGCTTCATTGCACAGGTTTAATTTTATCAAACAAGCTCAGCCATTTGAATACTCATCTTAATGACCAATAACATCAGTCCTATCCTTCCATATTTTTTTCCTCCCAGAAATAATTCCATGGGTGATGATCATATCCATTGATGATAAAGAATCCCTTTCTGTTCTTATAGCAAACTTAAATTTGTCTCAATTCACTTCATAGGTTTGAATAACATATTAAAAAACTCAATTCTATTATCCAAGGCAAAGGTTTCAGAATTCAAAATGGGAAGGAATAAGGCCATCTTTCTCCCATCTGGATATGAATCTAATTCAAAATTATCTTATCTAAAATTTGTTTTATCCTTGTAGGAGGGTGTGATTAAAGAGCTTGAATTTTCTTATTTTAAAAAAACTTTATTGCAGCCTTTTGAAGAGTTTTTCATTTTGCTCTATCAACAACTATGCTAACGTTCTAAGCCTAAGTACAGGGCTGTTTCACTACTTCACATAAAGTATGATTGATATAAATCTTGTCATTCTAAAAAGTGATACTGCAAACAAGGCTCTGTTTAAACAAGAGGTTGCATCTGTGTAGTTAGATACACAATTATATGGATTGTGTCCAACATATTTAGGAGTATTTCCAGTTCAGCATGCATGCCACAGACACACTCACACAACTTTTAGAAACATGTAACAATAGAACTTTTGTTCATTCCAATTCCAGTATATAGATTCATTAGCAATTTACATCAAAACACATACATTTTATATGTCTTCTAAAAGCAGAGTCTTTAAAGACCTAGTTAATGTGATGTTTTCAATGTATGCCACAGTAAATCTTGATCTGCTCTGCAGAACTATCAAAAATGACACAGGTATTTAGGATCACAAAATTCAAATGAATTCCAAGATTCTCAAGGGGCTTATGTAGTAAAATTTGAGGGGTGAGAGGATTACCCTGACATACAGGTGTAAATTTATTTACCATTATCTTATTTCTACAGACACATTCACAAGCCATATTTATCAAACACAATTGCAGAATGTATATAGAAAATTTTATTTTTACACTAAAAACTTACTGATTTTCACATTTGAAGACTGCTTATGTTTGAGAGTATGAAGGAATTCTCTCCATTTATATTAATGTATGAATCTAAAACACAACTTAATATGAGGATTAGAAAAGCTTTTATCTACTCAGAACTTAAGGCCTGCACCTGGTAAAATTTTGAAGTTGAAGAATCTTTTCCTAAAGAGAGAAACAAAGTCAATTTTTATTTGTAACAACCCTTTCATGCAGATTTATAATCTAGCATGCACTTGTCAAGAATTAAACCCAGGATATTTATGTTTATTTTTATAACACATTTGCAAGCATGCATCTGCCTTACTTGCATTTTGTATTTCTACACACTGAGTATGGTGGCCTTGACATATATTCCAAGAATGTATAACTTACAAATCTCTTAAAGAAGAGTCATGATTCAGCTAAAATAGAAATGTGAAGGTCAAGTCAAATGTAGCATTGACTATCAATTGTCCTCAATCAAGGTCCAGGAGAATCTGAACGTACCACAGTTTCTTATGGGTTGATATAACTCGTTTTAAGTAAAACAGGCAATGCAAGAGCTGCTCAGGACCTTGGAGAGCACACTGCCAAAAGAACACACTGGTTTATTCTCCCCTTGTTGTTACAGTGAGCTGCAGAGGACTTCTGAGAAACCTTGAAGGATGACAAATTAGAAGAAATCAAACCTGACTGCTCCTTAGAAGGTCAAATAGTGAAGATGAAGCTAAAGTATTTTGGACATCAAATGAGAAGAGAGGATTCAATTGAGAAAGCCTTGATGCTGGGAAGGGTGGAGGGCAAAAGAAGAAGGGGGCGGCCCAAAATGAGATGGCTAGATGGTACTGTAGACACAATGGGCACAGAGCTGAGCAAGTTGAGGGGGGATGGTAGAGGACAGAAGTGCCTGGCGGACAGTGGTCCATGGGGTCGTAAAGGGTCGGAATCGACTGTGCGACTGAACAACAAAACTGTTCAACCTACTCTTGCTTGAGGAGCTCTTAGAACCCATAATTAGTCATTGCTTTATTACACAACCACTGGCTCTTCTGACTTGGAGCTGTACCAGGAATCAGTCAGTCTTCAGAAGGTCCTCTACTGCATATGGAGTGATGACTTCCAAAGTGACAGCTTCTTTCTGTCTTAGAGTTCTTCTAAGCTTGAGTGAAGAGGCTAAAACCATAGAAGATGATACTCTCTGCCCAAAATGTCTTGTTGGGGGGGGGGGGAGGATCTACATGGCTACATTCCTTTTTCTTAATCCTTATTAAATTTCACATGCTTGACACTGCTTTCCCTTGCTCTTTCCTCCTTAATTCCATTGTTTGTAATATGTGATAAATACAAGCATCAAGATCTACCATTCCAACATCAGAATAAAAACTAAGCAATTTGCTTCATGAAAATTATAGAAGACCAAAGGCTCTCGGCTCAAAGCTGATTGCCTGAACAGGCACACATTCTGTTGTGTTAATATTTGGCATGATTTAATCAGTCTAGAGTGACCCCTTATGGTAAAAAAAAATCAAGTGAGATTAACCGTATGAAAGTTTGCAAGTATCAGGGAAGCCAAAAGGTGTCTTTCTGGCCTCAAAACTATTAATTAGTAACAAGGAAAGCAGCAGCACACAAAAAAAAATCACTGCTCCAGTATTTATCTCTAGAGGTTGCTGCTAGTCTGCCTCATTATCATCTGGATGGAAAACAGCTCTCTTTCCTGGGAGCTCTCTGCAACAGCCTTATTGATTAGGTTCCCACAGTGCTAAATCATTCTGTAGCTTTCATTGCATTCTGACTGCTCCACCCCCCACCCCAGAATAAAATAAAAACCATCAAAGATTTACAGGACCATGAGGCAAGGAGGATTTTAGTAAAGACCATAATATGATGCAGATTCTATTTATACAATGCCCTTAGAGTCGGAACACTTCACATTCCAAAACAACACTTGAGAAAACCAAGTTAAATAAATCCCAGCTTTTGCCGTAGTCCTGATTTCTGCCCAAAAAGCAACACATATCTGAAATTGTCACACACTTTTAAAAAAAAAACAGAAATAATAGTCACATAAGTCAGTCACAGAAAATCTCCTCCTTGGTCTTTTCTCCAGTCTAAAAATCACAAAGAACAGGCCTCGAGAGAACTGTTTTTATCTAAGAGCCTGATCTAACATCACCTGAAGATTATGGGTATAACCCAGGGTATAAAGGCAGCTGATATAATTAATACAATTGCACTTCTCCCCATTCATTCCCCAGCCTTTGTAAACCCCCTCCCCCAAACCACTAGAGAGTCAAGGAAATCTGTGGATGGAGGGGGATGCAGCAAACCAGTTAGAGGAATTTACTTTAATAAAATCTGCCTTTTCAGAAATTCACTTCCCTCACTGCAACCTGGCAAGACCTAGTTCACAAAGGTCTAAAGTCCTTCCCTCTCCCAATTTTCCTCACATAGACAGTAAAAGGTGAGGAGATAAAGCATTTCTTTGGCTTGCCCAACAGTGAATTTTACCTGATGAAGCCCTACAACTTGCAATTGTTTCTTCCTTGAATATGGGTGAGGCTGATATGTAGATTAATCATATAGCCTGCCCTTCCCACATGATCCCAAGTTCAAACACCACCTGAACAGCAATCATACCGAAGGGCTGCATTTAAAATATTAATCAGAGGTAAGGTTCCACAAGTCTTGGTGTTATCCAATTTTTAGTGTTATCCGATACATGTTAAAATCCTATGGGATGGATCGGATAACGTTAAAGCTCCATAGAGATACATTGTAACCGCACAGGCTTTAGCGGTTGTTATCCAATCCATTCCATAGGACCTTAACGTTATTCGATCCAATTCTCCTCCCCAGATTACTTAACGTAATATATATACCATTTCCACAGTATTAACATTATGGACTCCTCATAATTGCAATAGTTTGACCCTCACTTCTGGTGCTGTGGGAAAAGGACAGACCTGTGTCCAAGGAGGATAAAGGCTGAGATTATTCACAATGGCAGCAAACCTATCATAAAATACCTCCAGTCTATTAGTTCTGGATCTCCTAATGATTGTGAAAAAGAGGTATCATAAAAGGCGGCAGAGAAGATAATTTAGTTCAGCTTCTTATTTATGAGAGGCATCAGTCTGAAACACCACAGTTTATTCAAGTAAAGGGTAGGAAAGGAATCAAAAATTCAGGCTGGAATGATATGCAAATTGTGGAAGGTCAGACTTATAACAGGAGGGCATATCAATCCATGAATGTCACCCAGTATGGCTACTCCCCTAATCAACAAAGACCAAGAGTCTTCACTATGGAACTCCTAAGGAGGGTAAATAAAATTGACTGTATTCTAAGGAAGGAGGAAATTAAAGAGAAAACTGTTTTATATTATGTTAACAAATTACTAATGCAATGCAGTGGAGAGAAGTGTGAGTATGACAACTTTAGAAATATCAATATCAATTACATTTATATACTGTCCCATAGTGCTTAGTGCACTCTCTGGGCGGTTGGTTCACAAGTTAATTAGCATTTTGCCCCAAAATTATGGGTACTTATTTTACCAACCTTGGAAGGATGGAAGGATGAGTTAACAATATGAGAGAAAACAAAACAAAAACCCACTTTGCCTGCTAGATACAGTTGAGTGCCATGTATCTCCTGCAGTGTGGTTACATGCGATGTCATCATATGCACAAAAGATAAAATAGGTGATGGGGCTGGTGTAATGTCCCCATTTGCATTTCTATGTGTGAAGTAACAAACATGTCCAGGAATTTCTGCAGTAGGAGAAGCATTAAGGATACATTTAGCTGTGAGATGATTCAGCATAAAAGAAGTCCTACATATAAATGACCCATACATTAATGTAAGTGTACAGCAAAACCATTTCTAATTGTAATCAAACATTCTGGAACAGTCTCATAAATAGATCAGAAACACTTTACAGAGCATACAAATATCATTTAGTAACAACAATTTATAAGTAACACAGTGGTACCTTGCTTAAAGAGCATAATGTGTTCTGTTAATGTAAGTGCCTGCTCAGCACTCAGCTACTATTGTTACAAGGTGAATATGGCCAAAAGACTGTTTGTAGAGACTCACTGAGGACGGCCAGGTGCTGTGAGTCAGCACAAAATCAATGAGCCTCTGAGCATATTAAGAGGCACATCTGAGTGTGGACTTTGGCTTGCATTTTTGCCTGACATGCTGTTGTTTGCATTCACTATCGGCCATGATTTATGCCTGAGCCAGTGTCTGGAGTGTGTTCAGCTCAGGGAGCTTCGTTGTGACAGCTGAAAAGCCACAAAGTTACCAGAAGGATTGCTTCACACCTTCTTCTCAGCTACTCTCCACTGTGGACCTGAAGTCAAAGTGCTTTTGGACCAACGAAGCATGCTACCCACTCTGTGTGGTGATATGTGGGTAAGCGGAGACTAGAACTGTGTGCTCTATACTTGGCAGAGTAAAGACTGTGTGTGTTGGACTCTGGAACTCTGTATATACTGTTACTGCTGAAAGTCAAGCTAGTTTGTTTTTCTGCCTGCACTGTATATATATTGCACTCCTCAAGAGTAAAAAGTTTTTCATTCTTTTGGACAAGAACTTGCCTGTTTTTCTTTTGTCTACAAGCTACCAAAGCTAGCACAACCATCACGGGGGGGGTGCCAGGATTCTGGATGCAAATTCCGCCCAACACCAACATGTTCCACAAGATTGCTCTTTAAGCGAGTTTGCTCTTTAAATGAAACACCATTGTAAGTGGCCAATTGTGACTTCCAGAGGGGGAGATTGTGAACCCCGATTTAGTTGTTAAGTGAATTTTTGGTTGGTTTTAGTTGTTAAGAAAAGAGCAGAAAAAATCTGCTCTTTAAGCGAGTTAATCTCTAAGCAAGGAGCTCTTTATGCAAGGTTTTACTGTACTTTACAAATGGAGGAGTTGATGTTTATCTTTCATGCATTGGTTCTTATGGCTTACTGGGTTGAATTAAAAAATAGAGACAAACCTCACAGGAAAGTTCCTTCTTGGTTTTCCACTTTTATTCATTTGGAGTTTTCTAGAATACAGCAATTAAAGAATGAACTATTTAGGCATTCTAAAAGAGCAGAATACTTATCAATAAGGTTGGGAACCTCTGTTCTACACAAAGAAGGCAAATTTTACCTTTCATGGGGAATCTATGAGTCATGGGGATTACAGAATTCAGATTCATTTGGAAAGTCCTCACACAAATATCTCTCTTCAAGACTTTCCTTGCACATTTTAGACTGTGATGGACATGAGGCCAGAGCAAGTAAGGTCAAAAAGCCCCCCTCTACCATTCCTAACAGAACAGGCCTCTCTGCTGACTATTGCAGTAATTGATGGGTTGCTAAATTTGGGGAATTGTACACTAAATGACCACCACCACCACCAAAGACCTTTTTTTTCACAAAAACTGCATCACTGCTTCAAATGTGTGATAACTTGCAAATAACTTTCTCTATGTCCTGACAGTAATGTTAAAATTCTTCCATGTCTAGGCCAGATGTGAAAATGCCAAAATGAAGTCACCTTTTGGCGAGTCCATTCTGCAGTTCCTTGCACCTGACCTAGTGTGAGAAAAATTGGCCGGCAAGACAAGATTCCCGTTACCAGGGTATGTCTGATTGTGGTTCAAAAATATCACCATCTTCAAGGAGGCCCTTTCTGTGTACCCTGTTTTAGTACTGAACAATATGAATAAGTATACAAGTAAAACCTCATATAACACTAAAACCTGGTTCCACAAGTCTTGGTGTTATACGATTTTTAGTGTTATCTGATCCTCTATGGGATCCATAGAGATACATTGTAACCACACAGGCTTTAGCGGTTGTTATCTGAAGCATCCCATAGGATCTTAATGTTATCTGATGCAATTCTTCCCCCCAGATTCCTTAATGTTATGCGATTTTAGTGTTATTCGATACTAATGTTATATGAGGTATTACTGTACTTTTCATCAAATTGTTCAATATCAGTTTGGATTATTTGAAGGACTCACTGGACCTTGCTTAGTGTTCTGTAACCACAATCTAAACAGCAGCACAGCAACAAGATAATGTAAGTTCATGCTAACCCCTCGGTGGAAACCTAAGTGAACCCTCCCCAACTTGCCATGTCTCCAAATGTTTGGGGACACAGCCCCTCCCATCTCTGACTATTGAGCTTTATAATAATGTAATATAAAATCAGCTCATGCCTTATGTATTTCTATAGCAACAGGATGTGTTTGAGAATCATAGAATGAGTTGGAATGGGCCTTTTAGATTATCGGGTCCAACCCCCTGCTCAATGCAGGAATCCAAATCCAAGTAGATGATGGTCCATTAGATGAAAGATGATGGTACATTTCTCTCCTGAATGCTTCCAGTGTTGGAGCACTCACCACTTCTCGAGGCAGATGGTTCTATTGTCATACTACTCTAACCATTAAGAGCTTTGTCCTAATATTCAGTCTATATCTGCGAATAGAGCAGCGGTGGTGAACCTATGCCATGCATGCCAGAGGGGACACCCAGAGCCCTCTATGTGGGCATGCATGCTGTCAGCCCAGCACAGAGTTTGCCCCATCACTCTACCCAGCAGCCCAATGGGAGCACATCATCCCTCTCCCCATCACAAAGTTTGCACCCTCTGTAGCGCAGAAAGCAGCCTGTTGATTTTGGGCACTTGGTCTCTAAAAGGTTCACCATGACTGATATAGAGTGACCCCCTGATCCTTCCAGATAAAGTTTGGGGGGTATTTGGGGAAAGCATTCCCCACCCCCACCCACAAACTCCCCACCTTTCCTGGCTTGCTGGGGGGAAACTGAAGGGGGAAGCACAAGGCAAAAGACTGTTGCAGTACAGAGGCTGACATTTATTTCAGGGTATTTTGGGGGGCGTACTTTTCAGTTAGAGGGGGGGAGGAGTATCACTCCAAAAGCTGAGGTCAAAATCCTGCTTAGCTGGGGGGAAACTTGGGGAAAAGGCAGTATCCTTTGAAGACCAAAGAGTGTTCTGGAAGCCTGGAAGCCTATGGAATGAATACTCTTTTCTGAAGAGAAAAGATTACTGAGAGCTAGTACAATAGTACTGATCATGGCTGAAATACTCAAGATGGTTTATGGAAAAGGCCACATTGGATGGAAAGTGCCAGAGAGAGAGAGAGAGAGAGATTCTAGAAGACTAATGTGGCCCCAGAAGCACAACAAGGTCAGAATTTTTTCCAAAACCCTTTCCCTGCCACTATGGCACCATGATATCACCCAAAAGATCCAGAATCAGTCCATCAGATGTTATACCGAAGGTATATAAGACATGGGCATGAACCACTTGTGACTTATAAGTCACAGAGTCCACATCATTATTACTTTTGTTTTGCAAAAACCAAGACTTTAGGATATGACAACATTTATCAACAAGAATAAAAGCAACAGCTCTTTATATACAACAATGTACTGTTTTTAATTGCTAACAGATATGCAAGCACATAGCAATAAAAAGCTTTGGGGGAAATAAAAGACAGAACTAGGTTTACTTTAGCTAATGAATAAAGGTTACCTTCTTCTGTAATTGTCCTGCACCCTTAAAATCACAAATGTCCTTGCAATAACAATCATGCCATAAGAAGTGATGTGAGAGCTATTAAAGAAATTTCTAGCAAAGGACTGCAGCCTCCATGGGTGGTAACTGTTAGCATTATCTTAAACCACTACCTGTCCTCCATTACAATAAAAAAAAGGCCTTTGATCGATATAATTTTTTTTCTCAAAAGAGCAACTTCCCCCACTTTCTTTGCAATTCATTCATCTTTTTTTAAAAGCACTATAGCTTTTGTGCCTAACTTAATTCATCCTTCAAGACAAGTACAGAATTTGTCACTGACATTTAGTGCTAAGCCATTGGCAATGGATAAAATGAACTAGTTAGCAATTTAACCTGTTTTTTTTTTTTTTTTTACTCCTCAGGAAAAATAAATAAAAAGCTTGGTGAAAATTTTCTATCACATGCAAATGGATAACATTTAGCAAGATTTTTATTTCTGCTTTCTAGTCCATCTTAGCTTCAGAAAAGAAGTCACAGTAAAAAAAAATTCTCACAGAGTTCTAAATCATCTTCTCAGCCTATTCCTTTAATGGTTTAAAGTAAATGACTATCCAGAGGATAATTAGGCAGTGTGCCGTCGCATCGTGTCAGGTCACAGCTGGATTTAGTCAGCATTAACCTTTGGGGAGAATTGGAATATCAGTATCATTTAAAATTAAAGATGTGTAAGCAGGCATTTCTGGAGATGTTAGAAAAGTAATTGTCTGTAAATTGTTTGACCTTGAGATTTAATTGCATGCACAAAACACATTCCAGCAAGAACCCTGGATGGTCTTCATTCTCTCACACCTCCTTACCTCTCACTTTGCAGAAGCTATTAAGCTACCTGTGGATTTTTTCAGTAAAATATTAAAGATTGTTATATATGAAACATAAATGCTTTGAAGCAAAAAAGAGCTCCCCTCCCCCACAAAAAAGGTGATGAAAACTAGAGTCATGAACTCACATACAGTATTTGAATTTCATTTTTTTCCACATGCTTAAATTATTTCATATACACGCACACATGTGTGCACACAAATACAATTATACACACACAGGGACACACATTCCTTGTGTTACAGAACCAGGCTTGTTCTTTTAACTTTCTTTTATTTATTTTTACTTTCCCCTCCCTCCTGCTAACAAGTTTGCATATTATGCCTTATTCCCTTTTCCCCTAATGAGACAGCTTATGCTTTCAAAGTCCCCCAAGCTAGGCAAATCTCTCCACTGCCTCCACTGTTAATAATGAAACTTCATAATTATACAAATCCAAGGTGGCCAATCAGCTTTCCAGGCTGAGCCTTCGGGTACCTCATGCATTATGCATGTGGCACTTGGGCCTGTGAACTTACTTGCTTATATTAGCAGCCTAATTAATATTTAATCACATGTACAGAGGGCCGTGGAAGCTGCGCTGAGCCACCAAAGGAAGCGCAAGTCCATGAACAGACAGGTGTGCGTCAAAGTAGCAGGAACCTGCCCGTGTACATTTTTAAAGGAGTACAAATACCCCTTCCCCCCCAAAAAAAATATCAATGCAAGGCCCTGGGATATAGGAATAGATACACTGATTTTCATCCCGAATAACGATGTAAAACTATACTGTTTGCCATCATCAAAGATCAATATTGTGCAAACAGACAGAGCGTTTGGTTTCAAATGAAAGGTTTGGAATGGGAACCGGGTCAACAACTTTCTTGGTCATCAAGAAGTCCTCCAAGCATTTCTCAGACAGATAAACTCAGAAGCCATTTTGTGGCTGTAAATCTCACTGGGATTGTTGCAGAGTAGCAGGTTTGGAGGGCAAGTGGCATCGCATACATGCCAAGAATGCCCATGACAGCATGAAACAAAGATCACAAAAAGCACTTTGTTGATGAAGAGAAATTAAAACGGTGATAGTAAATTCTTAGTGCATACTGCCTCTTCTGCAGCCAAGTACAGAGACATATCATATTTTTATATGGAGTGGCAGAATTCTGTGCATGCATATTTAATAGGAAGGCAAATTTAAAGACACATAGAAAAGTGTAAACCTTCTTCGCATATTCCCCAATCAGCATAACTGAACAGTATGAGGACAGGGTGAGGCAACACATGCTATTCAACTCCATGCATTTTGGACTTTGCTCCTTCATTCCCAAGTATGGAAAGCAAGGGACAAGGAGGATAACTTTCAATCTTAATGGATCTAAGAAGTGCAGTGGTCCCATAGGGCATGCCCATTAACCTCAGGAAATATGGACATAGTGTTGTAGCTTTGGTCTGGCTGGAAAAAAAACTCAGCTAACAAAGATGCAGCCAGTAATGTATTTTTGTCATTTATATAATGCTCTGGCAGCATCACACGCTAAAGGACTTGGATAAATAATTCAAATGTTGGTAACATTAAGCAATGGTGGAGCCAGATAATTTTAGAATATGGACAATGGGACCTTCTTTAGATAGCATTAAGTTGTGAGACAGCTGACTAACACCTTTTCCAACCTAGGTTCACAACTGCCTCCACATTCCTAAAACATTCAGCAGCTGAAAACAAGGAATAAGGGGCAGAGGTGACCCTAGAATTCTCTTCCCCCAAACCATTGGACCACACTGATAAAACAAGAATTTCTTTCAGCATGTGAAAATGTTTAACTGGCTTAAGCAATTAGCACCAACCAAGCTACAGGAATGAAGTTTACTGAGGGATTAGCTCCATTCTATCAGAGAAAAAGGTAAATATTTTAAGGGGGAAATAATATAATTTGCAGCTGTAACAAGGAGTGTGTCTGTCCAGTTACTCTTGACAGAATGGTTGGTGCCGCAAAGAGCATCCGCCTGGTGAGTCCCATATGGCTATGGTGAGCACGGGGCTGGAGGTGATTTTATTTTTTTGATATTTGCTATTCGGGGGGGGGGGGGATTCCTGTATTGCAGGTACCAGGGCTTCAGCCTGCACAGTGCTGCTGAGTCAGTGAGGAGCACTGGCAGTAAGGAATAACCACTGAAAATACATGCCACATGACTCCTACACCTCCAAAACACTTCAGAAGATTCTTGACTCTTGTTAGGAAAGATGGGCAAGGGAGGAAATTGGCTTCAAAGTGGGGAACACCTTTATTAGGTAAAGGTTGCCCTTGCTCAAAAAGCCAGTTGTATCCAACTCTATGGTTCTGTGTTCATCTCTATTTATGGCCAAAAAGCCAGTGCTGTTTACCTTTGCAGAGGTTTGCATTGACATGTGGCAGGCATGACTAGACACTATTTACCTTCCCACTGAAGTGGTACCTATTTATCTACTTGCAATTTCTTGCTTTCAAACTGCTAGGTTGGCAGGAGCTGGGACAGAGATGAAAGCTCACCTTGCTGCAAGGCACTCAGGTCTTGAACTGCTGACCTGCTGACCTTCCAGTTGTCAAGTTGAATGTCTTAACTACCTTTATTAGGATCAACTATAAATATGCAAGCTTTTGAGTGCTGCAGAAGTCTTCCTCAGGTTAAAATATAGTCTGTGACTATGCTAAATACCGAAGTAGCAAATCTGTTTCTCTGCCAGCAGTGCTTTGCTTCTTCTGTCATCTTTTCTCCTTTTTAACAATAAAATGCTTTATTGTTGCCTTCGAGTATAATTCCATGTACCATGTAATGTCCTATATTACTGGGATCCAGTCCATCTACAGCATTGGTTCCCAACATGGGCCCACACCACACAGGGGGACTTCAATTCCAAAAAGCTTAAATCAGTACATTGGCTGATCAGTGCTTTGGGAAATTGACTTAGGCTTTTGGGAATTGAAATCCAAAAAACAAAGGTTCAGAAACACTAGTCTGCAAGAATGGATCCTCTATTAGGTTTTTCCTGTCTTCCTATAAAATGGTGCAGAAGATGTTTTGCTTTGATTCATGAGGGAAGGTTATGGGAAAATTCAACTTTTCTTGAAAGGAACAATTTTTTAAAAAACCTGTTACAAGTGTGTGTGTCTGTTTGGTTTTGCCTTGTTTAATGGCACACTTTGACAAGTCTCAATGCCAAATAACTCGTATAGGAGCAAACCTACAGAACAAATCTTGCCATACATATAGCACACGACAATTGCATTTCATTTTATGGGAGACTTTCTGGAATCAGCATTGTGGTGGGATTTGAAAGAGGACAAGACTTGGAGAAGTGAGAAGAAACAAAAAATAACAGAGAAAATTAATCTCTCCCCCCTCCCAAAAAGTGCTTTAGTAAAGCTGACTTAATATAAGTCATATAAGCAACCTCTTCAACTCCTTGGCATTAAAAATATACCAGTAACTAATTAAAACAACTAACAATCTGCTGCTCTTTATGATTATCAAAATCTGCTGCCTAAAGTAGCTGTTTCTCCCTACTTAATAGCAGGACTAGCCCTGATATTGATTGCTTTGGCTCACAGATAAAGGTAAGCATGTTTTCTTCCCTTCTATTCTGCATTCCTGAAGCAATAGAACATTTCTTCCCCATCAGGAACATGTAAAGAGGGAAATAATAATAGGTCCCTCTATAAACAGCAATTTGTAGAGTCTTCTTCTGAGGGCTTTACATCAATTGAGGTGGCCAATAACTGCAGATCTTATTGGACTACATCCCGATGATGATGATGATTGATGATGATGATGTGTTGTCATGTCAGCTCTGATTTATAGTGACTGTTTCCAGGGTTTTTTAGGTAGTAAATGTATAGAATTGGTTTATAATTCTTCTGGGAGCACCCTAAGTCTGTGCAGCATTGCTCATCTTCTAGGACAGGGGTGCCCAAACTACGGCCTGGGGCCGGATATGGCCCCTGACACCAATTCATCTGGCCCGTGAAGCCCTCATCGCTCCTGGAAGCAGAAGTAAAACATGTCCACATGGGGGCACTTTACTTCTGCTTCCAGGAGCGACGAGGGCTTTGCAGGCCAGATGAATTGGCATCGGGGGGGCACATCCGGCCCCCAGGGCCTTAGAGACTGGCTCCCTGAACCAGGTGATTGGTCCATGGCCCAAAAAGTTTGGGCACCCCTGTTCTAGGAGATTCAATGGAGAATCGAACTCTCAACCTTGGGCTCTGCCGCCAGGTACTTAAGACACTGCATTATCCTGTGTGGCTTCAAAGCCAAAGGTTGTAACTCTGTGCGTGTGTGCGTGCGTGCGTGCGTGCGTGCGTGCGTGCGTGCGCGTGCACGCGCACACACACACACACTTTGATCTAACTCTGTGCCAATATTGTGAGTGACTATTGTGTCTTTGGCTATGCTAGTACCATTGTCTTTGAAGCATTGCAGTCTTTTATCCTGTCTGTCATTAGTAGAATACCTAGTACAGTAATACCTCATATAACATTAGTATCGAATAACACTAAAATCGCATAACATTAAGGAATCTGGGGGGAAGAATTGCATCAGATAACATTAAGATCCTATGGGATGCTTCAGATAACAATCGCTAAAGCCTGTGTGGTTACAATGTATCTCTATGGATTCCATAGGATTTTAACATGCATCAGATAACACTAAAAATCATATAACACCAAGACTTGTGGAACCAGGTTTTAGTGTTATGTGAGGTTTTACTGTATTTCATTTGTTCTTTAATAGCATCAAAACATCTCTCCTCACTTCACCGATTGCACACAAATGCTTGCATTTCTTCATGAAAACATGCATTCAAGAATGCACAGTATGGATGATGATGATGATGATGATGATGATGATGATGATGATGATGATGATGATGATGATGATGATGATGATGATGATGATGATGATGATATGTGTAAATTGTTTCTTATGGAAACCAGAAAAACTTGTTTTTAAAAATAAACTTGTTTTTAAAAATAAACTCAAAAAACTCATTTTTTCCTTTTGCTACTTTGCCAGAATTCTTTGCTGCTCTTGTTGTTGTTGAATTGGACTTTTCTGACTATGTGTTGTTGCAGCATCTTGCAATGTCCTACAGCATACACTGGAAGCTTATTGCAAGCCCACAAAAAGGAGGGGGGGTTAAGCCTAACCACATTCGAACCTATAAATCTGCATCAGTGCTCCTTATGGCTTAAAGACTAGAAACCCTAAACTCCACAATGACTGCTGCTTTCTATTTGAAATAACAATGTTACGGAAGGGAATTGCTCCTTATACATCAAGACAAAGCCTGGAAGACAGTGATATTATTAAGAAACTAATAATGATTTAACCCTTCCCCCCTCCACCACCATTTCTTTTCTGTTGTTGTTGTATTCAGTGCCTACAATGTGAAAGAGCTTTGAGAAGGATATAGATTACATGAATAAAAGAAATTTGAAGATTTTATTATAGCCCCTTTTCTTGTCAGAAAATAAGAGCAAATGATATGTTATGAGACCTTCTCCTTTCACACAAATTCCAAGCTTAAAATTGGGGTTAAGGTAATCTGTTTTGGAACTATATTCTCTTAAAAAGTCTTCTTGTTTTGGATTCTTGTCCTCTTAAATAGCCTTTCTTATTAACATAACATTCTGAAGTAGTAACCCCAGCTACTCTGGCCCCATTATTCATCAAACATAGTGCAAGCTTACTGTTGTGAATCATTACTGTAATGCATGGTTAAAGAGATTGTGCCAGATTTAGATTTTCCCCCTCATGGAAAAGACAAGGACAAACTTCCCAGAATGAACATCATGTGTTGGCATTTATGGTTAGCCAATACTTGCATATCCCTAGCAATAAGGTACATCCCCAGGAATATACTAATTTATCATTGTCTGAAATATTAGTAGTTTCTTAAATGTACTACTTTACTCTTTATTGTATAAGGGAAGGAACAAGCATTAAGGACAGCATAGTCAGTTGGAAATGAATTTTATTTGGTAATTCTCTTAAAGTTTTAACATGCACCACAAGGCAAGAGTACTCCATCACCAATACTCTTCATCCTAGTCTAGAACTTGGATCAGATACTGGAAGGAAGAAATGGCTAGGACTGCATGTTAAGCTGCCACTGGGTTTTAATTTAACATGTCAGAGACCACTTCTAGCTTTCTCATTATTATGTTCTTTGTATGTATGCTCTGATGAAATATCTGAGAGGTGAAAATTTTGAGCGAAGAATGTGGAAATCAATTTAATGAAGAAAGCAATGGTCACTGAACACATCCAAGAAAGGTAATCATGGAAATTGCCACTTGAAGACTTATGTTTAGGTTTGTTGCAAAAATTCACAGAAAACAAAAGGAATGCAAGACCTGAAATTAGATCCCTGAAGTCCTTATTTCTTCTCCAATAAATGCTGCTGAGTTATATAATAGTGTGAGAGTTCTATTGGTTTAATAAACAAAAGAGGAAATCCGTCCTTCAGAATCACATTCAAATGGAATATTAACATTAAAAAATGTTCTGCATACGTATGAGCACACAGCTTGAAAGCATTAATGTTTTGGTATAGAGCTACATGGGAAGCATTCACCAGATACAAGGCAGCCAAGAATCTGAGAACTAAAAGATAAACGTCCCTGTACAAGTACACAGGAGGTATAATACCCATAATTAACTAATGTAAGATGCTTTGCTTAAATATACAGCTTCATTTATAATCAAACCAACATTATGCGTTTGGCATACTTAGTATTGAGGTTGTAATTTTATGCTAGAAATAAAAACCTATAGCAGTTGAGTTGTACACATTTTAAGAATTACTTTTTAGTTTAGAGCATTAAAAATAATATATATATATTTTCTTGTCTGAATTTTAAAATGATTGACTAGTGCACAGATATCAAGTAATAAATAAAACAGTCCTAGTGCCTGAAAGACTCCTGAATAAAGAGAAAATTATTTTTGGATTTTCCTTCTGATCAGATATGAAATATTCTGAAACGCCACTGCTATAATTTGATAAAAAGCTTGATATCTCCAAATGAAAATAGGACTCAGCACTTTCATTTTTTCTTCTGTCTCTAAAGGAACCTAGGTAAACTGATTTTCAAAAAATGAAAATCTCAGGCATAAAGGTGGAAGTAATGAAGCAAGTTTAAATATATGCGCTGACCTTTGAAATGAACTGCAATCCATGTTGTTTGGCCAGGATCTAGGCTGTGTAGCTGTCTCTATTGATTTCCAAAGCATAAAAGGCTCAGGTCTTCAGAGCTGTTCTGCTCTCTGGTGGATGTTGACAGGAATCGCAGCAAAGATACAGGCACCAGCCGGACATGGCCTGATACTTCATGTTCTGAAATATAAAACAAAGAATCCACCAGAAATAAGAAATAAAAGGGAAAGGAGGAGAAGAAACAGATTTAGAAAGTAATATGTCAACTTTTCAAGGATATAATTGTTGTCATCTTAGAACTAAAGAGCTGGAAGGGTCCATATCAGTGTTTCCAAAACTTTGGTTTTTAGACTTCAGTTCGCGGAAGCCCAAGTCAATTCCCCAAAGCACTGATCAGCCAATGTTCCCAACTTAGGCTTCTGGGCATTGAAGTCACCCTGTGGGGTGTGGGCCCCATGTTGGGAACCACTGGACCATATTGATCACTGATTCCAGCTGATTCCTGTCAAAGAATCAATCTCCCAACCTCTGTCTCCGCATCTAGATTCCTAAATTATTGAGTAATCCAGCAGTTATAAAAGTACTTTGTTTTCCTAACACTATTCCACTATCTCTCTCTCTCTCTCTCTCTCTCTCTCTCTCTCTCTCTCTCTCACACACACACACACACACACACACACACACACACAGACACACACAGAACTCTTGACATTTAGAACACAATACCCAGTGTTCTCAACCACTGACTATGCCAGCAAAGATTGATATGATTTTATGTTGAAACACCTGAATGGCACTGGGTTGAGGAAAGGTGTTTTTGTATCTTAGAGAAAAAGCAGAACAAAGCAGAGTATTCATATATTTAAAACTAGTATTCTAGTTTTCCCAGCATAGCAGTAGCACAAATACTTCTACTCTCCTCCCCAATATCTCAGTTATATTGGTAGTTTATTAACAGAGCAGTTAATGTAGAAAAATGAACACCTAAATGTAAGAAAGAAGGCCCACTTTTACATATTATTCTTAATCAATGAGGAATTCTCTTCTATAGTTCCCCACCCCCAATATTCATTTGCATTGTCTAAGAAGCAAAACAGGAATGAGGGAAACAAGGCCAGTGGAAAAGCTCTATTCCCCTAGCCATTGCTTTGATTCAGCATTTTAACAGAAATCACACTGGCAGCTTCAAAGCACTGAGAGAGGTAATTAAGAAAGGCTACCTGAGCTTCATTCCTCTCCATACACATTGGGAAACCCATCTTCTTTACTGCCATTGCTGCCAGCTGCTTTCTGTCATGGCAAGATGCAATTAGGAATGTGATTTCAATAAAATGCAAACATAAATGCAGACTCTTTTTAAAAAAAAATCCTTCCTTTTGTTAATTCCAAAAAGATAGCCTTTAAAACACGCATAATTCATATGAACAAAAGAGGAGCCCAAGAAAGTTCCATGTTCTTTTAAGATTCTTTCTTTCACCCTTTGTCTGTCAAATTACCTGGGAATGTTTTCACCCAATAGCATTGCAAAGGCTTTTATCAGCAGTCAATCAGATCCCAAAGAAAAATAGGATTTTAAAGCAGGAACCTGGTGGAAGTGACCCTTATTTATTCAATAGTGGGTGTGTGAGCTCTTAGAGCCTCCCTGCTTATATTTTTCTCCTAGATTCTCTCCTCTCCCCCCCCCTTGATTTTGGGGGGAATTCCATCCACAATGGTGATGAACCTATGGCATGTGGGCCAGAGGTGGCACTTGGAGCCCTCTCTGTGGGTGCCCGTGCAGTCACCCCAGCACAGAGTTTGCCCGGTCCCTCTGCCCAGCAGCCCAATGACAGTGCTTCCTCCCTCCCCCCAGCACAGACTTCACCCCCACTCCTCTGCCCAGCAGCCCAATGGGGGTGCTTACTCCCTCCTCCCAATACAGAGTTTGCCCACCCCTCTGCCCAGCAGCTCAGTGAGAGGATTTTCTTCCTCCCGTTGCTGTGTTGGCACTTTGTGATAAATAAATGGGGTTTGGGTTGCAGTTTGGGCACTTGGTCTCTAAAAGGTTCACCATCACTACCCTACACCCACTTTTTGAATTATTGTTTTGCTGCTGCTGTCAAGTAGCTTGCCTATGCCAACCTATCTTTCTTGGATTTTTTTATCCCCAATCCCAATTTTTTTATATACTTTTCCTCCTTTTTGGTCCATTCTTTTCTACTTTTGCTGACTGGCTATTGCTGCACTGGACTCAAAAAAGAGAGATCATGTTGGTACATGGTGCTATTTTGTGCAAGGCCTAAAACTTTCTCTTCCTTGAAGCAAAGAACAAGAGGTTTCTCAACTTTATGCAAAAAAGTCTATTGGGGTAGCAGTGATAATGCAATAGTGTTCCATCACCAAACTCAGACTAAAATTTTATCTATCCTTAGACTAACGTGAGGACATATGAAGTGAAAAGGGCTACCTTGCAAGAACAGCAGTTTAATTGGTTGATTTGATTGGTTGATTTGCTTGGTTGATTGATTGATTGATTGATTGGACTTGGATGCTGCTCAATCGGCTACGACTCAGGGCGGCTAACAACAATCACAATACAATCTAGTCACAATGCATCTCATAATTACAATATTATAGTACAACAGAATACAGTCAAACAATATCATATCATCCTCACAAATCACAGTATCAAAAAAGCATTATAAGAGAAAAACACTCATTTGAGAAGTTCCACAGCAACAACACAAAAGTCACCGCACAAATACGTCATGGCATCCCAACCAAAACCACCCGTGGCCAAGGGGTGGGAGGGCCGAGGAGCGCTTTCTATGATACAGGTGTTCTATGCACAGGAAAGCCTCATGCAGATGTTTCTTCACATTAGCTCCTGGTGCCAGTGAGAGGCCAACACTCATGTTGCCCAGGGGCAGGTTAGAACAACTAATCAATTCATAAACAAAGGAAGATTGGAGGCTGTGTGCAACTGGGATGGAGCAAAAGTTCCAGAGAGGGCTCTGAAAAGTTGCTTTTCTGGATTATAGTTCCAGTTATCAACATGGCCACTTCAAAACCAAGAGAAAAAGGGGAACTCTTTCTGATACGACGCTGATCTTCTGGTATATTAAATGGTCACAGTAAAATGTGTGTGTGTGATATCTTGGCATGCACTGAGACTGCTAAAACAATTTTTTCACTTCCAGGAATAAGGATGGCATGTGGCCTAGATACTAAAGCCTTTAGGGCAGGGGTTCCCAACCTTTCCAAGCTGGTGGTTGGGTCACACTCTCACCGAAGGCCAGTCAGCCATTCTGCTCTACCTACATGATGGGAGTGGCTATTTTGTCCCAACATCTTCAAAGGGGTGGCCATTTTGTTTCTCAAATGCCCTTGGAGGGGTGTGGGGCCACATGAAATGGTGCCATGGGCTGGATCCAGCCCTCAGGCCTTAGGTTGGAACCCCCTGTTTTAGGGGCTCTGCATTACTCAGGAGTCTCAAAGACATTGTTATTAATAAAAAGAAAATCTTAAGAGTTATCTCTTGACTTGGAATGTTGTTCTTGAAAACCATTCACTCTATGAATCAAAATAAAGCAAAAAGGGCATGAAAAAATAATTCAAACTGACAGTACAGTCAAAACTTGCATAAAGAGTGCCTCGCTTAAAGAATAACTCACTTAAAGAGCAGAATTTACTCTGAAAGTTCGCTTTGCTTAACAAATAAAACCAAACAAAAACTCGCTTAACAAATAAATCAGGGTTCACAATCCCCTCCACCAGAAGTCACAATTGGTCACTTACAATGGTGTTTCGCTTAAAGAGCAAACTCGCTTAAAGAGCAATCCTGTGGAACACATTATGCTCTTTAAGCGAAGTATAACTGTAATACTAATGCTAAGTGTTTGTGTGTGAGCATGGTGAAGGTAAAGCTTAGAAGTAACTAGTTACAAATAACTCCTGACTTACAATAAGTTCCCTGACACAATAATGAAAATACAACCATACTACATAATGATTGTAACCAGTGATGGGATGTAACATATAGCGGCCAACCGTCACGGATTCTCAGGGACAGTCCCGATTTGAGAGGGGGAATCCCGAGTTACCATTTTTAGGAAAATGGTCACGGAATTCCCCCATGACGTCCCGGCTGTCCCGATTTCTCTTCGGCAGCAGGCATTTTTTTTAAAAAAAGGAGCAAAAAATGGCTCCAAAAATTCAGCGATGTGATTGGATCTCTATGTCAGCTGACATAGAGATCCAATCACATCGCTGAATAGGTGTTTCCCCTATTCAGCGATGTGATTGGATCTCTATGTCAGCTGACATAGAGATCCAATCACATCGCTGAAATTTTCCCCCTTCCTTGTTTCCCTACCGGAGTTTTTAAAAAAGCCTCTGAGTCTGGTCAGCTGTTAGTCGGGAGAGAAAATAAGCAGAGCTTCAAGGTAAGCAGAGTTGGGGGTGTATTCTCTGTGTCCGAGCAGGCAGTATAAAATGGCCTGATGGCTTATTTTCGGGGGGTGGCTTATATTTCTATATACTGAGGTATATAGAAATATAAGCCACCCCCCGAAAATAAGCCATCAGGCCATTTTTGGCCATTTTTTTGGGGGGGAGAATATAAGCCATGGCTTATAATAGCCTATTATAAGCCATGGCTTATATTCTTTTCCCCCCCAAAATGGCCAAAAATGTCCTGATGGCTTATTTTCGGGGGGTGGCTTATATTTTTAGAGCCCCCCGAAAATCGGCACATGGCTTATTATCCAATAAACTGTGCATGCGCAGAAACTCAATCTGATGCATGCGCAATGCATCAGATTGAGTTTCTGCGCATGCACAGTTTATTGGAGCCATTTTTTGCTCCTTTATTTTTTGGCCCCGCCCATGATGTCGTGACGTTGGCCCCGCCCATGACGTCATGACGTTGGCCCCGCCCCACTATCCCGGATTCAGTTTTGTAAGGTTGGACGCCTTAATTGTAACAGGTTCTCACCAGTTCTCCAGAACCGGTAGTAACTTTTCCCAGTGTCCCAGAGAACCTGTAGCAGCTTTTGGGAAGAACCACCTTCAGGGCTTACCTTTTCACTGGTTCCCACTGCACATGCATGCCAAGCACTTGGTGTGCATGCACGCCTAGTGCTTGGCACATATGCACGTCCTCCTTGCTGTCCTCCCAAAAGGGGAGGAGGAAGAGAAGCTGCTAGCCTGAAGCTCCCTATAGCCTGAAGCTCCCTATTTTTATTATTTTGTATTTTTTTCTTTGGCCCCGCCCATGAACTCATGACATCATGATGTTAGCTCCGCCCACTGTAATGACATCATGGTGGGGTAGTAAAATTTTTGACATCCCACCACTGATTGTAACTGAATGAGAAATAACAATACAGGTACTGTACTCCTTTCACAGAGCGACTGGAGCAAGACAATGTGTTGCACTATAGACGTACAATTGGTGACATTCAGCTTTTAAATAGTAATGTGAAATGGAATCATTTTAGGTACTATAGAGAAGCAAAAAAAACATCTCCTTGTTCTTGCTTGTAACTTGCCTCTTTAAAACTGTAACTATAACACAAATTATATTTGGAGTCCTACAAATTGAACAATTGAATTAGAAACTGAATAATGTCCAAATTGTTCTGCTACTAGTCTATATGAAGAAGATGGGATGGGAAATATGACACTCATACAAACACTGCTTTGCTTTTATTTCATAGTGGGACAACAAGAGGTCAGTTCCCATTAGAAAAAGGAAGCACAGAGAAAAGTCTACCTGGCCATAGATGGACTTCCTGTTTCAGGAAATGCAGTAAAATGAAAATGGTGTGCTTCAGAGAAAGTCTGGACTGTCTCTTTCTGAAGGACTCTGGATCACAGCACTTCTCAAAATAAATAAACCCTGCTATCTGCTGAAAGCTGCTCAGAATCTGAAGGCTACTGTATATACTCAAGTATAAGTCTAGATTTTTAGCCCCCAAAATGAGATCCAAAAAGGGCACTCGACTTGTACTCGGGTCAATGATCCTGAGGGTCCCAAAACTGCACTGGTGCAAATTCAAACATACAGTTAAAAAAAGCACTAACACTACTGTAAAAACTCAAAAACATACCCAAACAAATGTCTAAATTAATTAATTTTACTGTATTTTCATGCTTTTTAATTACTGAAACTCACTAGCAGCTGCTACATTTTTCATCCTGACTTATACTTGGGTCAATCTATTTCCCTAGTTTTAGAGGTCCAAAATTGGTACCTCGACTTATATTCGGGACAACTTATAGTCAAGTATATACGGTATATTCTCTCAGAATGTGCCTTGTATGCAAGCACAATTGAGAAGCAGCTTTTAAAAATGCCTCCCAGTACACATGGAAAGGATAGTCTCATGCCTGTGGCTTTTCAAGAGACAGAAGATATAGAGGTGGAACCTCTTTATCATGCAGTTTTATTTGATCATGTCCAGGAAAGACCAATTGGAATTTACTTGTGTCATTTATTTTTCCTTTCGTGTCTAGGTTGGATGTGAAACTGCAAAAATGAAGCCACCTTTGGGTAAGTTCCTTCTGCAATTCCTTTCAACTAACCTAGTGCGAGAAAGATTAGCCGACAACACAAGGTTGCCATTATCAGGGTACCCCCCCGATTGGGGTTTAAAAATACCATAATCTTCAAGGAGGCTCTTTCTGTGTACTCATGTCATGAGAGGCAAGGATGGAAAAATGTAATGCAGGTGGCTACCGACAATTCATTGTAGCAGTCAGAAACATCAAGAATATCCTAATCCAAAGGAAGGTACAACAAACGCTGTAAACCTTTTAATTAATTAATTCCCACAGAATTCTTCAGTGAAACAAATACGAAGGCAGAGTTTGCTTGCTGCTTAAGCTGGTGTGCATACTCTTTCTGGCTGAGTGTGTGTTTATATATATATATTCTACCCATCTGGGATATTCTCCCACTCTAGGCAGCATGCAACAGATTTCAAAAAATATCAATGCCATCATAAAATTAAATGTAGACAAGAAACCCAACCAGATAAAATTATAAATAATGACAAAAAACAATAACAATGCTCTAAAAATAGCACATATTTGCAACAGAATAGGATAGTTGAACCTACTGCTCAGCAGTTGGTAAGATGTCTTTTAAAGTCTCTTTAAAAAGAAAGGATTTTAGTTGTTTCTTAAAAATAAGTAAAGATGGAGACTGGTGCAGCTCAAAAGGCACTATGGCTGTGGGAAATTGGTTTCCAAATACCATCAGAGTGACATACTCTAGTTGTCTGTAAGGTGTCTGGGCACAAAGAATGTCCTTTCATCACAAGACATTTCCCTCAGCAGAGACTATTTTATTATTGGGGTAGAAAATTGTCTCACAATAACATTAATGCTACATCTTGCAAATAAATAAAAGCAGATGTTTCCCATCAAGGTTTCTGCTTTCTTCCTGAAATTTGGGCTGAGAATAGGATTTTTATTGTTTTGAATTAGAAATAACTAGGGATGGAGTTTTCATTTTAACATTAATGGAGAAAACAAACAAAGGAGGAATTTTATTTTCATTGTTGTGTTCTTTTGTAGATTCCCAGAAGAATGCCTCTTAAATACAAAGGCTTCATGTTAATGAAAGAGAGGTACATTACAGTTTCAGGGTCGCCGCCCCCCCCCCCCGGGTTTCCCCTTTCTTTCACCTCTAATTAACCAATTGCCTAGGTAATTTTTTCAGCCAATATCGTCATGAGGGCTGATGTCAACAGACAATCAAAGTCCAAGAGGGAGTGGGGTTTTAGAAGCTGTAAAGGAGCCTGGATTGTTGGAATCCATTTGGAAGTGTTTTGCCATTTTGTTTCACTCATTCCTTGTGGTGTGCTACCACTTAGGACAATCTGTGTTCCCTGGATATCTCCTGCCCTGGCTTTGCTCTTATCTATTATATTTTCAATTCTTCCTTATCTCTTTAGGTTTATTTTTTAGATTCCCCCGTTTCTAGATTTTTATGGGGACCTCCCACTCCTTTTCGTGCTTTGCTTTTGATTTATTGGGGTTTTTTTAACATGTGTTTACATCCACCGGGTGTCTAGTCATGCCTGCCACATGTCCACAGAAACATCTGTAGATGCAGACAGTGCTGGCTCTTTGGCTATAAACAGAGATGTGCACCAAACCATAGAGTCAGATACGATTGGTGTTCAAGCAAGGGCAATCTTTACCTTTACCTTACTTGCAGTGGTGGGATTCAAAAAAAATTACTACCTACTCTGTGAGCATGGTGTGGTGGTTGTGGCAAGAGGAAAGGCCCTGCATTGCACCCGAGTTAGGACTACTTTATTTCAAAACTTGGTTGGGCAGAGCCAGCCAGAATTTCTGCTACCGGTTCTGGTGGGCTGAGGCGAACCTGCTGAATCCTACCACTGCTTACATGCTCTTTAGGGTTTTCAGGTGTGTGCCAAATAGGACACCGATGGAGGGGGAAATGAAATAACCTGAAATGGGTTGAACCAGTTCACAAAAGAGAAGAACAAGAAGTTATTCTATCCAAAATGAAACTAAATCAAAATAATTGCCATGTACATCCCTAAAACAGTAGTATTTGAAGATACAGTCAAACTTTACATAAAGAGTGCCTTGCTTAAAGAGTAACTCACTTAAAGAGCAGAATTTTCTCTGAATGTTCGCTTCACTTGACAAATAAAACCAACCAAAAACTTGCTTAACAAATAAATCGGGGTTTGCAATCCCCCCCACAACTGGTCACTTACGATGGTGTTTCACTTAAAGAGCAAACTCTCTTAAAGAGCAATCCTGTGGAATGCAT
This sequence comes from Furcifer pardalis, assembly GCA_030440675.1. Classification (NCBI taxonomy): domain Eukaryota; kingdom Metazoa; phylum Chordata; class Lepidosauria; order Squamata; family Chamaeleonidae; genus Furcifer; species Furcifer pardalis. The sequence goes on along the minus strand of CP126890.1, from coordinate 71,720,575 downwards.
TATGCTCTTTAAGCGAGGTACAACTGTACATAATTTATATTGGTTACACTATAAAGGAGGCTGTTCTAGTTCACTTGAACATGCGTTTTCTGACTGTGAATATTTGGAGGGTATGGGATCCTTTCCTTCTCTCACACACATCTGTGTAAATGGGGCACTTTCAAATTCTGCAATTTATTAACATTCCCAGAAGACATTTAACACACTTTTAAAAATATTGGCAAGATAAGTGAAGGAATAAAAAGTCTGAGGAGTAAAAATGTTAACATGGGCTGAGAACAGTCATCTCCAACTCTAGAAAACAAGGTCAAAAGAGGGAGCACATTAATGTCAGAACCTCCAAAATCTTGTCAATCTCTTGTCACCACACTGTGTAGGGTCCGTGGAGCCTACTGTCAACCTTTTCTGCCTTTGTCGGGATGAGCAACATCCCTACAATACAATACAGTGGTACCTCGCTTAAAGAGTATAATGCGTTCTACACGATTTCTCTTTAAGCGAAACACCATTGTAAATTACCAATTGTGACTTCTGGTAGGGGGGATTGCAAACCCCAATTTATTTGTTAAGTGAGTTTTTGGTTGGTTTTATTTGTTGAGCGAAGCGAACACTCAGAGAAAATTCTGCTCTTTAAGCAAGGCACTCTTTATGCAAGGTTTGACTGTATTTGTTTAAATCCTTTTTGGGGGTTAAACAGAAAGAGTTTCACTGAAGATTGTGGATACAATCAGGCGTATCCTGGGAATGGCAATCTTGCTGGCTAAATTTTCTAACACCAGACCCTGGACATGAAAGGGGAAAATGTCCTTTTAATATTCTAATAACTCTTTTTAGCTTTTATATTGTCTTTTATTATTTATGCCATATTGGGTCCTTTTATATGAGAAAGGAAATTTAAAAATATTTTAAGTAAATAAATAAGCAAAAAAAGGAAAGAATTTGGCGAGACTCTGAGGCACATTTAAACTTGTTTGTGTTCGTGTGAAAAAGTGCTGTAAATCCATAAGATTCCAGTCATCTTCTTGTCCACCACCAGCATTTGACCCCTGATGCACCCATGGGTGGGACTATAGTGGCTCAGTGGTTAAGAAGCTCGCCTTGTCGGCTGGAAGGCTGGCAAGTCAGAGGTTCCAGACACAGGTACTGCATGACAGAGTGAGTTCCCGTCTGTGTCCCAGCTCCTGCCAACCTAGCAGTTCAAAAGCAAGAAATTGCATGTTGATAAATAGGGAGCACTTCGGTGGAAAGGTAAACAGCATTCTGTGCACTCCCGTGTCTAGGCATGCCTGCCACATGTCCATGGAAACATTTGCAGATGCAGACAGTGCTGACTCTTTGGCTATAAACAGAGATGAGCACTGGACCCTAGAGTCGGATACAACTGGCTTTCAAACAAGGGCAACCTTTACCTTTACACCCATGAATGCATCTCCCTGAGGTCAGAATTCTACCCCCAAGGACACAGAACTTTAGTTTAAATGTCTACCTGGCTAAATCTGTAGTTCCCACAGGGGGGCAATTCGAGAATATTTAGACGGAGTTAATGACCTTTTAGGCTTCCTTCATGTGGACAGGAGCTCACTTTTTGAACAATAAGAAATATATGTCACAGGGCAGCAGGATTTTAGAGATGCTTGAGTGGGGCATGGCCATAAAAAGGTTGGAAACCACTGGCCTAAATGAACAATTTATACCACATGCATTTTAGATCTACATAAAATTTCTCAACAGGAACATGTGATAAGCAAACTAAGTATTAAAAATGGAACTACTGTACTGAAAGTACTATTGATTATTGTCAGGTAACTTAGGTTCAACATGTCACCTCCCTAAAGATACAGAGGAATAGTCTTCAGATATTTATTTATTTATTCAAATTTATATACCAAACAACTAGCTGCATTCTGCCTTTCACCAGCAAATATATTAGCTGTTTCCTTTCCTTTTCTAAATTCAGCTGTGTGCATTTCAAGAGACCAGCACTAAAAATATTTAGCAATAAAAGTTAATAAAATGCATGTTGCTTAGTTGCTAGCATCCCTCAGCTCTTTAACAAGGCTTTACATCTTCAAAGGCTTTTGCATACATTAATTGGTTAATATGTTTTCTCTAGAATTCACAGAGTAACCAACAGATGTGCATCACTAAAATTATATGTCTCCAGATACAGGTATTATACCAACTGTCAAATTATAAACATACAGCATAGACATTTCCTTACACCCAAGTGTTTCATGAAATAATTATAACTACAAATCCATGATACATGGGGACTAGAGAGGATAAGGGAATCATGAATTAGAGGACAGAGGCTATTCCCAAGAAGGGCAAAAGTTGGGGTGGAGGTTTGTGCTAGAAGTGCTTAAAACAGGATGTAAAATTCAGTGTGATATGACTGATGTAGTGAGTACCGTATATTCATTATATTTACATGAAATGCTAAAACAAAAAGTTGGAGAGAGGGGAGATTAAATAAAGATCTGTGCATGACTTCAGGTCTTCTACAAGGAAAGATATGTCAAAGTCAAAGCTGCAGTTCAACACAACTTTATTAACTGAACCAATGAAGTAACACAACAGCTTTTCCACTACACTCATCCTTCTCTGTCTCCCATAGTCTGGATCTGGTTCTGGTCAATGCTTTGTTCCCATGAATTTGGGAGTGATTAATTCACTCTCCTGAAAAGTATCTAAAGAAGAGGAAATGTCACACAGAGTAGTGTTTTACACTAAGTGGTGTGGAACAAACAAACAAATAAATAAATTTTTAAAAATGAATGAAAGTCCGAACAGATTCCTTACTGCTTCCCCCCTACCTCATGAGGAAGCTAACATTCTTTAGATGGACCACATCTCTTCTTCCAAACCAAAGACCATCAAACTGCTCTAGCCTTCTGCACCGCTGCAATTGAACTGGAGTAGGAAACATTTTGGATGGTTCCAACCAGACTGCTACAGAGCCTTCCTCCAGATCTCCACCTCTTCCTCTAGTCCAGCTTCCTCTTCAAAATTCTGTTGCCAACAGCCCTCCTCCCTTTTCACCTCTTCTAACTCTGTAGCCTTGAGGTGTCAGGGCAGGATTTGTGCCCTGGTTTTAGCCTCATCCAAGATGGAGGTTTCAATTTGGGGAGTGGGGAGAACCTTACCACATACCTTAGAGAGACTGGAATGTGCAAACATGCTGACCTCATGGGTAGGAATAAATGAAACCTGATGTATGATGGACATGTTATGCTGTGTGATCATTGGCGGATTCCTTTAGGTGAATGACAAGGAGGTGGACCCTGTGAGAGGAGATATAACAGAGAGGGAGGAGGCAAGATGCTCTCTCAATTGGCTGCTTCTCTCTGAGGGGGAGCTGTGAAATTAGAAAACATGTTGGTGCTTATGCCGGGGGGGGGGGGGCTTGGGCTTCCTCAGTTAGAGAAGCTTCCTTTATTTTGATGTGCCTTTTGAACTTTTGATAAACTTTTCTTCTGTAACTTACTCTGGTTACAATATATCTGTACTTTTAAAATACCTGAAGATGCCTGGAGTGTTTACTTGACTATTCACTATCTTATCTACACTAATCTAGAATCCTGGGTTGCTTAGCTAGAGGCCGGTAGCTCAGAAGCAGGAACCAACCACTAGTGGGCAAGAAGACCTACTCATGAGTAAACGTGTTTTCTGACATGAGCCTCAATGCTAGTTTTGTACCCTTTGAATATTCAGGGCAGACTTTTCCCAATGCCCTTGACTGCTCTACTTTCATAGGCAACTGTGGGTGTGACAATTATGAGTGCCATGACTATCCAAGGTGTAAAGTTACCCTAGGGAGATTACCCAGAGGCTGATTCGTGTGGAAGACAGGGAATCTGCTCACTACTGGGACTCATCCACAAGTCTCAAAAAGAACTATTTATACAGTCCTGTGTTGAACATAAGTTTGAACTAGTCACCAATCATGCACAACTGGAGCTGAAAATGGAAAACTAAAAAAGTCACACCATGCTTAGAAAGGGAAATCAAAACTCTCACATAGTATAAAGAAGCTCAAAAGTTCTCTTAGATTCTCCAATAGATGGTTACTGAAATGAATGGAAAAGAAGACAGGAAGTCACCGTAATTCAGTGGCAGGTGCTGGTAATAGCAGGGTGCAGTGATGCACAAATAGCGGTGTAAGAATTGCACACAGATCTCTTTTAGAAACACAGCATTATATCACATAACTGTGAGTATAGCCAGTCTCTACTGTGCAAGGATGATAAGAGACAATGGGCATCTTCATTTGCTAAACAGTTCTCAGCTACTGAGAAATATTACAAAGTAGAGCCTAGGATTAATGTATTACAATCACGTTATCATTTAATTTAACACATTTGCTAACATAAGTGGCAATGCCTTTTAACAACCAAAGTGCTTGACTTAACTTTGAGTTTTTCTGCTTCTTTTTTTGTTTGTTTGGTTTTGCATGAATGTTTCTTTGCCAATGTGCTAGAGAAGTATTAACCAGGAAACCGGGTGTGCGTGTGTGCGCGCACAGAGACAGCTTACTGTATAGAAGCCAGGGTTCTTCAAGCTTGGCTCTCCAGATGTTCTTAAACTTCAGGTCCCAGGAGTGCCGATCAGGGCTTCTGATAATTGAAGTCCAAGAGCCAAGTTTGAGGAACTGTGGTCTAGGTCAGTGATGGCGAACCTTGGCACTCCAGCCTTCTTAAACTTCAATTCCCAGTAGCCCTGATCAGGGCTTCTGGGAATTGAAGTTGAAGAACAGTTGGAGTGCCAAGGTTCGCCATCACTGGTCTAGGCAGTAAGAATGGCAGCTACCGAATGGGGCAATCAGTAATAAACAGCAGCTAGCTATGTGAATAAATAAACAAACATCCTCCTATTGCTCTAAAGAAGTCCTGCATGAATGGAGAACCACAGAAGTGGTTTCTTCAGACGAGAATAGTATAAGAAGACTGAAAGAACGCAAGACAGAAAACAAAACAAAAAAGGAAATGCAAAATAAATTAATCAAAGGAGTGGTTTTCATAAACTGAAATTCTTTAATCTCCTCTCATTAGAAAAACACACGGTCAGATAAGGAAATCAAGAGAATTGGTTTTGCTGGAATGGGTGCAAAAGGGGTTTTCGCAAATATATACAGCTGCTCTCCAAAACATAAACCTTATAAGGTTTTTAGTGTAGTAATAAAAATGTTGACAGGAGCCTGGCATGCAGTGGTCCATGGGGTCGCAAAAGGTCGGACTCGACTGTGTGACTGAACAAAAAATATAAATATAAATATCAATTAAAAATATCAATTAAAAGGAGATATATCTCCTTTGAGATAAATTTAATTTAATTAGATTTTTAGCTTATTACCAATTACTTAACATGTAGCAATTTTTCACCAATTTGCCAGTCTCTATAATCTTATTTATCCTTATATCAGAATTTAAACTATGGCAAGTTAATGACATATAAAAAGTCTTTCAGAGAGTATTAACAAAATAAACAATCCAAAGAATTTGACAAAATTCCTTTAAATACTGCTCTCCAATCAACATTCTGCAGAAAGATTAAAAAAGAAAATAATATCTTAGAGGCAATGTTAATATGCTACCTTGTGGGAAGATATCATTATTTTGTGATTTAATCTCTATGTGCAATTTATGTGTCTATTTGTTATAATTACATTTAATCTTGAGGAAATCCAGTATCTTGTACATGTTTTCAGGAAGGTAACCTTATATTATTAAATGTCAGAAAGTATGCCTGTTTTTATAGTTGCTATGATGGCAGCAATGGCTCAAACAATTACTTGTGTGCTTTTAAGCTTCCTGTTCCTGCAAATAATTCTGGCTCCTTGATTAAGTATGGGTTACCTTGCTAATATAGATCATAGTGCTAGAGAGGGGCAAGTTATATCCAACATTTTGCCTGCATGAATAAAAAAAGGTTTAAAATTAATTTGCTGTTTTATTCATTCTTGCCTCTTCCATTTTGACCTTCACTCCATAAAGATATCTGATGAGAAAAAAAGAATAACAACCACATGTTGCCCTGTGATTCTTGTTTGTTGTGTTGCTGTGGTATTTTTCAGCATTAACAACATTCCAGGACAACTCAAGGTCACCTGTGTCTTATGCTCAGGGATATGGCACTTCTTATCAAGAAGGACAAAGAAGGTAATGAAAGCTGCAGACAGCCTCCAGCTGAGAACTTGGTTCTGGCTCAGCTTTGTGTCCGTGATTAAGGAAATCAAAGGCACCAAGAACATAGTGACTATTGAAATATTTCCATATATCAGTATAATTTTTTCTCCTTGGTAAAAATTCAACCCAGCAAACAAATGGGGAGCTCATAACCTCTCTGTCTTGGTTTTTGGTAGCTGCATCTTGGGATGGATTAATTGCAACCTTAGTTTCCCCTTCTCCTGTAAACATGTCTGAAGAAAACTCTATGTTTCAATGTTTTAACATCAGTCTGTAGGACTGCCTTGTTCCAGTGTTCTAAATCCAGGCAGCCTAATTTGCATAGAATGCAAACCAGACACATTAAAAAAAGTCAATTACTGTAATATGTTTCATCCTTGACACAGTTTATACTGGGGGTGGCCAAACGTTTCTGGCCACAGGCTGGTCACATGTTTCCTCCCATTGGAAGTGGAAGTAAAATGCACCCATGCATGCACAAAACACTGCTGTAAATGCACCCATGACTGTTGTAAATGCATTTACAGCAGCCGTGGGTAATTTACAGCAGCGTTTTGCACATGCACAGGCATGTTTTACTTCTGCTTCTGGGAGTGGCAAGGGCACCGTGGGCCAGATTATTAGGTGCTGTGGGCCGTAGTTTGGGAACCCCTGGTTTATACAGTAAGCAATGATCAGAGATAATCCAACTTTCATTGTCCAATTTGACTTTTCATCATGGGTTAATCAGCTCATATATGCTAGTACAGTAAAACACCGGATAACGCTAAAACTGGGTTCCACAAGTCTTGGTGTTATCCAATTTTTAGTGTTATCCGATGCATGTTAAAATCCTATGGGATGGGATGGATCGGATAACGTTAAAGCTCCATAGAGATACATTGTAACTGCACAGGCTTTAGCGGTTGTTATCCGATCCATCCCATAGGACCTTAACATTATTTGAACATTATGTGATTTTAGCGTTATCCGATCCAATCGTTATCCGGTGTTTTACTGTACAGTCAAACCTCGCATAAAGAGCACCTCGCTTGAAGAGTAACTTGCTTAAAGAGCAGAATTTTCTCTGAATGTTTGCTTCGCTTAACCAATAAACCAACCAAAAACTCGCTTAACAAATAAATCGGAGTTCACAACCCCCCCCCCCCACCAGAAGTCACAATTGGTCACTTACAATGGTGTTTCGCTTAAAGAGCAAACTCGCTTAAAGAGCAATCCTGTGGAACGTATTATGTTCATTAAGCGAGGTACATCTGTATGTCTGCCACTCAAGTACTCTTCATTAAAGACCAAATTGAAGAGGATGATTGATATTTGTATTTTCCCCTCATTTCTGTGCCTTGTCACCCAAACCAGGAACATCTTCCCACCAGAATGTGTATATAATAAACAAGATAATGTTCCATACATTTGCACAGTATCATACAAAATCATAGTGTTATGGTTTATTCTTATCTCAGTGTAGCACAACACATTTAAACTGTCAATTGATGTAATACTACAATCATTGTAGATTAGAGGGGGGGAGTGTAAAGGAAAGTTACTGTAGTTTTAATGGCACAGAACATTAAGAGGAAGAAAGAGGCAAAACTGTTCAATCCCACACCACGTGCCGCAGACTTCATCCTGATCTGTGCTCTCAAGATATGTCCAGCATTGTTCAAGAAAGGTGGTGGTGGGAGAATCATTCACCACCTCTTCCGATGGTTGAGGTGTTACCAGACAATAATTCCATGGATTCCAGCTTAGTTTTTCTATTCACGGCAGCCTTTATTAAAAGAGCAGAGTCAGCCTCAGATCCCCTTTCGCTCATATTCCCAACAGGTTAGGTTTCCAGCACAGTGTAACTGTGGCTCCAGTTGATTTCACTGGAACTCCCAAAAGTCCAGGTCCACCGAAGCAGGAAGGAAGAATCCTGATCCAAGACAATCCTTATAGGGAAGGATGAGGGATTGTCACAAGGCTCTATGGCAGTGATGGCAACCCTTTTAGAGACCGACTGTCCAAACAGAGGGGCAAGATGTACTCTGTGCTGGGGGGACAGAGGAATGCTTCTATTGGGCTCCTGGGCAGAGAGGTGAGGCAAACCCTGTGTTTGTGGGAGGGAAGGAGCACTCCCATTGGGCTGCTAGACAGAGGGGTGCCGTGAACTCTGTGCTGGGGAAATGGCATGTATGCCAACAGACAGAGCTATGAGTGCCTTCTCTGACACATGTGCCATAGGTTTGCCATCAATACTCTATAGAATTGCTCTTCCCAGGGCTTTCTTTGCTGTTGCCACTTGCTTCTTGAGCACTGAAGCTGGTATGGAGTCAGTACTGCAGCTCTTCTTGAGCAATACAAGGAAACAATTGACCTGATAACAACAATGATGACGTATTGCTAATACCTACTGTCAAGATATATTGTTTTCCACTAATCTCAGAAACCAACAACTCACTGAAAGCTTTTGCATACATGGGTGGTGGCACAAATTTGTTTAACAAAAGCAAACAAGTATTTATTTTCAGTATTTCCTCATATTAATTTTGTTGTGTTATTCCATGTTGAAAAGAGGTGAGGACATAACATGCCCCTGCAATGGGTTAGATCCAGTTTACTTCTACTAGTCAGAAGCATCAATACAATGCAATGAGTTTTAAGGTAGCAATAACAATAGTTATCACCTACATAGACCGCATAAGCCAAAAAGCTATGCCCATTAATGGAAACAATATCAATGAATTACATTTTGCAGATGATCTATGATACTGTACTGATAGTGAGTACAGCTAAGGAATTACAACAACACCTTATGTCCATGAACCAAGAATGCAAGATAAATAATAGCTTAACCACTGCAACATCACTATAATATTCAACTAAGCTCCATTTAGATCCTTTGTTCTCAACATGAGGTACATGCCCCATGAGGTAGGGGGCAATTCAAGAATGAGTTATTAACAGTGAATTTAGACCAGGTTAATGGCTTTTTAAGCTTCCTCCATGTGAACAGGAGTTCACTTTTTGAATAATAAGAATTATATGTAATGGGGGGAGGAGGACATCAGGATTTTAGAAATGCTTAGGTTGGGCATGCTCCCCCCCCCCCAAAAAAAAAAAAAAAGGTTGGGAACCACTGTTTTAGATCAATGAAACTATCAGGTTAAAGTTTTTCTTCCAAGATTACACATGCATGTGTGAGGAGAAGACAACCTAAATGTCAATGCAACATTGGCTCCATCAGATTCTCTGGCAACATCCTGTAATTTATGGCTACAAGAAGCAGCTGTAATTTTTTATTGGGCCAATAATGACCTTGACTTATGTCCATTGACTGAAGCAGACGATTAATCAAAATCACAGCAGGTTTTAAAAGATATTTAGAATAATACTAATTCATTCCAAACTATGAAATGCCAATATCATTTGTTGTCTCACAAAATGCTATCTTGAATAAATGGTTTGCTGATAGATAAAGCAATTTCTAGGAGCCCAAACATTTTGCCTACAGCAGATACAATAACAAAATGTGACTTGCAATAAAAGATTGCTTCCTCTTTCATTTTCATATCTATTCTTTTCATGAGTGTGGGCCAGTTGAAAGCTCTTGAATCAAATAAGTGTTGATCTTGAATTATCACAATTACATTGTTTCAGTTCACAGTTGAGTGCATTACCTCTAATTTTACTTTTCCCTCTTTTCCTCAGTCCTCTCTTCTGTTAATATTTAAATACTGTACTGTATAAACATAGCATCTGGTTTTGACAAGCCAGTAGGCTCAGGATGTCAAACCTTGCCACTCCAGGTGATCTTGGTCTTCAATTCCCAGAAGCCCAAGCCAGCACTACTGCTGATCAGGGCTTCTGAGAATTGAAGTTCAAGGACATCTGGAGTGCCAAGGTTCACCATCACTGCAATAGGCCTTTCCCAGATGTACCTTCTTTCTCAAGAAAGAAACCACTCAGCTTTTCCATTCTTTTAAATATCTTTCCTTGGGGTACACAGAAAGAGCCTCCTTGAAGAGTGTGGCATTTTTGAACTACAATTGGGCGTACCCTGGTAACGGCAACCTTGTTTTGCCTGCTAATATTTCTCACACTAGGTCAGGTAAAAGGAAATGCAGAATGAACTCACCATTTTGGCAGTTTCACTTCTGGCCTAGACATGGAAGAATATCTTTCCTTGACTGGCACAGCTGTTATCCACCTTTTTTCAGATGCAGTCTGTTTGAGGTAACTAACTAACATTACACTTGTTTAGCTGTTCTCAGTGGTGACTGATAACACAATTCACCCATTCTCTTTTATCACATCATTTTTAAAAAATGAATGTCCAGTCCTGGACACTGTATGCTGCATATTCACTATTTCTCATCTAAAATCTACAACAAGGATGGACAATATGTGGCCTGTGATCCACACACAGGCCAGATTAGAGACATTTTTGCAGTCTCCAAAGCCACTTCAGAAAAATAGTTAAAACATTTTTCTGTCTTTTTTAAAAAAATTTGCCAAAGAAAGGAGAAGCATCCATCTCCACCTAAAGTTTTATATCTAGTTCCTCCACCACTAGGTGAGAGTCTTGTTGGGGGCACAGGGGCTTGAGTGCTTTAACAAGGCAGTGTTGCCCATCTCTTGTCAATGATGTTAGGCCAGGACTAAAACTCACTAAAGCATCCTCTGACAGATCCCTTGGACAAGGTGAAAGCGGAGGGTGCAAGTCATGGTCTAGCAGGTGATATCCAAATGGCTAAAAAAAACCCGCATGCAAATGGATTTGATTTTTCTGGTCCATTTGAATGTGCGGAATGTCATCATGGAGATGTCTACCAATGTGTGGACTCCTCTCTGAATAACAACTCCAAGGTATCCATCCACCATTTCCATTCCTGGAAATCTCCAATATTTGTGTTTTACTCCTCAGGTGCCTTGGGAGATCCCTTGAGCTCCCCTTACTTTCAGAATAAAAAAATGGAAGTACAGTTGTACCTCACTTAAAGAGCATAATGCGTTCCGCAGGATTGCTCTTTAAGCAACTTTGCTCTTTAAGTGAAACACCATTGTAAATGACCAATTGTTACCTCTGGCGGGGGGATTGTGAACCCCGATTTAGTTGTTAAGCGAGTTTTTGGTTGGTTTTATTTGTTAAGCGAAACAAACATTCAGAGAAAATTCTGCTCTTTAAGCGAGTTACTCTTTAAGCAAAGCGCTCTTTATGTGAGGTTTGACTGTACTGTATTTGTTCTGATACATTTTCTTCTTCTTTTTAACAGACAAAACTAGTCCTTTCTGGGTATGATGGCAACACAATGCAGGGACTGAAGGCAAAAATGTGGCCCCTGGTCCACCTGAAGTTGTCCACCCTGATCTACAATGACATTTTAAAATATTACTTGTAAAGTAAGTCTTCAAACAACATAGTTCTATTTGAATAAAACCCAATGAATTCTTGCAGAGGTCTCAAATATTCATAGAATTGTTTGGGAGAATCATTAGCATCATCCAGCACAGTTCAAATTGGACTAGTAGTAAAGTTTATTTCTTTGCTAAATGTCTACTTTTCTTGGATATATTCCAAATCATTCATTAGGAAAACCACTCAATTTAGTTAAGCAGCAAAAGTGAATGAAAGTATGGAAATAAAATAACCTGAAAGGAAAGGAAAGAATTCAAGCAAAGGTTCGACATTCATCGAAGAATAAGGGCCTATTTTGTTATTTCTCACCAAGAGTATTCTCTCTCTCTCTCTCTCTCTCTCTCTCTCACTCACTCACTCACTCACACACACACACACACGCACACACGCACACACACACACACGGCCAATGCGGAGCCAAACAATGCAAGTGGTTGCTCTTCTCCTGCAGGATGTCCTTCATATGACAGGTTGTGCAGTAGTTGTGACATAAAACATGTGGCTATGAAGGACAATCTCCTGAACAATTTGTCCTTGCATATGTGAAAATTATCAAAATGATGTTATAGCTGCTATTACTGTTGGTTCCCTTTTTACTCTTCTGTCTCACTCAGAGGAGTTCAAAGGTAAAGAAATGTGAGAAACAGTGCTCCATACCCTCCTAGTGAATTCTAGGTCTCAGTCATATTTTTTTCTTATACTGTACAAAGAGTCCAATAAATTCCCTAATAACAACAACTGTGTGCCACCATTCCTGATTTATGATGATCCTTTTCAGGGATTTCTAGGTAAGGAGTACACAAAAGTGGTTTGCCATGCTCACATTCTGGGGACAGCTTGGGACTATGCAGCTTGCCCAGAGCTATAGAGACTGGATCTTCTCCGAAGATGCACAATGAGGAATAAAATTTCCCACCTTTGATACCTAAGCCACTGAGCTATCCAGACTACTTTGAATTTCCTACCATAGAGATAATACTTTTAAAACACTGAGAGCACTCTAACAAAACATACATACTTTCCTGAAATCATTATCTTCCTTAGTGAACCAAAAAATGATAAACAGTTTGAAGCCATTTTGCACTTCAGAAGAAAATCTCATTCCAGGCCTCCAGCATTGAAGTCTCTATTATACTAGTAATGTTGACAATATCAATTATCATCTGTTACATCAGATATTAAACAGGGAGTTTGACCAATTGTTCTAAAGTGCTACAATAAAATATGAAATATATTACAAAGACAACCAGTTTACACAGTTGTTTTAGATAAAAAGATATGGGCTTCATATATTTCAGAAGTGTTCCAGATGTTATCGGACCTTATCCTCTCATCATCCCTCACCTCGGATAACACTAAAACTTAGTTCCACAAGTCTTAGTGTTATCCAATTTTTAACGTTATCTGATGCATGTATTGGATAACGTTAAAATCCTATGGGGATGCATCAGATAACGTTAAATCTCCATAGAGATACATTGTAACCGGCACATGCTTTAGCGAACATTATCCAATGAATCCCATAGGATTTAACATTATATGGTGCATTTTTTTCCCCAGATTGCTTAACGTTATGCGGTTTTAGTGTTATCTGATGCAAACATAATCCAAAGTATTACTGTATTCATATACTGACCAAGATAGATGGGAATTGTAGACCAACAATATCTGGACAAACACAAGTGCTCAACACCTTTTTCTCTCTCTTACCCAATAAGACTCCTACGTTCATCATCTTCCCTTCCACTCTCACATTCCTAGATTATTTTAACTATCTTCAAAGGACATGAATTTGCACCAAATTCCAAACCTCTGCTTTCTCTAGGAATTCAGCCCCTCTTAGGAAGGACAGCAAACAAATATAATCCATTTAAACTCACAAAATCAAGAATCCATCTCAATTTCATTATAATAACCATCTTGTCAAACAAGCACTTATTATGCCTTTCAGTGATGCAGAGGTGCAGCATTACAAACAGGGCTCTGTAATGATAGCAGAAATATCTGTACCAACATGATGGTTAAGCTGGTGTTGACATTTTTACTTGTAACAAGGATTAATTCTTTTTTAAAAAAATCAAACAGAAAAGTGTACCAGAAGCTGATCTCTTATTTTTGCTTAAGACTTAATAATTAACATGTTTAAAGTCTTAGAACTCGGATTACAGTGTGGACAACTAGAAGATACTAAATCACCCTTGAAATTCCTTGATCTTCTATCTGATGTAACCTATGTCTAACTCTCTAACTGGACTACTACATTAACTACATCACTTCTTACTGTTGTGTCTCACAGTAAGGAACAGCTGACATAGCTAAGAATGTGCTGCTACACCTTGCCAACTGTAAGAACAGTGTTTCTTTTCTAAATCCTATCTGCAATTGGTGTAAATCTCTGTGGTGAATTGTCCAAAGAATTAGCATAGGCATTTGCTGTTGTGTACTAGTTTGTGTTACCCCAGCATACAGCAAAAAATTCTTACACTAATTTCTTATTATGAGACTATTCACCAGGGAGATTTACATGAATTACATTACCACAATAACTCAGTATTAATAACTCAGTATTATGTTGCAGACAAGATCCTTACATGGATGAACCTCAACAGAAACAAACAACTGTCTCCCAACAAATCAAAGGTTTATCTGAGATTGGTACCCATCTGAATCTGTCGTAGATCTTAAATACCTGGGGAAATTAATGGGTGAAATTATCAATGCAGAAACCCACAATAATTCCCCTTCATTCAAAGAGTCCTTGAACAAAACTGGGGACATCATGACTGTTCCATCCAATGTTCTCTATAATCCTTGCCAATGAAATTAGTGTCTATTGATTTCCTAATTCCCTAACAAAAATGTCAAAATAGGAGAGATAAATGAAAATGCTGTTGACCTCTGTTCTCTACATTTTCTTCCCCTGTCTATACATGTGATAGCTTTATTTATTAGCTTTCTGAAAGAGAGAAATGCTAGTCTCCACCAACAGTTAAACACAGAATTAGTTGTACACTGCAGTTTCCTTGGTACAGCTTTTTAAAGCTATACTTTCTTATGCAGAGGGAAGTGTTGACTAGTAGAAAGATAAGGCCAACCAAGAGGCAAAGTGTCATGGGTCTGATGAGAGAGCATGCAGCTTTCAAAGTCTGATTAGTAGCTAGAGCAGGAGTTCTCAACCAATAAAGCCAGGGGTCTAGGTCAAGTTCATTCAGACAGCTTCTGGGGCTGGACAGCCATTTTGCCCTTCTTCCACCACATGGCACTTCCTGGTGTGGAGGCGGTGGGGGCCACATAAAATGGTGTTGTGGACTGCATCCAGCCCAAAGGCAACAAGTTGAGAATCCCTGAGCTAGAGGGATGCCTGATGGGTAGTGTATTTATGTCATCCTGAGCTCTAATGAAGAAAAGCAAGACATAAATATATATAATTTTATTTTGGAATAATTGCAAACCAATATTAAAAATAAGTGCAAGGTTCATACATTTTTTTTGTTTGTATCTGTTGTGTTACATAAATCAATATTGTATCAATAAACAAAATCTGGTTCAGCATAGCAGCGCTTGTCTGTCTTTTCTTCCAGGGTACCTGGTACTGTAATTTGATTTATAAAGTATATCTACAGAGAATAATCAACATTACAAGGATTTTGGTATCAGTTTCATAGCTGTGCCTTGCAAAATCTAAAAGCTTTAAGCTGCATTTATTGAGGGAAGTTTCTCCATTCTGTGAGGGAAGCCTTTCTACTTTATGTAGATAATTTGCTTGATCACCGTTGAATTAATTCCTCACTGAGCGTACAGTCAAACCTCGCATAAAGAGCGCCTCACTTAGAGACTACCTCGATTAAAAAGCAGAATTTTCTCTGAATGGTCGCCTCACTTAACAACTAAAACCAACCAAAAACTCCCTTAACAACTAAATCAGGATTTGCATTCCCACCTCCCCTGCCAGAAGTCACAATTGGTCACTTACAATGGTGTTTCGCTTAAAGAGCAAACTCGCTTAAAGAGCAATCCCATGGAATGCATTATGCTCTTTAAGTGAGGTACCACTGTACTGTATATCAAATGTAGGCATTTTCACCACCAGTTGAAATTCTACTTCCCAATGGTTCATCCTATTGATATGGTTTGATTGTTCCATCACTATTTTCGTTGTTTACCACATGATTTTACTGCATTTTATGGTTCATATTTTAATGTTGTAAACCACTTTGGGGTTTTTTAAATGAAATGATATAGAAATGTCTTAAATAAATATCAGCTCTGGGTTTTTCCTGATCACAGAAAATAACACTACAGTACAAACAATTATCAAAGCACCAATAAGGATAATAAAACCTACTATCAAATAAACAAACAATACACCTGTAGTATCATAAGGCCAAAAAAACTGTTATAAACAATCTTTTTGTGGGCCTTAATCAGTTTTTTTTAATTTCATTGATAAAGTGAAATTGCAGTTGTCTTTTCTGTAGCATGAAGTACTTAATAATGCAACTTCTTCCTTTCCTTTTTGAACAGAATTTTATTCCTGATTTTATTTTAATTAAGACAATTCTCCATTAACCAGGCAACCCATGAAATGACTTTGGATTTTCCTTGCAGGTCATATACACTATTAAAAAATCAGAGAAAGCAAAGTGTTCTCTTAAAGTTGTTTAAATGACTTTATCATTTTTAGCATTATTAATTCATGCTGCAAATAGTTTATAGTGCCAAGTTTAAAACTTCCTGTAATTAAAGGATGAAAAATGATGACACCATTACATTAAGAATTAATAGTACATTTCCTCCTTGAAAATGGATTTCAATTTTTGGTCACTACATCATTTAGAGAAAGAAAAGAAAATACAACAGGAAAGGTTCAAAAAGGAAAAACTATGAGATGAGTGTGTCAGTAAAAAGTCACAAGTCTTAATTGTGGTCATCACACACACACACACACACACACACACACACACACACACACACACACACACACACACACACACACACACACACTGGAATACCTATTACACTTGCTGAACCAAGCTTTCTGCTGGAGTGAATCATGTAGAAAAATAGAGATACTAGTGAGGTACTCCAGGCATCTTCTGAGCAGAGATGCCAGAACTACTGTTGTCCGGGTGCAGGTTCCAGTTCCCTCTGAACCATGAAAGTTACTAGGTGACCTTGAGCCTGACCTGAAAGTGCCAGGGTAGTGGAGCTATGTATATTGATTTCAGCTGTGTATTATGGCTATGTATGCTGTTGTGAGCTGAATAAAGGCTGGACATAAATGACACAACATCTGTTTAGATGCCCCATTACAAAACATTCAGCTTATGCATCTGCTCCACCATGGAGATCTAGGGGAGGAGCCCTCCTCTACATTATGCCAATGGGGACAACATGTTATGTGAAGTCAAATAACTGGATGTTTTCCACTGTGGTACCTGGGTTTTGGAATGTCCTCACCCCCCACCCCTTCATGCCAAACTGGTCTTTTTTTGACACCAAATGTGGCTTTTCACCACAGTGTCTACTAGAGCCTCAGCATGATGTCCTGACCAGGCTGTAGAACCCAGATGTGCCATGCAATGGTGTCCTAACTTAATTGTTTAACATTGTTTTCTTGTCTCTAAACCACCCTTAGATTGTGTCTTTTTAAATTATAGGTTTAGAATGCAAATAAACAACTGAAGAGTGTTCTAACACAGAAGATGATCTGTTTTGCAACTTGTTACTTCTTATTTTATCCTGTTTGAACAAATTCCATTTTTCTTTACTTTACCAACTAGCAAATGATTCAAAGAAACATCCAGAGAGAACCTTAGTGGCAAAGTCACATTCAGACACAAGCAGAAGACGTTAGCTTTTCCTGTAACCTCACAAACCTATTAAAAGACCACTGGCTTGCATCCATAACTGAAAGTACTCTTACAGCATCAGTCTAGACATGATCTTATCTAAAAGCCTCTGAGGTCATTTCGTATTCAGAGGTATTATCCACATTTCTGTTGGCTCTTTAAATATATTAGTCTGATTATTTTACTGCAGCATTTGTGAAATGCTTAAAGCCGGACAAAGGAATAAATGGTCTAATGAGTTCAAGTTATAGAAAGTTAATCCAGTGTTTATGATAGAGGCATAGCAAGAGCCATATTTGACTACAGCTGGAGGTACAAAATTATAATTCAGTATAACACCACTTTATTCACTTAAGAACGTTAATTTAGAATTTTAAAATAAAGAAGGGGAAATGGCCTTTCCTTGTCTAACTCACTGTTCCCACTTACAAAAATCTTTCAGCCATTTTATAAGGCTAGACGTCTTCCCTCTAGTCTTGTTTCTCCTTCTCCTCCTCCTCATCCTTCTCTGGAAATTTTAAATCAAATTGTATATGGTAGCCTAAAACCAAAATCATGTTGGTGCTCAGCTGCTAGTTCTAATGCAAATATTAGCACCCAAAATTGGTGTCAGAGTGTTTCTCAGTCTTCTAGAATAGATTTTGAGGGCAAATGGGGAGCTGTGGCAGATGCGTAGGACTCAGTTTTCTCTCATTGCTACTGAGGAAATTCATGAGGGGAAATCACTCCTTTGGATTTTGGCCATACACTGACAAAAACAATCCTTCTGTCCCCATTTCTCAAATGCTTAGATCACATCTCACAAATGCATTTTGTATTTAAATCATTTTCTTGTTTCATTTGCCTCTATTTAAAAATATATTTTAAAAAACCAAGGTAAATAATAAAATAAGAAAAAAATTCACTGTAGGCACTCCTGATCCCTAGTAATAGCACAGCACTAAAAGTACCACGTAAGACATGGATAGATTTGTATGCCATGCCTAACCTATATCAAATGGAGACATGGAAATTAAAATAAAGGAACATTGAGAACAATCCATTCCTTATATTTAGAGTTGCAAGAGCTGAAATGCCTCTAGTATTGTGTGTGACCGCCCCCTATAGTGAACTATCAGAATTGCTGCTCACAATAGTTTGGATCCTACTAAATAACAGCAAGATCTTTAGCTTGGGCAGACATTTATTACATAAATTTTGTACAATGTGGGGAACATAAATAGGGAGAACTTTTTCTCTATCTTTCATAACACTAGTACTCAAGACAATTTAATGCAGGGGTGGCCATCCTTGGTGCTCCAAGTGTTCTTGAACTTCAATTCCCAGAAGCCCTGATCAACTGGTGTCTAACTTGGGCTTCTGGTAATTGAAGTCCAAGAATTCCTGGAGATCCAAGGTTGGCTAACCCGATCTAGTGGATGTGATCCCAAGACAAAAACAAAAAAACAAAAAAACCCTCCTTCATGCAGCCACTAGTTACATTTTAGAATGTAATGCCAAAAATATCACAGTCACCACTAGTTTAGATAATTTTGATAGGGTAGAAGGAATTCATGGAGGATAATACTGTCTATGGCTGTTATCACGGCAGTTATATGCTGTTCCATATCCAGGTAAACAAAGTGAAGCTGCTGCCCCTTATGAATGGTTTTTGGACTTTCATATTGATGGCATCTGGTTGGCCATTATGTGAAAAAATTGCTGGATTAGAGAGGCCCTGAGTATGGTCTGAACAGGGCCCTTCCTGTAATGATATGTGCTTAAGGCTCTAGCCTGAGTTTGTATAGGTGAGCAACTGGGACCTAGGTCACCAATTCCATTTTTTGGATTGGACCTTAAACATTTTCACATTGGCCCCTCCAGACATTCAAGCAATTAATGCAGACAACTTTATGAGATCATGCAGACCAGACCCTCTTACTGGCAAAAAAATTACCAGAGTACGGAAATAAAAGTAATTAAAAGTAATGTCATTACTCATTTCTTTTTCTTTCACATACAGTAGGCATAGACACTACTGTTAAGCAGTGTAATTAGAATGAGAATAAGAATGAGGCCAACCTTACGCAAGAAAGAAAACAAGCAAGATTTATATTATTATTATTATTATTATTATTATTATTATTATTATTATTATTATTATTATTATTATTATTATTATTATTATTATTATTATTATTATTATTATAGAGCAATTTTCAGGAAGGGGGAAAGATATTTTGTTGCTGCTTAAATCTTAAAAGTTACACATTACTAATATTTATTTATTTATTTATTTATTTATTTATTACTCACATTTACTGCCCCGCCCCAATCGGGTATACCCGACTCTGGGCGGCTTACAACATGAATTAAAATCACAAGTAAATCTAATATGGTAATGGTAATAACAGTCTTTTAAAATTACTGGTTTCAATTAAACGCCAGGAAGAACTTCCTGACAGAACAACTGTTCAGCAGAGGAATGGACTTAACTTGAAAGATGGTGGAC
Organism: Furcifer pardalis; assembly: GCA_030440675.1. Lineage (NCBI taxonomy): Eukaryota > Metazoa > Chordata > Lepidosauria > Squamata > Chamaeleonidae > Furcifer > Furcifer pardalis. The sequence goes on along the minus strand of CP126890.1, from coordinate 71,700,649 downwards.
CCTCCTGCTGTTTAAACAGAGGTTGGATATTCATCTGCCTGGTATATTTTAGCTGTGGATTTCTTATATTACTAGGTGGCTAATCTAGACTAGACCACTGCTTGGGTCCATTCCTACAATTCTGTAGCTGAAATCCTGTTGATCAGCATAGTAAAAGTCACAACTAGAGTAAGCCCATTGAATACATGGAACTTACAAAGGAATTGACTCACTAATTCTCCATTTATTCAGGGGATGGATAAGAGTGACAGACTAGGACTCAGAAGATCGGAGTTTGAATCTCTGCTTGGTCAATTAAAGTGGAGGGAGAATATGTGTACGTGTGTGCTATTGATGCTACTTCTTAAATATCTTGCTTATCTTGAATGCCCTACAAGTCAACTCTGACTTGATGACATACAACAAATAGCCTCTGACTTGATGACATACAACAAATAGGGGGGGGGGGAGGGCACCACCAGGGCGTGGACCAGTACCAGGCCATAGGCTGTCCTGAACCATGCCATGGGGGTGGGTGAGTGGATGGTGCTGGGAGCTCCTGTGGCAGCCTTCTGCTCCACTGGGTCTGCCCAGCAAATGGAGCAAGAGCAGGGGCTTCAGATACAGCAGATAGACAGGTGGCCAGGCCCCTCCTCCACATCCCCACTTACCAGTCAGTGGAAAAATTGTTTAGCATGAAAACATGCCATGGTGCAAAAAAAAAAAAAAAAGGTTGGGGGCACCTGGCCTAGAGAACTAAAGCCCCCAGGATTAGTGCTGCACACCACAGCCATATTCTTTACCTTAGAACAATCTCTGAACTCATTCCAAAAGATGTATTTTCCCTGCCACCTAACAAGTGGTGGCTGGATCTTGATCTTAAATATCTACATATAAATATATATGTATAAATTGAGCTCATGGATGGATGGATGATTTTTCTTCCTAATAGATCTTTGATGAAAGAACCTTTGACAGGGATGGAGAAATCTTTTACTTTAATTTTCTCCCGTGTTTGACATCTTAAAACTTTAGATGTGTTTTTCTTCCCCATCCCAAATATGAAGATATTTATGAAATTGGATACAGTAATACCTCATATAACATTAGTATCGAATAACACTAAAATCGCATAACATTAAGCAATCTGGGGGGAAGAATTGCATCGGATAACATTAAGATCCTATGGGATGCATCAGATAACAACCGCTAAAGCCTGTGTGGTTACAATGTATCTCTATGGCTCCCATAGGATTTTAACATGCATCGGATAACACTAAAAATCATATAACATCAAGACTTGTGGAACCAGGTTTTAGTGTTATATGAGGTTTGACTGTATTTCCAAAAATGAATGGAAGCAAAGTTCACCACCTCTACCAGTCCCATTCAACAGACACCACATTCCCATTATGAAAAGTGCCATACACAACACTTTCCATAGAGGTGATAAAGATAGATAACCTCTTAAGGAAGAAAAGAGAGAGATGGGAATCTTAACTCAGCACTAGAATGGATGAATATATAGGAATTCAAAGCCAGAGCTTTAAGAGTTAAGCCTTCAAGACCCTGAACTGAATATATCATGTCTGGTTTCTTCTGAATTGATTCCTCATTTTCATCTGGAACATGAATAGATTTGATTTTGATTTAAAAAACCTATCTTGAAAGACAATCTGCAATGAAATTCTTAGCCCTTCCTAGCCTGTGGTAGAGTTTTGACCTTGACAGCTGAAAACGTACCTCACAGGACAAGAGGAATTTTTGCACCCAGGACATTTTGATCTACATGGCCATCCTTTGCAGCCTTGTCCTCTGATGATTGAAACATTGTAATTTTATAGTCCTGACACACTTCTTTTGATTGGCACAGAACACAGTGAAAAAATCCCAGCAGCAATTAGGGGTCAAAAGGCACAATCTCATAGTCCTTCCCCAAATTTCTGACAAGTGATAACATCTGATGAAGGTTTGAAATGTTCCAGAATTTTTGAGGATTTAAAGCTGCTGTATTTTCATCTGCTGGAGCCCAGAATGATGGGCAGAGTAACTGCGGATCATGAGATGATTTTTCTCCAGAGGCAGAATGTGCAGGCACTCTTCCAGGCCACCAGATGTTTGGCTCTCAGTCAAAAACAGGGAAATTTATAAATGACTTCCTCTTTATTAGGAATAACACAGAGAAGGTTTAACCCTCTTCGATGTACCATAAATGAACCAAGCAAAAGCTATATGCTGGCAAGAATTTCAAGATAAACCTGACATTTGGCTTCCCTCTTTTCCTGCTGCCTTCCACCTTTCCCAGCATTACTGTCTTTTTCCAGAGAGTTTTGTTTTCTCATGATGTGCCCAAAGCAGGACAGTTTCAAATTCATCATTTCTGCCTCCATAGACAATTCAGGGTTGACTTTCTCTAGGACCACATGTTTGTCTTTTCGGCAGTCCAGGGTATCTGCAAAACTCTCCTCCAGCACTGTATTTCAAAGGAATCATTTTTTTTCCTGTCAACTTTCTTTACTGTGAATTCAAAATGATTTAATTGAGAAATTAAAATTCACACTATTGACTAATATTTCTTTAATTGATTGACAGCTCTATTCATTTTCCTGTAATTATGCTATGTGCAACTTGTATGCTATGTTCCATTACAGGCCCATTAGGAATATATTCACCATGTCATATTCTTTGACATAATACAATATTTTTTCACATTATGTGTTCTTCTTTTAATAACACTGCAGTGGAGATCAGAGAGGTTCTATACTTAAAAAATTTAGACATGATTAGGCATCACTTTCAACGATAACACTTGCATTTGTGGGCAAGTTGCATTTTTAGATAACAACATCTCTCTCTTAAGATTCCAAAATAACTTTTTGCCAAGAAGGGGAAAGGCATGCAGCCACTCCTACATGCATGCCCACAGATCCTGAATGGTTTAGTGCAGGGATTGGCAACCTACATCCCTGGTTGAGTGCCTCTGCATCCTATACACATAGTACAATTGGGAAGGCAAAGAAGTTCTCTGGAAGAGTGGACTTCAGAACTCTTTAACTATAATGGAGTTAGCCAACACTCAACTCTCCAAGTTTTCTTGGAGCAAAATCCACACTATTTTTCAATAGTAGTTATGATGGTTTGGGCCAATGGAAACTCCAACCCAGTAATATCGAACAGGCTGAACTTCACCCACTACAACATACAAGAACCCAAGTGCTTCCAAGCCTAAGAAACCACTAACAATTAAAAAGACAGAATCCTAATGTTATAAATGTCATATAAGCAATTCAAAGGAACATGTTTTGGGCCCCAAATTTATTTATTTATTTAGTTATTTAGTTATTTATTTATTTATTTATTTATTTATTTATTGCCGCCCACTCGCCATTATAGTGTACACTGTATAGTTTAACATTATATGCATGCTTGCCTTCATGGATGTGCTAGAAAATGTCACTCCTTCACTGGCTGGATAGCTCAGATGTTTAGGTATCTGGCTGTGGAGCAAGAGGGCAACGGGTTCTATTCCCCATTGTGCCCAGAAGAGCAAGCCTGTGTGTCTTTGGGCAAGTTCAAGAGCCCAAGATACCCCTAGAAGGGAATGGTAAACCACGCTGTACCTTTAAAAAAAACCTCTGGAAAGTGTTGCTGTAAGCCAGAATTAACTTGACAGCACACAACAAAACAACTCAGACCGGGTCTTACTTATCCAAATTGCACTTTGCAACAGACAGCAGTTACATTTGAAATAAATGACAGACAACTTAACGCTTGCTTCTTTGTTCTAATATACTCTATAATAGTACTGTCTGAACGTTGTAAAGAAGTCCCTTGGTTTGTAAAGAGGAGCTTTAATGGAGAGACAAGGACTGCTTAAAACACTGAATGTTCAGTGGCTAACTAATGCCAGCCTGCTCTTTTATGAAGAAAATTGCAGATAAATGCCTCACAAAGGGCCAGGAAGGAAGACGGGGAAGAGGACAGGTGTACTTTCTCCCTATCATGCACTAACGATGATGCCATGTCTAGGAAATGCAGGAAAAGAAAAAGCAGAGCATGGGAATGAAAAAGACCTGAAATACAGCCTGAAACAGCAAATGAATCATAGAAAGCTTAAGCACATAATTCAAACCTGGAAAAATTAATTAATTAATCTACCATTTGATTCACAGTTGAGGACTGGTATAAAATTAACAGTTCAAGCCCTAAGCAAGGAGCTAAGAACAGTTAAAGTAATGTATAAGTATACAGTATATACATTTTGTTGTTGTTGTTGTCGTCGTTGTCGTTGTTACCACCGTTGTTGTTGTTGTTGTTGTTGTTGTTGTTGTTGTTGTTGTTGTTGTTGTTGTTGTTGTTGTTGTTGTCTATATCCCCTAGAATTCCCCCTTAAGTAGGGCCACTGCCATGCCAGTAGATGGATTCTTGGAGTTATATATAACATTCCTATGTAACAGCGTTTCATGTGCTCCGGTGTCTAGTCATGCCTGCCACATGACCATGGAAACGTCTGCAGAAGCAGACAGCGCTGGCTCTTCGGCTTAGAAACAGAGATGAGCACTGACCCCTAGAGTCGGATATGACTGGCTTTCGAGCAAGGGAAACCTTTACCTTTATGCTTTGTCCGGGATCTGGAGACCTGGCTTGTCTTTAGGAATCAAATGTGAGTCAGGTGATTTGCTCTTTTTAGGAGTCACATCCTATCTGTCTCCATTTATGTTCTTCTTGTATATTTAAGTAAACTCAAGTTTTAATTGATGCGGTGGCTGTTAATCGTATCCGGGTATACATTTTTCCCAAGAATGACTAACAGGAAAAATACCATGGATTTGTTTATGGTGCATCATAAGTTGCCATGAAGTGACTCACACACAATGATCATGGAGACATCTCCTGCAGCACATATGAAATGAGAGGTGCGGGACTGCAATGGACTGCCACATCCCTGAGGATATTAACAAGGTCCACCTTCACAGCCAATCCATCTGGCATGGCCTCTTCTGCCTCCATGACCATTAGAAATCAGAATAGCGAAGTGGCTCCTCCTCCACTCATTTTGCTGTTGGGTCCAATCTGATGGTTTCCAGTGGCATTTCCTCCACTGACGGGACCATCGCCCCACCTAAAGGGGCTCATCCACCCATAGCTGATGGGCCCTTTAGGAAGTCAGGTTATTTACCAATGCCCAACACTCAACATTGAATCACTGGCTGTACAGTCTACTCCATTACTGTAGCAGGATGTCCGACCAGATGCAAGTCTTAAGCAATCTCTCAGAGATTCAGTGCTGCTAGTGAAGTTTTCCACTGTTCATGGAAATGGAGAGTTCATAGCAATACTTTAAGTAAAAGGAAACAAATAGCAATTCCCAGTCAGTGTCCACACAAGGAACAAGGTGTGAAGAAAATATATTAAATTGTCTCTCTCACCCATTCCCCTACAGGCTGGTCTTTCCTCATTGTGAGAATAGCAACCAGTCCTTTTAAACTGAATCCAAAAGAACTCAAGTTGAAGTACTCTACTCCGGATCACCATTCAAAAGGTTCACAATAATCAAAGCTGGGGAAAATAATTTTGAAGAATTAAAAGCAAATACTGTACTGAATAAAAACAGGGATTAAATGTAAAATCCACATGTGGGCCATACCTTTAGTAGGACCAGCTAAACAGACCTCCCTCATTGGGAGGGTGACACCCCTTAGGTTAAGGGAAGTCTGCTCAACCTGAGACCAATTGCCCCAATCAGCATTATCTCTGTCTTATCTGGATTCAGTTTCAGCTGATTGTCTTCCATCCCCACCATACCTGCCACCAGGCATTACTCCAGTTTCCAGAGGGCATCTACTGCTGAAGTGGAAAAGGAGAGATAGAGCTGTGTATCATCAGCATACAGATGAAAGCAGCCTCCAAATCTCCTGATGATCTCTCCCAAAGGCCCCTAATCCCTATTCTAGAGAGTCGGTCCAGAAGGATACCATGGCCTAAATTATCAAAGGCTGCTGAAAGATCTAAGACTACAGCCTACGGACCAGCCCGTGGCACCATTTCATGTGGCCTGCTGCCACCCTCGCCACTACCAGAAGCGGAAGTGGACACATTTATGACAGTTGTAAACTGCATCGACACATACATAAACACACATGTGCCTGCCATAAACGCTGCAGTAAATGCACCGTTGTAAATGCATTTATGACAGCCATGGACACATTTTACCAGAGCATTTATGGTGGGAGGAACCACATGACCAGCCTGCTCACCTATCCAGGGGGCGTAGTCCAGCCCACAGAGCAAAAAGGTTGGGAACTTTTGATCTAAGAGGACCAAGAGAGAGGAGCCCACCCCCCCAAGCAGGGTGACTAACACTATTTCAGTACAATGGTGAGTCCTAAATCCAGATTGGCATTGATCATGACATTCACAACTCTCCAGAAATGACCCATGCTGGTCAATAAATTAAATAATTAAATAAATCAAGAATAAACTTTAAGTATGGATAAAAAGCAATTCATGGCACCATGGTAGTAACTCTACTTAGGACTTAGTAGTTTCTTAATCCTCCTTTCTAGCTACAGCAAAGCTTTGTGTGCACATACATACTTCTCATTTCCCCATATTCTTCCCTCTCTCTGCCTTTGTTTCCTCACCATATATTTCAACTTATAAATTCCTTATGTTGAGGCATCAGCCGCTATTGCCTGTGTCCACCTTTGCTTCTTCACATGTTTTGGATTCCTACTCCAAGAATTCCAGCCAGTATGGAGAGTGATGAGGAAAATCAAGTTGTTTGAGAACAAAAGGTTTAGAAATATGGATCTGTATAACTCCTGAAGATGTCACATATACATAATTACAGCACATAGTGCAGTTTTTGCACGTGGAATGCACACAACTATCAATCACATCTAATTTTTGAATATAGGACCAAATGTTCAAGCCTACAATTATCCAAAGCAAAATCCTACCACCACTTTCATCAAAACCTAAATGGACCACTAACTTTATATCACAGTTTCTTACATCAGGATATGCACCACTCAAATGTTCCATGAAGGAGACAAGAAATATTTCCTTCAAATTAATAACAATAGAAAGAAATAACAGCAATTTCCTAGGGCTTTCTGAAAGCAATCTCTAGGGACAAAGCTATTCTATTTCAGAAAAGAAAAAAGATGAAAAGATGCCATTGTGAGATGCAATAAAATCTCAAGAGAACAAAAGGCGACACAAGTATTACATTTACTTAAAGGCCAAGAGTGTCTAAATATATAAAACAAAACTATTGCAGACGTTGAAATTTAACCAGTGCACTCCAAGCAGTTGAGTTCTAACACAATGTGTCTATTTGGCAGGAAAGATCCTCATATTTCCCATTGCAAAGCACCAAATTTACATACTAAATGTCAAATTAGCATACAACAGAAATTACTACTTTTTATTGTCTTATGCCAACATACTATTGAAAATATTTCTTCCAAAATATGAGTCTCATGTCTAAAATGCTTTCACTCATACAAATGCTTTACAAAGTTAAACAACCTTTTTTTTTTAAGCCAGGGGCCTCATACAGCTTTGGGGGCCGGATGCAGTGATGGGATGTAACAGGTTCGCACCAGTTCACCAGAACCAGTAGTAACTTTTCCCAGTGTCCTAGAGAACCGGTAGCAGTTTTTGGTGGGAACCACCTTCAGGGCTTACCTTTTCACTGATTCCCCCACTGCGCATGTGCGCCAAGCATTTGGTGAGCATGCACGCCTACAAGTGCTTGGTGTGCATGAACGGCCTCCTTGCTGTCCTCCCAAGCAGGGAGGAAGAAGAGAAGCTGCTAGCCTGAAGCTCCCTATAGCCTGCTCCCCAGGGTAAGTGACTCACCTTTGGATGTGGTGTGTCTGTGTGTATTTTAATGTGTATTTAATACATTTACCTATATTACTACTATTACATACTACCACAGTTCCTAAAAAGGCCTGGCAGTTGGCAGGCCTGACTTGGGGTTTTTAAGCAAAGTCTTGGAGTTACCTCATCAATAAATTACACCTGTGCTATTCCAATTGCTGTTCCAATTGGAGAAGCCTTAAGGAGGTACAGCTGTTTTACATTTACATTGAGGCATATTATCCTAGAGAACTGGTTAGGCAAAGACTTAGCACCTAACTTCTTTAACTGTTGAAAAGTTGAAAAGTGCCAAAATGAAGCCATCTTGTGGCAAGTTCATTCTGTAGTTCCTTCCATCTGATCTAGTGTGAGAAAGATTAGCCAGAATAAGCTTAAAGTTCTGGTTTAAAAGCTCTGGTTGATTTGTGTTTGGGTGTGTGTGTGTGTGTATTTTAATATAGTTTATTTAATTTATTTAATTTATTTACGGGTTTGTGTTGTGAGTGAGTGGGTGGGTTGGGGGAGGGGTGTGCGCACACACTTATTTTTATTTTATTTTTTATTATTTTTTAATTTTTTATTTGGCCCCACCCACAACATCATGATGTTGGCTCCACCCATGACATCATGACATTAGCTCCGCCTAAACTGTGATGACATCACAGTAGGGTAGTAAAAATTTTGACATCCCACCACTGGCCGGAGGGCCATTTTGCCCTTTCTCCACCACATGGCACTTCCGGGTGTGGTGGATGCGGTGGAAGACCACATGAAATGGGACTGCAGGTTGCAGTTTGAGAATCTCTGCCTTACTATGATCAGAGTTTAACATAGAAAGTCCCATTTGAAATGTGCTTTTCTCTGATCTCTGTATCACCATGTGCTTATTCCTTCAAAAGGGAGAATGGATATGTGTGGGAGGTCGGTATATACATTCCAATCTGACTCTGAAGTATATAAATAAATCACTATTGGCTAAATGTTCCCAGAGGGGGGAGGGGAATGATACCAGGAAAATATAATCACTGTCCAGGAAACAATCACTCTCTTGCACCGTGGACTAGCAGTGGGGGGGGGCCTCACACCATGGAGTTGTGAGTCAGATAAAGCCCTACAGCCTAAGCAACCAGTTAAGCTTTCTTTATTTTTGTGTACAGTACTTAGTTTGAATGACTACCTTTGCAACTTTGATTCTTATGCTATACTCATTACCTTTAATTTCTTAATAAATTTAATTAACCTGAGACCCTTTGTGTCTTTTGAATTGGGACTGGGGTTGACTAGACCATGCAATTGAGGCCACATCTAGCTACCTAATTCAGATACCCTGCACTCTCACTAGCCTGGCCAAGGGGAATTCATAAAGGGGATTTGCCCCAACAAGAAGGGCAGACGCTGCTGGTAAGAAGATAAAATGGTGAGGGACAACAGGAAGACATGTTAATGTCCCCAAAAGGAGAGCCCATTACATGAAATACACTTTTTAGACTTTTCCGGTGTACAAAATCCAAATATATATAAAAAATTACATCCCAAAGCAATAGAGGTGTAAGAAAAATATAGAAATCCAATAAACACATAAATAAAATAAATGAACAGTCACCGTGATGTGCATATTTTTCAGTACTCATCTCTGTTTATAGCCAAAGAGCCACCAATGTCTGCTTCTGCAAACGTTTCCATGGTCATGTGGCAGGCATGACTAAACACCAGAGGGCACAGAATGCTGTTTACCTTCCCACCAAAGTGGTACCTATTTATTTTCTTGCAATTTCTTGCTTTTGAACTGCTAGGTTGGCAGGAGCTAGGACAGTGATGATCATGCCCTCAAGTGCAGCACTTGAGTCTCAAACTGCAGATCTGCCAACTTTGCAGTCATCAAGTTCAGTGTCTTAACCACTAAGCCACTGCAGTAAAAACCTAATTCATTATAATTGATAAACAAGTATATTAATTTCAGTATCAGCTGGAGGTGCAGAATATACATAGAAACTCAAGTTGCTTCCATCAGTTAGCTAGTCATGATTTTGGAGAGCTAGTTGTGGTTGTAAGCCGACATGTTGAACCTGGTTTTAGCGAATGTGGTTTATTTTTACACCAGGCTTGCATTGTCAAGCAGCAAAGTAAATCAACTTCAAGTGGCACCATGAGGGGAGACACATGAAAACATTAATTGGTTTAAAGAGTGCAAAGACTTTTTCCAGGGGAGAAGTCAGCTATATTTCAGGCAGCAAAATACCTTCACATTCAGCACCATTTTGTCATGTGTTCAAATTATTATAAATGAAACCCATTAATACCCATTAATACAACATATATTTTCGACCTGCCTTGGCTCCCTCAGTTTCCATCGCAAGTAATTTATACATCTTCAGCTGAGGACAACTGAAATAAGCCTGGAATGAAACCTGTGACCTCACAAACTGCTATTTGGAGGAGCCAACTGAGGTAGCAGGCAGAAGTACTGAATTACTAGTCACCCATAGTAGTTCCCAAACTATGTTCTGTGGAACACTGGTGGACTTCAATTCCCAGAAGCCTAAGTCAGTACATTGGCTGATCAGTACTTTGGGAAACTGACTTAGGCTTCTGGGAATTGAAGTCCACCATTCAAGGTTCCTCAAACTTGGCTCTTCAGATATTTGTAGACTTCAGTTCCCAGAAACCCTGATCAGCAAGTGCGCTTGACTGGGGCTTCTGCTAACTGAAGTCCAAGAACATCTGGAGAGCCAATTTTGAGGAATCCTGGTCTAGCTAAAAAGTGGCAAATGTCTAGCTTGCTAAATGCTGTTGGACTGTCACTCCCATTAGCCCTAGCCTGTGTTGTCAATTACACATTGAGATAATGAGAGCTGTAGTCCAACAACATCTGAAGAGTTGCAAGTGGCCAAACCCTGACTGATGCCAATCATAATGTAAATGGCAAACTCCAAATTATTGTTGTACATTTGAAGCTATGTATTCTGTTTCTGACCCTAGTCTGGGAGCAAACTCTTACGCCTCTGCAAACTGCTGGAGAGCAGATCAAGGACGTGAAGCAAGGATGGACAAATTCAGCAAGTATCTAATGATACCTGTTCCTGATTCTCAACCATAAAATACATATTCACTTGTACCTACGGTAGTTCATTTCAAGAAACACCACAATCAAGTCAAAACTGTAAATTATTTCTAAGCAGAAAACAGCAGTACTGCATTTGGGGGGGGGGGAACTGACTTTTGGGGCACTTGTTCAAGGAAACAAAAAATGGACTAAAAAGCCTTCTGAAGGGTCAAAGGAATTCCTTGCTGAAATGAGCACTTAGCTTAGAGTTTAGATAGACCAATTTATCCTGCCTGCAAAGAGTCAGGGAACTATCCTTTTTAAAAAAATTATTTTATTTTGCCATGTGTGCAAATCTATGTATTTCTTCACACCTTAAATTCATTATGGAAGGGAGTGATGCAGCCAATCCTCCACCATGCAAGGAAGATTGACAGTTTAGTAAATGGGTGAGCCTAGCCTGGAAGCAGATTTTTGTGGTAATAATATATCAAAATTAGCTATCACAGAAACTCTAGTCAGCCATCCATAAATGTTCTCCACACAAACCAGAATGTGAGCAAATCAAGGCTCTAACTCACAAGAAAAGCCTTCAGGGATCGACAAGTTTTCCTCTTTAGAACTGTCACATTGTGTGAGCAAAGTAGTGACAGGAAACACAGGGCTAACTCACTTTATGTCCTTGTCTATTCTGCCTGTCCAGAGCTGGATTAAATCTCTAAGAGTGACTAGATGACATTTAGTCCACTGATTGGTCTGTGGTGAGGATCAGTAGTTTTGCTCTTTTTGTTGGTGATCAGGTAACATGTTTGCTAGAGTGAACAAGCCCTCATACCCACACCTTTCATACCCACACCTTTCTGGGTCCCTGTTGGGGCAACTCTTTTTTTAGGTGCTCTTTTTTTAGGACTATTTTGTTTTTTGTTTCCAGTGCATATGATTGCTGGGATTGAACCAAAGTGAGTTTCCACCTTTAATTTCCAACCAAGTTTCAATTTATGTTAGTGTCAGTGCATCAGACTGCTTACTGCCTTAATGATAGTAGGTAACTGCGAAAATAAAGACTACATTCTTTCATCTGCTCTTCCATGTAGGATAAGGAGAAAGCAAATATATTTATAAAGGTTGCCCTTGCTTGAAAGTCAGTCATATCTGACTCTAGGGTTTGGTGCTCATCTCCATTTATAGCCAAAAAGTCAGTGTTGTCTGTGTCTACAGATGTTTCCGTGGCCATGTGGCAGGCATGACTAAACACCAGAGTGCACGGAAGACTGTTTACCTTCCCACCAAAGTGGTATTTATTTATCTTCATGCAAGTTCTTGCTTTCAAACTGTTTGGTTAGTAGGAGCTGGGACAGAGACAGGCGCTCACTCCGTCATGAACTGCTGACCTTCTGGTCGTCAAGTTCAGCATCTTAACCACTAAGCTAGGGCAGTGCTGATGCAATGTACCTCTTAGGGGGAAAAGATAAAATTGAAATATTTCTCCTGGAAGCAGGAAGATTAGGAGGAGGCAAGGAGGGATTCTCCTTCCCTTTCTTTACTTTCTTACAGGAGGCAAAACTAAATAGGGTCGCTTAAGTTGAGTATGTCATATGGATACAAAGATCATACCACGTTGCATACTAGATCTCCATCTAACTTTTTTGTTGTTGTTCAGTCGCACAGTTGATTCTGACCCTTTGCGACCCCATGGACCACTGTCCACCAGGCACTTCTGCCCTCCACCATCCTCCTCAACTTGCTCAGTTCTGTGCCCATTGTCTCTACAATACCATCTAGCCATCTCATTTTTGGCCGCCCCCTTTTTCTTTTGCCCTCCACCTTTAAGCAACCCTATTTACAGTGATGGGATGTCCCCGGTTCTATACGGTTCCCTGGAACCGGTAAGAACAATCCCGGAGGGTTCTCCGGGAGGGGAGTCCACTTTTGAGGCGTCCGGTTCCGGACGCCTCACCGAAAGAATTTTTTTTTTAAAATCGGAGCTAAAATGGCTCCGATTTACTGCGCATGTGCAGAAACTCAATCTGCCACATTGCGCATGCGTCAGATTGAGTTTCTGCACATGTGCAATAAAATTGGAGCAATTTTTACTCCAATTTTACTGCGCATGCTTAGAAACTCAATCTGACACATGCCCAATGCGGCAGATTGAGTTTCTGCGCATGCGCAGTAAATCGGAGCCATTTTAGCTCCAATTTTAAAAAAAAATCGGCAACACCGGCAGTCCTCAAGAACGAGATAGTGGCGGCGGCGGCGCTGGCGGCGGCGGCAACACAGGCAGTGGCGGCGCTGGCGGGAGCGGCGATGACGGCACCAGCAGCGGCAGCAACGATAATGGCGGTAGCGGAGATTGCAGCGGCGATGACTTTGGGGGCGGTGTGGGCAGGCGGCACCAGCCCTCAGAGGAGGGCACCTCCCCCGGGGCCGCAAAGCCCCCACAGGCAATTTGAGGCCTGCCCTGCCCTGGCCGTCCGCCCCTGCCGAGCCCTCCCAGGGGTAAGTGAGGGGTTTGTGTTTGGGGTTGTATTTTTATTTAATTTTAATTTTATTTATTTATTTAATTTATTTACGGGTTTGTGTGGTGGGTGGGTGGGTTGGGTTGAGAGTGTGTGTGTGTATTTATTTTATTTTTTATTTTAAGGCCCCGCCCACAACATCATGAGGTCAGCTCCGCCCATGACGTCATGATGTCATGACATTGGCCACACCCATGACGTCGTGACGTCATGGAGTGGTGGTGACAAATTTGTCATCCCATCACTGCCTATTTAGCCTGCACTAGCCCACTCCAACTAGCCTATGTAGCCAAACTCTGTGTTAGCCCAGTATTGATATCCAATCACAATTGTGTGTTGCTCATTTCAATAATAATGTTTGGATTACAAATCTAAAAATATATATCCCACAAAGTTACAAACCTTGATTGTCACTATTTCCTATTAAACAGATTATCTGAAGTGCCTGCTCATGTTTGCCAATTCCCCTGCACAGGGAATTCACTGTCTCTTTCATATACATGTGCATATAATCTGCCCATGACCCAGGCTGTATCAAATCCAATTACTGTTTGCATTGTCTTCTGAACTTTGACTTCCAGTTCAGGCTCTGTGCAGGTGGTTGCAAGGTAACTTATATATACAGTAGCTCCTGGCAGAACACAAGACTGTAGTAAGGTTTGTCTTACTTGTTTGAGCTTACATGGAGAGTTCACAGTCAATTTGCAGTGTGTTGCTGGCAATATCTCTTAATTCATATTTGCTGTGTCTATATTAGCAGGAGTGTTTCTCATTCAACCTTACTTGAGGTGCCTCTTTTACTTAGGTTGGATGCATATATCCTTTTGTTCACTCACAGAGTTTGTATGATAGCCTGCATGACAACTACCTGGTTCTGTGACACCAGTTTACCACCTATCTCTCAAGAAAAAAAGGTTTCTCCCTCAGTGTTTTTAATTGCACCTGGGAAAGAATATTCTCCTTTTTACCAGACTATATATATCACTTGTCCAGAAATCTTTAAAGACAATTCAAACAAGTGCCATTTCCGACGTAATAGAGTATCTATTTCTCCTTTTTCTTCAATTCAACTCAACTTCATTTTCTCATGCATTGCAGTCTTAATATTAGTTGATATGAGATGTCTGAGCCTTCTATTTATGCATACTTCGGCAGCTGAGTCCCTTGAATCCAATGACATGTTCCAGTAGTTTGCAAATGCAGAATGGGAATTGTGCCCCTTTTCTTAGCTTTACAATTATTTCGTTCACATTCTTTTCAACAAGATTGTTGATCATTGGAGATGTTCATGCTACTAAATCTCTGATCTTGTATATATTTTTTTAAAATTCTATGAACAGATACTGAAGAGTATGAATCATTGTAAAGAGAACTGAGGGGGGATTCTATTCAGTAATGAAGCCAAGTTTATGTTCTGTACAAGCTGAAAGGTATGAAGCCTGTGGCTTTTAAAAATGGCTGCAATATTAACATGGTTGTTATTTCTTTTCTGTAATGTCTACTGATTTAAAGTTGTAGCTGCTATACCTTTAGAAAGTTATGTGCAAATTTTCAACATGGGTAAGAGGAAAAAGTTGTTAGTTAGTTCTATGATATATTGGTGTTCCAAACAAATAAAATTTTGACTTTTCTTCTTCATACTACTACATAACTCCTTCCAACTCTCTCATTCTTCTAACAGATTTTACCTTTATTATCCAAATCTTTTTGTTGATGTTCTTTTGAATGATTATTTTGAAGACTTTTTAAAGCCTTCCTCTTTAGGACATTTAGATTGGTATACATTTATTGTGGAACTTCTTTCTTGAGACTGTCACCTGAATTAACAAAAGAAATATTTGAACACAACACAATTTATCATATTACATGACTACCTTTGGGGTAATTTTGTACAAATTGCTAACTCTTGAGCTCTTTTTTTTTTTTACTTTTTCTTAACTCTCTTCTGCTTGCTTTGTAACACAAATAATGTAAATTCACATTGTTTGGTCAAGGCAAAAGGGTTTACTATGGAACTGATTTCTACCAATTACTGTACGTGATTCTCACTTCTCCATTTGGAGTTACTATACAAGAACTTTAATCTAGAGTTACTTATTTCATTAGTCAGAAGCATAAGAAGCAACTTCCTTGGTCCATCCAATCAAGCATTGTTAACTCTCATTGGCAGCAGGGTTTCCATCTTTCAAGTACTGTAGGATTCTTTCGTAGCTATTCAAAGAGATATCTGGTGTTCTCTGATGGCCTCCTTTCTAAATGTGAACCAGACCTGACCATGCTTAGCTTTTCAAATCTGGTGACACTGGGGGTGTTTAAGGTGACATGGTAGGCCATAGTATGTGGAGGATGTACATGAGTCACTCTGTCTCACCTGATTTACAGGTATATGGTGAGGATAAAGTGAGTAGAAGAAAAGCATGTGTGCTCATTAAAGAAAACCATGGTAATATTTTATGAATGAACATAGAATACATGACAGAATTGAGTTGTTCTAAGTACATTTTGTATGAAGAACAAGTTGGGTTTAGAAATTACTAATACAGTACATAGTGTGGTTTAGGTATCTAGCTGGGGATCCAGAGGCTGAGAGTTTGAATTCTCACTGTGCCTCCTATGTATTCTTGGGCAAGCTGCCCTGTCCCAGGGCACTCCCAGAAGAAAGGAATAATAAACTACTTCTGTGTATTATCTACCTAGAAAACCCTGGAAAGGGCTGCCATAAGTTATAATTGACTTCATGGGGAATAATTATTGTATCATTAATACATGGTTATATGTATATTACCACTAACATAATGTTGTTGTTTTTAAATTTTATAAAACCTATTTTTATCATTTTAAACAAAACCTTTAAGAACTGAAACTCCCTTCTGAAATGTTTTTTTAAATAAAAGGTAAATTTATATTGTAATATTTGATGTGGTGGCCATGTTAGTCTGCACAAGCATATCAGAAAGTAAACAAAACAGCAAAAATAAACAGCAAGAAAAGAAAAGTCTGATGAAGTGGATTTGGTCTACAAAAGCTCACATTTAAATACAGGAGTTATTCTTTAAGGTGCCACAACATAGAACACCTGCGGCCAGGCAGAGAGGCTGCCTCAGCATCCAGACCCAGGACTCTTCCCACCTGTCACCGGGGGCTCCGCCCAGGCTGGGGGCTTAAAAAGCCACAACGGAGGCAGGACTCTTTGCCCTCCCAAGAACACCTGTGGCTAGGCAGAGAGGCTCCCTCAGCGTCCAGCCCCGGGACTCTTCCCCCTGTCACCAGCGGCTCCCTCCAGGCTGTGGGCTTAAAAAGCCACAATGGAGGCACGTACTCCCCGGGCCCCCTCTACCTTGGCTCGGGGAGAGACTAGGCCACCGCAGCTACGGGTGGCGTGGCTTCGCCCCCGCTCGTCCCCCAGGGCCTTTTCCATTTTGGCCGGGGGCCAATAGAGGAACATGTAGCAGCAGCGAGCCCGCTCCATCTTGGCTCAAGAGCCCCTGGTGGTGGGGTGGCCGGCCCCGCCCTCTCTGGGGGAGAGGGGGTGGCCGGGGCCTTGGCTAGCCTCAGGGGCACCACTATTGCCCCGGCAGAGCTCCCAGCGGTGGGGCAGTCAACCCCACCCTCCTAGGAGGACACCAGATGGGGGATGGGGGAATGGGGATGGGGGGAGGGAGAGTAGGGCCCGCCAGCCAGGGAATAGGGATGGGACTCTGTTTAATATGGTCGGGGGTTTCCTGGGGCCCAAATTGGTGTGGTGACGGGCATGGGGTGTTACTGCGGGAGTCGAGGCCCCCTTGCTCTCAGATTCCATCTTGGGGGAGCAGGCTGATCTGGCATGCATCACCGAAACCTGGCTGGCACCTGAAGACGGGGTTCCTCTATCCGAATTGTGTCCGGCCGGGTTCAGTATTTGTCACCAGCCTAGGGAGAGGGGAAGGGGCGGTGGTGTCACCATAGTGGCCAGGGAGTCACTGGGAGTCGCCAGGGCCACGGCTCCACAAATCTCGGGCTGTGAGGTCCTGGTCCTGCGTTTGGGCCCTAAAGGTCAGTTGGGAATCTTGCTCATGTACCTGCCTCCCTGCAGTGTAGCAGATTCCCTACCTGAGCTCCTTGAGGCGGTCTCGATGTTGGCGTTGGAACTCCCCAGACTTATGGTTCTGGGGGACTTCAATTTGCCATCATTAGGGGCTGGCTCGGAGGCAGCTCGGGAGTTCATAGCTTCCATGGCAGCTGTAGGCCTGACCCAGGTAATTCAGGGTCCTACCAGGAGCAGTGGCCACAACCCGGATTTAATTTTCTTATCGAAGCTGTTGCAGAGTGATCTGAAACCACAGAAATTAGACATTACCCCAGTGCCATTGTCAGATCACTATATGGTGACTCTAGACTCTAGACTTTCTGTGGGGGAGGCTTCACTGCCAGTTAAATTGGCCCGCCCCCGGCGACTAATGGATCCGGAAGGATTCTAGAGGGAACTGGGGTGTTTTCCTCTTGACCTGCAATGCGATTCATCTGAGGCTCTTGTCAACTCATGGAACGAGAGAGTGACGGTAGCCTTGGACGTGATCGCTCCACTACGGCCTCTCCGTGCCTGCGGGCATCGATCATCCCCTGGGTTCACAGAAGAGCTGAGGGAGCTCAAACGGGCAAAGAGACGCTGAGAGCGCCGCTGGGCGAAGACCCGGAGTGAGTCTGATCGAACACTTGTTAGAGCTGCTATTAAAGCCTACCTAGTGGCGATGAGGGCGGTGAAATGACAATATTTCACTGCTCATATTGCCTCCCCGGATAATCGCCCAGCGACCTTGTTCCGGGTAACCAGGTCCCTACTTGGAAGAGGGGGGGTCTGGCCCTGGTTGGCAGGGATCAGCTGAGGCTTTTGCTGATTATCTGGCAGAGAAAATCGCTCAGATCCACTTGAAGTTTAACCCCGACGTGGAAGATATAGAGCTGGGGTTGACCAGAGTCCAGTCTGGTCATGTTATCTGAGGAAGTGGACAGGCTTCTTGGATCTGTTCACGCCACTGCCTGTGAACTGGATCCATGCCCTGCCTGGCTAGTCAAGGCATCTAAGGCTGTGTCAGGTGGTTGGGTCGAGGCAATCATAAATTCATCCCTGAAGGAGGGATGTTTTCCAGCACCCTTAAAAAATGCTTTGGTGCGCTCCCTCCTGAAAAAACCATCCCTTGACCATACGGTACTTACCAACTACCGACCGGTATCCAACCTACCCTTTTTGGGTAAAGTCTTAGAGAAGGCAGTGGCGTGGCAGCTACAGGAAGTTGTGGATGAAGCAGATTATCTGGACCCTTTTCAGTCAGGATTCAGGCCCGGATATGGTACAGAAACTGCACTGGTCGCATTGGTGGATGATCTCTGGAGAGAACGGGATGGAGGCCATCCGTCTGTCCTGGCTCTTCTTGACCTCTCAGCAGCCTTCGATACCGTAGACCACGGTATCCTTCTGGGAAGACTCCAAGGATTGGGGATCCAGGGCACTGTGTTGGCCTGGTTTTCCTCATTTCTGAGGGGCAGGACCCAGTCGGTGTGGTTGGAGGGTAAGATGTCCAGCCCTAGGTCCCTGCAATATGGGGTGCCTCAGGGCTCGGTACTCTCACCTCTCCTATTTAACATCTACATGAAGCCACTGGGTGAGATCATCCGTTCCCACAGGGTGAGGTATCACCAATATGCAGATGATACCCAGCTGTACATCTCGGCCCATGGGGACCCAAGCGGTGCAGTGGAAGTCCTTTCCAGGTGCCTGGAGGCTGTCAGGGTCTGGATGGGGGACAACGGGCTACAACTGAATCCCGGCAAGACTGAGTGGCTATGGGTCAGGGGTCCTGCGCTATCTCAGGAGCTGCCATCTTTGGTTCTGGATGGGGCAGTCCTGCCCCAAGCAGACCTGGTGCATAACCTGGGGGTCCTCTTGGACTTGCAACTACTGCTCGAAGAGCAGGTGGCAGTGGTGGCGAGGAGGGCCTTTGCACAACTTCGTGTAATACGCCAGTTACGCCCACTCCTAGATCGGGACTCCTTGCTCATGATCACACATGCTTTGGTCACCTCCAGACTTGATTACTGTAATGCGCTCTACATGGGGCTGCCCTTGGTGACCATTCAGAGGCTGCAGCTGGTACAGAATGCGGCGGCCCAGGTAGTGACGGGGTGCGGGCGTTATGCTCATGCCTCACCACTGCTTCAGGAGCTGCACTGGTTGCCAGTATGCTTCCGGGTGCAATTCAAGGTGCTGGTCATTACCTTTAAAGCCCTATATGGTAGTGGGCCAGGATACTTAAGAGACCGCGTCACCCCAAGAACATCTATCCATCCCACCAGGGCGGATCGGAGAGGCTCTCTTATCATTCCATCGGCTAGAGAGGCGCATCTCTCTAGCACCAGGAGAAGGGCCTTCTCCGTGTCCGCCCCGGCCCTTTGGAACCTCCTGCCAATTGAGTTACGTTTGCAGACAGAACTCCTGCCCTTTCGGAAGGGCCTGAAAACCTGGCTGGCAGGACAGGTACGGGGCTCCAGGAATGTGGGGTCCCATGTTGGGTGGCTGATCTGATAGGACAGCCACCCTTCTCGCTATTTTAATTTTTTAATCTTTTAACTTTTAAATCTTTTTTAATATCGTGCTAATTACAGTCGAATCTGTTGATTAATTCAAACCAAATTTGTGGGGGTATAGTGGGATTGTCTAGTTTCTTTTGTGGGATTTTGCATTGTTGTAAGCCGCCTAGAGTCGGGTTCGCCCGATTGAGGCGGGATAATAAATTTGAATAATAAATTTGAATAATAAATAAAATATTTTTTGCTATTTTGTTTTGTTTACTTACATATTGTAATAGTATATGAAAACAGATACAGTAGTAACAAAAATCATCTTCAAAATAACAGAATGTTGTGTTGCTCTTATTACCCTCAAAAGTACCGTAACTCATTACAGGTAATGTTGTTACCAGCAATACATTGGTTCTAACTGTCACTATTCTGCTCTTTAGACCAGTGATTGTTAGAAAGTGAACTCAGACCAATAACCAACAAACCCTAAAAGTCACAAGGGTAGTTCAGGCAGCACTGAGAGCAGTGCCAGACAATACGGCCTAGCATTACTTAGCCTTTCACATTATGCCCAGGAGCAATGCTACAACTTATGTAATTTTGTGGAATGAAAATCAATAATTACAGTATATCCAACCACTCAGTCCTGTTTTAGAGGCCAAGAGGGGTTTGGGTTAGCATCACATCAATGGAACTCACAAAGAAACCAGATGCTGATGTTCTCAATTCCAGAGATACTGTATCTATAACTTTTGACTATTGCCCCAATTTTTCGTAACTATCAATAATGTACACTAAATACTATATGAGAAATAGCAACCCACACATGTCAAAATAAAAGTTATTATTATTTATACAAAAAAGTGCACAGATGAAGTACAGAAAAAAGCCAAAGCAATCCTAAAAGAAACTTCAGGTAGAAACTTCTTCAGGAAGAAGAAAAAAATCAGAAGAAACTTTCTATGAATGTGTTTTCATAGAATGTCCAGAGCTTTTATTATCCCTTCTTTTTTCACTTTGTTTTAAAAATGCAAATGATTATAAAATACATTTAGCTTTCTGTTTCAGTTTTGATTTTCTACCTTTTGTTAGTTTCCATCATTCAAATCTATTTTTCCAACTGTAAAAACTTTTTATCGGAATATCTAAGTTCTGCCTCATGGAAAACTAATTACTAAACCACTGAGAGCTTCATAATGTCCTGCATTTAAGTCCAGAACATCATACATAATGCATAGGAAGCCTCCTCTGCACACTGATTATACCACGCTGTCATTAAGTGAGCAAATTAAAGATGTGAATAATTCACTGGCTGAGCTTATTGTCAGTGCTGCATTGTGAAATTAGAATTTCTAATAAGTACTGCAATTTTTAACCCAATTAACACAGAGAACATCTTGAGTCTGATTAGTACAATAAAATTTATTACCTTCTTCCTCGGCTTCAAAACAGCCAGGCTAAATACTGTATTTAATTATCCACCATTTGCAGCTTCTGCACAAAAAAAAAGTGTGTTCCTTAAAGCACACGCATACAGACAAATACATCTTTATTATTTAAAAAATGATTGCTATTATTTGAAAGAAGAGAATCAGAGCATACCTGATTAAATCTATATAACACATCTCGCCATTCCAGGCAAAATTACATCTGTACAAGAAAAGACATCACAGCCTTTGGTGCTAAGCATGATGTCACTATAGTGAAACCTGTTACAGCAACGGATGCATTTCTTTAGAAAGGAAGCGACACAAGACTCTCAGTCAAAGTACAGTACAGTACTGTATTGGTTACAACCCAGACAGAAACCTAAGGGAGAAAGGGTAGATCAGCTTCATGAAGCATCCCAGAAGTTAACCTAGCTTGGTCTCTCTGCCTTTGGGTTTTGGAGCCTGAAAAGAAAGCCTTTTTTTTTCCTCCTCCAAAGGAGGAGGGGAGCCAAACTAACATTCAAACAGGTCCCTTTCCTTACCTCTGATCCCTTGTTTCCTACGGAAGATGCTTTCCTAATAAATCCAACTGGACGGCATGTTGCTCCTTTTTGCCATCACGGAGTAGGAGGCACATCTGCCGGGCTGCAGTTGTTTTTGGTCGGTCTATTTTTCTCTGGCGGTGATGTATGTATTTATTTGTTTCATATCAAAGATCCTCCAAAGTCCCCCGCGTTTGGTCCCACGGAAGGCTATCGATGCTCCAGGACCAATCGACTCGCCCATATTTTCCGTCTGGGTGAAGTTGAACCACAGAGCCAGAGAGGGAGGGTAAAAAGAGCCCCGATCGACAAAAATTAGGCTTTTTTTCCAAGGGGCATTTCCTCCGCCCTCCCCGAGAGGACCAACTTCAGCGTTTGCTTGGGAAAATATTCTAGCTTCGTCATGTAGAAAGCAGAGAAAGAGAGAGAGGGGATAAAAAGGGTCTAAAATCAGGCAGACACAATGAAGGAGAGAGGGCGAGGGAGGCTAGAGAAAGGGACTGTCAGCGGAAGGGGGGGAAATCTGCATATGGAAATCAGGTTTACTCTGGGTATATACTTATTTTAACCACGGCGGACTAAAATCCACAGAAGAAACCGTAAAACGTTTTTTAAAAAACGCCTGCAAAGGATTTTGCTCTTAACAAAGTTTCTTTTTATGTCCTTGTCCAAAAAACAGAACAAAGTTAACTTTTGTCATCAAAAGAAGTCCCCCCCCCCATCTCTTTACAATCTATATCAGTGGTGCCCAAACTAAGGCCCGGGGGCCGGGTGTGGCCCCCGACACCAATTCATCCGGCCCACGAAGCTCTCGTCGCTCCTGGAAGCGGAAGTAAAACGCGCCCGTATGGGCGCGTTTTACTTCCGCTTCCAGGAGCGACGAGGGCTTCGTGGGCCGGATGAATTGGTGTCGGGGGCCGCACCCGGCCCCCGGGCCTTAGCGACTGGCTCCCTGAACCACATGATCGGCCCACGCCCCAAAAAGTTTGGGCACCCCTGATCTATATACTGACAGGGTAGGAATAATATGTTGTAAATTACTAAAAGAAGTACAAACTAAAGCAAATGAAAGTCAGTATGGTGCAACGATTAGAAACACACCGCATGCAAGGGAGGGGAATGGAGACACATCTCTCCTTCATTTTTTAAAACAGGTGCCTAAACTTTTCAGGCGGTGGGCCAGTCACGTGATTCAGGGGGCTGGTCACTATGGCCTGGGGGCCGGATCTGCCCCCCAATGACAATTCATCCGGCCTGCAAAGCCCTCACGCAACCGTATGGGCACATTTTACTTTCACTTCCAGGAGCAACTAGGGCTTTGCAGGCTGGATGAATTGGCATTGGGGGCCAGATATGGCCCACAGGCCATAGTTTGGGCACCCGTTTTAAAAAAAGTTTGCTTCTGTAGAAATGAAAGAAAAATTAACCTTAAGTGGTCTTCAGCAATATTTTGACCATTGCGTCACTTACCTGCTCTGTTTAAACTACCTCCCAAGGTTGTTGTGATGATAATTGTTACTACCCTTCTGGGCTGTTGTCAGGAGAAATAAACTTGGGAAGGTGTCTAGTAAAGGTAAAGGTCGCCCTTGTTTGAAAGCCAGTCATATCTCACTCTAGGGCTCAGTGCTCATCTCTGTTTATAGCCAAAGAGTCAGTGCTGTCTGCATCTGCTTCTGTGGACATGTGGCAGTCACGCTTCAACATCAGAGTGCATGGAATGCTGTTTACATTCCCACCGAAGTGGTCCCTATTTATCTACTTGCAATTTCTTGCTTTCGAACTGCTAGGTTGGCAGGAGCTGGGACAGAGACGGACGCTCACTCTGTCATGAAGTACCCAGGGAATCAAACTCCAACCTTCCAGTCAGTAAGTTCAGTGTCTTTACCACTTGAGCCTCCGCAGTCTACAGAAGCCAGGATATAAATGTAATAAATAGCTGCCTACATTTTCCAAAGATTTTGTGTCTGCTTGTCCAGGATGATTGCAAATTCATACTTACAAGTTTGGAAATGTTTGGAGTGCACGAAATATTCCAGTGGTTTTCCATGATAACTCTGTTCTTCTGCCTGCTAATGCAGTACATGATAAATTGATATTACATTTGGATTTTTCTATGTAAGGAGGCTTTAAAGCAGCGGTGGGTATTAGAGATCCTCCATAATCTCTGGATCTCCACAGCATCCTCATACTCAAAAATATTTGTTTGTTCAAAAAAAAAAATCCCCTTTGTACCCTCTAGTACAGGGGTCCCAACCACCAGGCTGAGGACCAGTACCGGAACAGGGGCTATCCCAAACTTGGCTGTGGCAGTGAGTGGAGCTTGGAGCCCCAATGGCAGCCTTCTGCCCTCAACGTGCTCTGCCGGGTCTGCCTGGGAAACAGTGAGAGCATGGGGTTCAGACACAACAGATAGGCAGGTGGCCAGGACCCTCCTCCACATTACTTATCTATGGTGGGGCAGTGTGATACCTCATTACCTGAGTCGAACAGTGTGGCTGGCAGGCAGCTGGGCTCCTCATAAAATTGTTTAGCATGAAACCAGTCTGTGGTGCAAAATATTTTAATAAAAACTGTGGTCATAAGGGTTGGGCTTTTTTTTCAATTATTATTTTGCAGTTTTAAAAATCCCATTTTTGTGTGTGCATGCAGCCTCCAGATCAATGCAGGTTATTCTGTCCCTGAATTAACCCTTTAACACATCTTAACCCAATTCCCAGATGGTGTCAGGATTCACCATGGCAGGATTTGCTTTGAACAACACTGGTGCCTCCAAAAAGTAAGGAAAGAGGGAGGAGACTGAGGTGGATAGGTATGGAGACATGAATTTGGGGCCACTGTGCCCAAATGGCAGCAAATGGCATGCCAGGATTTTCAGTAATGAGCCTTCATATGAAACAAGTTTTTGTAGCCATGGAACAAACAAACAAAAAATTCCCTGGGGCCTGATGGTGAACCTTGTACAAGTCTTAGAAATAGTACAAGGCATGTAAAAGATCCTCAGGTGCCATGTGTGCTGGAGGTAAAGCTTTACATAAAGCAAAGGGGCCAAAGTACAACGCAGACATTCAACATACATGAACTATTTAAAGAGTGGTTTTACACACTTATGGAAGTTTCCATGGGAATTTAAAGCCAGGCCTTGTGAGTCCTACCCACTACAACATCCTGGGTAACTCTAAATCACACCTCCCTTGGTATACCTGGCTTTACATGGATTAGAAGTCTACTGGCAATGCACTACTTTTTCCTCTTTCTTGCTTGCTAGTCTCTCTTTCTCTACCCTTGTAGTCCTTCAACCTGGACATACCACCTGATTTAAAAAACCCCTGTCCATCTCCATACAATGTGGTCTGTCTTTACCCCACCTTACATTTGTTTCACACAACTCTCTTCCTCCACTCCACATTCATCAAACTCCTTGAGTCTCTTTGTCATGGTACATCCCTTTACATTTCTTATTCCTCAGTTTTTCTCTACTCCCTCCGCTCCCCGAGTTCTCTTCATCCTTGTCCAGTACTACTGCTTCCTTAAGTTTTCTATATAAATAAATGAATTTCATGGCAGAAATTACTCTAGGTTGAAAGGATTTTTGCTGGAGAAACTCCACTTAGGGGATGCCTGGACGAGGCTCCTTTCATGTCTCCAAGATCCATCATGCAGCACTCAGGTATCAAACCCCGACCTTCCACTCTCCAAGCTCAATGTCTTACCACTTAGCCACCACAGTGCATCATCATCATCATCATTATAGTTTTCTATATATTAACACCCCAAATGTAGAGACCCATATTTACTTGTTAAAGAAATTAATTGATCACTGTGCAAATCATGTAAATGCAATCATGTAATCCACATGTCCATAGAGACATCTGCAGACACAGACAGCACTGGCTCTTTGGCTATAAACAGAGATAAGCAGTGAACCCTAGACAGTGGTGGGATGTCAAAAATTTTACTACCCCACCATGACATCATCACAGTGTGGGCGGAGCTAACATCATGGGTGGAGCCAATGTCATAACATCATGATGTTGTGGGCAGGGCCAAAGAAAACAAATTAAAAAATAATAAAAAATAAACACACACACACACACACACACCCCTTAACCCACCTACCCACCCACCCACAACACAAACCTGTAAATAAATTAAATAAATAAATGAAAAATACATTAAAATACACCCACCCACCCAAACACCCACCCACCCACAACACAAATCAACCAGAGCTTTTTAACCAGAGCTTAAAGCTTATTCTGGCTAAGCTTTCTCACACTAGGTCAGCTGGAAGGAACTACAGAATGAACTCACCACAAGATGGCTTCATTTTGGCACTTTTCAACTTTTCAACAGTTAAAGAAGTTAGGTACTAAGTCTTTGCCTAACCAGTTCTCTAGGATATCAAGGGGAGCAGGCTATAGGGAGCTTCAGGTTAGCAGATTCTCTTCCTCCTCCCCACTTGGGAGGACAGCAAGGAGGCCGTGCATACACGCCAAGCACTATAGGCGTGCATACACACCAAGTGCTTGGCATGCATGTGCAGCGGAGGAACCAGTGAAAAGGTAAGACCCAAAGGTGGTTCCCCCCAAAAGCTGCAACTGGTTCTCCAGGACACTGGGAAAAGTTACTACCGGTTCTGGAGAACTGGTGAGAACCTGTTACATCCCATCACTGACCCTAGAGTCAGATACAACTGGCTTTTGAGCAAGGGTACCTAATCATGTAATTGCAAACAAAGTTTACCAGTGAATATATGCCTTTAATTTCCCACACAGAAGCATTTTCAAAAGTTGCTTTAATGATAAGACAGACAGTAAAGTTTGATTGTTTGCATGTGACACAGTAGCATGAAATCTGAGGCTCAAAGTGCCTTCCATATCCTCATGATCCCTTTTCTTTACCTTTCCCCTTTACTTTGTTCTTATGCCTTTAACATCCACAAATATGCAGCTATTCAACAGTTGTGGCTTTCTCAGGAATTAAATATTCATAGAAGAGGGGAGGGGCTCTAAACCTTGGGCCTCTTGGACTTCAATTACCAGAAGACCAAGTCAGCACGCCTGCTGATGAGGGCTTCTGGGAACTGAAGTCCAAGAACATCTGGTGGCCTAAGGTAGAGAAATCCTGCCATAGAATTTAGGATCCTGTTTCAGGCATTGATCAGTGTTTTTTAAATTTACAAGAGAAGAAAGAAAAGAGATGCACCTATGTCTGAAGAATAGTACAGTATATGAAAACAGATAACAGGTAATGTTGTCACCAGCAATACATTAATTCTAATTTTCACTATTCTGCTCTTTAGACCAGTGATTGTTATAAAGTGAACTCAGACCAATAATCAGCAAGCCCTGAAAGTCATAAGGATAGTCCAGGCAGCATTGAGAGCAGTGCCAGACAATAAAGCCTAGTATTATTTAGCCTTTCCCATTATCTCATAGAGGGGCTTGGGTAGGCATTACATCAATGCATCTCACAAAAGATACCAGACCTGATGTTTTGAATTCCAGATATGGTATATCTATAACTTTTGACTATTGCCACTTAATTCTTCACAATCATCAGTCAAGTGGCCACATGAAGTAAAGTTACTTTTGCCTTCTTCTCCTTATTTGCCTAAACTGTATGTCACATTCACCAAGCCCCCTGGGCCTATAATTAGTATGGGTGAAAGGGATTACATTCTTATGTCTGATGAAGTGGACTTGATCCATGGAAGCTAACATTAAAATGCAGGAGTTAAGTCTTGAAGGTGCCACAAAGTTTTTTGTTTTATTTACTCTCTGATAGGGATTACACTGTGACTGACTACACTATAACTACACTGTGGTGCTGAGACTGTCAATGGACGCTTATCCAGAAGGAAGTGCCACTGTGTTTCTTTGACCTTTTCTTTTTCTAAGTGTTGTCTGTAGATAATATATATTTGTTTTTCATGCATAAACAATATTTAGCACATCACGGTCCTACTTTTAGCACTACATACAATTGAGGATCAAAGCAACAGTCCCAGGGATTATTGTGAGTGCAACAAGTTCAGATCGCAAGGATGTACTACCATTTGTTTGTTGTTCAGTCGCATAGTCAAGTCCGACCCTTTGTGACCGCATGGACCACTGTACACCAGGCACCCCATCATCCACCATCCTCTGCAGCCTGCTCAGCTCTATGCCCATTGCATCAACAATGCCACCTAGCTATCTCATCTGCCATCCCTTTCTCCTTTTATTTTTATCTTTCCCGGCATCAAGGCCTTCTCAAGTTGAGTCCTCTCTACCATATAGGGTGGCAAGGGGTCTGGGCTCATGTGTAGAAAAGTTCAGCAGCTGCTCCTGCAATATAGCTACACTGTTTCGATTCCTTTTCTGCAACTCTAAAACACACAGGATCTTTATTCTTTTTCTTGCTTACAGACTTGACACGGGTGAGTTTGGACACGTGCGTCAGAAGCCGACCACCTCAACCTTGGGACCCCATGTGTTCTTGGACTTCGGTTACCCAAAGCCCAAGTTGGCACACCTGGCTGAACAGGGCTTCTGGGAAATGAAGTCCAAGAACATCTGGGTGCCCAAGGATGGGAACCTACTAACTAGAACTAAAGGAGTCTCCCCTCTTCCCAGTGCATTTAAGGCAGGGTTGCCCAAACTACAGCCCGGGGGCCGAAAGTGGCCCTGAGACCAATTCATCCGGCCCACAAAGCCCTCATTGCTCCTGGAAGTGGAAGTAAAACGCGCCCATATGGGTGAATTGTCCTCAGGGGCTGCATCCACCCCCCAGACCATAGTGACCAGTCCACAGCCTGAAAAGTTTGGGCACCCCGATTTAAGGTAAAGGTCACCCTTGCTCGAAAGTGTCGTATCCGACTCTAGGGTTCAGTGCTCATCTGTTTCACAGCCAAAGAGCCAGCTGTCTGCTTCTGCCGACGTTTCCATGTGGTCATGTGGCAGGCATGACTAGACATGCACAGAACGCTGTTTACCTTGGGGGCTAGATATGGCCCACAGGCCATAGTTTGGGCATCCGTTTTAAAAAAAAGTTTGCTTCTGTAGAAATGAAAGAAAAAATAACCTCAAGTGGTCTTCAGCGATATTTTGACCATTGTGTCACTTACCTGCTCTCTCTGTTTAAACTACCTCCCAAGGTTGTTGTGATGATAATTGTTACTTCCCTTCTGGGCTGTTGTCAGGAGAAATAAACTTGGGAAGGTGTCTAGTAAAGGTAAAGGTCGCCCTTGTTTGAAAGCCAGTCATATCTGACTCTAGGGCTCAGTGCTCATCTCTGTTTATAGCCAAAGAGTCAGTGCTGTCTGCATCTGCTTCTGTGGACATGTGGCAGTCATGCCTCAACATCAGAGTGCATGGATTGCTCTTTACCTTCCCACCGAAGTGGTCCCTATATCTACTTGCAATTTCTTGCTTTTCGAACTGCTAGGTTGGCAGAAAGCAACATTAAATGCTGTCCCCTTCTTAAACCCCCTCTGAAGAAGAGGCGCTTCCGAGCGAGAATTTCGTTCACGGAGACTTTTTCTTTCGTGTCCGGATCAATCCCCGGACAGCCAAAAATGAAGCCACTTTTCCTGGCTTTATGGTTGGCCAAACTTAAGCCCTCGTCGGCACAGGTTTCTGGGAGTAACCGGCAGACCAGTAAGTGGGCTGGATTCTGCACACACAGACCAACCAGGAGAGCAAAACGGGGGCGAGGCTTATCCCGGAGACTCCCCGCTGCCGTCCAGTTAGAAGCGGCAACATCACGGCCTGTCGCCGCCGGAGCAAGCGCAGTCGATCCCCGCCCAGCTTGCGCGGGAGTTACGGAAGAGACGGCGCGGGTAAGTGGGGAGCCTTCCGCGGGGAGAAGTTGGGGGTGGCCGGATAAAAAGGGTGGATGAGTTAGGGCTGATGGAGAACCTTGGAACTCCAGCTGCTCTGGAACTCAGTTCCCAGAAGCCCTGCTCAGCAGGAGTGCTGGCTTGGGCTTCTGGGAATTGAAGTCCAAGAAGAACGCCTGGAGTGCCAGCGTTCGCCATCGCTTTGCTTCTCGGGGTTCTTTTTTTAAAAAATGTGATTTTCCATTACTGCCAGTTGTAAAAAGTTACAACGTTCCTTTTAAGCTGGCCAATCCTTGTGTGCCTCTGTACCTGATGTGTATAAAATGATGCCACGAGGTCTCCCTCTTAGGTCCCACGAAGTGGACTTCATCCACGAAATGTTTGAAGTGGCAGCCGTGATAGCCTGTGCAAGCAAAACAGTAAACAAAACAAAAGCAAAAAAAGACTTGGTAAAGGTCACCCTTTTGCTTGAAAGCCAGTCGTATCCGACTCTAGGGTTTAGCGCTGTCTGCTTCTGCAGATGTTTATGTGGTCATGTGGCAGGCATGACTAGACACCAGAGTGCACAGAGCACTGTTTGCCTTCCCACCGAAGTGGTCCCTCTTTATCTACTTGCAATTTGTTGCTTTCGAACTGCTACTTTGGCAGTAGCTGGGACAAAGATGGGAGCGCATTCTGTCCTGCAGTATTCAGGTATCAAACTGCTGACCTTTCGCCTTCCAGTCAGCATCTTAGCCTCTTCAGCCAAAAAAAGACTTTGCTCACATTTAAATACTGAAGTTAGTCTTTAAGGTGCCACAACATGTTTTGTTTTTGTTGTTGTTTTGTTTTGTTTACGCTCTGATATATTTAAATACAGAATATCTGAATAAACAATGCAAAAAGACAAAACATTGGGACACTTTAAAGACTAACTGCTGTATTTAAAGGTTAGCTCTCCTGGATTGATTCCTAAAGTTGCTGGTTGATAGGGCTGGCAATGCTGAGGTGCCCCTTGGCCTGTGAAGCAGAATGTTTCCTCCAATCCAGTTTTGCCTGCAAACAGAAAGCATATCAGAGGAAGGCAATACAGTAATACCTCGGATAACGTTTACCTCGGATAACGCAAAAATTGTATAACGTCAAGTAATCTGGGGAGGAGAATTGGATCGAATAACGTTAAGATCCTATGGGATGGATCGGATAACAACCGCTAAAGCCTGTGCGGTTGCAGTGTACCTCTATGGAGCTTTAACGTTATCCGATCCATCCCATAGGATTTTAACATGCATCGGATAACACTAAAAATTGGATAACACCAAGACTTGTAGAACCAAGTCTTAGCGTTATCCGAGGTATTACTGTATGTTCCTTTTTGTTTTGTCTGTGACCCTTCTTTTCCCTGCAAGGACTCTTTCTATGGGCATATTGCTTATGTCTCTCTTAGGCACTTTCCTTCCATTGAAGCCAATGGGTGAGATGGCAAAGATTGGAGCATAGAGTTCGAAACTGGTAGGTTAAATTGAATGTTAGTGTTTAGACATCTTACTTCCCTTTACCATGTGTCCTTCCTGGTATGAACTAGCATGGATTTATTAGTGTGGTGGGGAATATGCTGTTCCCCTCTACAACCTTCCTAGCTCTCCAAAACAGGTTATAAAGCTTTCCTAGTTATTGGACTACAGTGGCTCAAGTGGTTATGACGCTGAACTTCATGACTGGAAGGTCGGCAGTTCGAGACCTGACTACTGCATGATGGCAACCTAGCAGTTTCAAAGCAAGAAATTGCAAGTAGATAAATAGGTACCACTTCAGTGGGAAGGTAACAGTGTTCTGTATGCTCTCCTATCTAGTCATGCCTGCCACATGTCCATGGAAATGTCTGGAGATGCAGACAGCACTGGCTCTTTGTGTTATAAACAGAGATGAGCACTGAACCCTAGAGTCAGATACAACTGGCTTTTGAGCAAGGATGACCTTTCTTTTACCTAGTTGTTTCCCCTTTAGAACACAAATTTTACTTTTTATTGCAGTTTGGGCCTAGCCTGTTTGAAAGGCTACTGTATCCACTAGAGTATAAGCCTAGTTTTTCAGTCCCAAAAAATGAGCCCCCAAAAGGGGGAATGGCTTATAATCGGGTCAGTGACCACGAGGGTCCCAGGACCGTGTCGGATTGAGATACACCAAAAATGTAATTAATTTTACCATATTTTCATGTATTTGATTACTGAAACTCGCTAGCAGCTGCAGCATTTCCCGTCCTCGGCTTATACTCTGGTCAATCTATTTTCCTGGGTTTTCAGGCCAAAATTAGGTACCTCGGCTTTTATTCAGGTCAGCTTATACTCAAGTATATGTGGGTATGTCTCCCCAGGTGAGTCTCCCAGTTTTAAGTCCTTTCTTTTGGTCCCCATATCCTCATAGGCAGAAATAGTCCAGACCATTTTCTGTTTGCTGCATTTAAGCATGCACAGAAAGACCCTCCTCAAAAATTGAGCTATTTTTGAACCACAATCGGGCGTACCGTGGTAACGGCAACCTTGTGTTGCCGGCTAATCTTTCTCACACTAGGTCAGGCGAAAGGAACTGCAGAATGAACTCACCAAAAGGTGTCTTCATTTTGGCAATTTGACGTCTCACCTAGACACAGAAGGAGAAGCATATGCTATGCTTTGAGCTTTCAGGTATAGTTAGGATGAACAATGATAACTGTAATAAAAAATAGAAGTGAATATTTCCAATAACTTTGAAGCTGCATCAAAGTAGAAGCAAATGTTCACTTTTTGCGTAGGCAAGATTTTGAGATTAGATTTTCAGGAACCTGCCCTTGGTTTTACAATCTTTGTAAGACCAAACTTACTAGAAGGAACTGGTGTCTTACAGGCATGTTTGGTGCTGTTCCCAGGCTGGTTAACATCTTTGTGAGAGAGGCTGCTAAATTGACTTCTTTCTTTGCTGTATATCTTCCTCTTCTGCCAAATCTGAATATTGGTGATCCTCATGGTGATCAGCCATAAAGACTGTCCTGAGAATATAATGCAGCGGCCTTTCATCTGCCTTCCACATTGTAGCATGAAACCAGTACCACTGATCCAGTTCTCTGAGTCACTTTCTGGTCCTGAACCCTTTTGGCACACAAAGTCCTCATTGGTCCCAGGCCAGTGTTGATGAAATTGCTGCCCTACATCAAGATGGATTCAAGTGGGATTTAATCCACTTGGGGACCATCACCCTTCCCTGTGGATTTCACCACCCAAGCCTCAGGGATGTCAGATTAGTTAACTGCCACCTGACACTCGGTATTGAGTTGTTGGCAATATGGCCTACTCCAGTGGTGGCGAACCTATGGCACGTGTGCCAGAGGTGCCACTCAGAGCCCTCTCTGTGGGCACCCATGCAGTCACCCCAACACAGAGTTTGCCCCACCCCTCTACCCAGCAGTCCAATGGGAGTGCTTCCTCTCCCAGCATACAGTTCACCCCACCCCTCTGCCCAGTAGCCTAATGGGAGCACTTCTTCCCTTCCCCCAGCACAGGGAAAAATAAGTGGGTTTTAGGTTGCAGTTTGGACACTTGGTCTCTAAAAGGTTTGCCATAACTGGCCTACTCTATTACTATAGCAGGGCAACCTGGCCAGACATTAGCTATACATCTGCTGGGAGTTAATAGCTTTTATTTAATCACTGGCTTTTGAGGAAGAGTCTTTTAACAATTTTGCCTGTGCTTTAATGTTTGTTAATTTATCTTCATTTGGTGGCTACCTTTAATAGGATAACTTACTTATTTGTGTTTTAATATTAGTACTTAATGTGGTTTTCGCTGTATCTGCTTTTAATTCATCTTGTTAGCTACTTTGGATTCTTCACTGGGAGAAATAAATATGTAAATAATATGCATACTTGTTTCACCTAACCATAGTTTAGCATTAAATCTTTTAAAAAATAGAATGAGTAAGAAATCTGTTGCGTAGGGATGTCTACACAGTGAAAAGCTGAACTGATTTGGAAACATACTGCTTTAAATTTTCTGTTTACTGTGATATCAGATGCTTTTAAAGGTGTGTTTGGCTCATTCACAGCTTGGGAAATGACTGCTTTTGACAGAATAACCCAATCCTCTTGGTCTATTGTCATGCTTGCTGGGAATTTGGAGAATTATAATAAAATCAAGTTGACAAATGTATAATTCTGTATGATTAAATTTAATAAAATATAGAGTGGGGGAAAGAATTATATTCCAAATGTATAGTTCTGTCAGCTGTGCAATTGAAGAAACACTGAACATTTTAAAAAGATGTACTGTGTTATTTCAGGGAGAATAATGAAAAAATGGATGTTGAGTTCAGCGTTCCCTCAGTGCCTTCATCCTTCTCAGACAGCTTGGATATGTCTATGGAGGTGGAGAAGGAGCCCTCCAGACTTCTCAGTTTCTCCTGTCTGTCAGAGCTTACAAGTGGAGGAAAAAACTTCTCTTCCAATTCTTATTTAGCAAGTGGATCACTTAAAAGGTAAGTGAAACTATTGAGTGTTGTTTTTACTAAGAATGCTTGAGTGGCATAATAGCTTTAAATTGTATTAAAATCGCCTGTCTTTTTGTGCATATGTATGTGGGACAGAGAGTTTGGAATGCTTATATAGTTGCTTCAAACAACTGTGTGCTGCAGTGATCCTATTACTGTAGTGTCTTTTGGCTATGTCGGCGGTGACTGCTACTCATGTCTGAGTATACATTTTTTCCTGAAAATGTTTTCAGGCAAAATGCAATTGGCGTGAATTTGTTTAAGGTGGATCATAGCTTGCCATGAAGTGACCCACACATTGTGCCATGGAAGCCATGAACTCCTGAGCTACCTCCGAGCCAGTCCCCAATGACGGCAAATTGAAGTCCCCCAGGACCATCAAACTGGGGGTCTCCAACGCCATCATGGAGACCGCCTCAAGGAACTCAGGCAGGGAGTCTGCTACTCTGCAGGGAGGCAGGTACATGAGCAAGATTCCCAGCTGACCCTTAGGGCCCGCACGCAAGAACAGGGCCTCACAGCCCAGAATTCGTGGAGCCGAGGCCCTGGCCACTCCCAAAGATTCCCTGGCTACTATGGCGTCTCCACTGATGTGTGTACATCAGTAAATGGCTAATGCAGCAGATAATGCATGGCTACACACAGTGAGAGGAAATTGACATGGTGATGATGTTTTGATACAGTTACAGTAGCTTGCAGATTGGAGGTATATACACCATACCCTTCCAGTGAACTGAATAATGGTGTTTTTGTTTTCCAGGATTTTGTTGGGTCTAGATCCCTTTCCAACTGATTATGAAGAGGACACTGTGGAATTATTTGGATTTCAGTGGGTTAATGAAACTGCTTTAGTTGAGTCATCTGCACTTCTCTTTGGTTTACTTAGGTATGACTTTTTGCTGCCTTATTGTGATTATTATAAAGCTCCAAATTACAGTTAGTCTTCAAAATGTATTGCATTTTTACAGGGAGGATTGGACATGTTTGACAAGGGCTCTTCAAAAACATAACATTAGTTTTGCTGTTGTAGTATACCTTGCAATAATATTTTGAAGTGTATTTTGTGTCACATTGGGAACATATAGAAATGCCATCAGAATCCTGTTCATGTTGAAGCCAACTCCTGCTTAACTCCTGCTTCACTTTCTAGCAAGAGATCATAGCTTTACACCTTCACAGAGTGTTACTGTGATCAGTGCATGATGTTTGCATTTTGCCAGAATCATTACAAGTTTCTTTCTGTGCATAAAAACATGACAGTAGCTCAGTGCAGCCCAGAGAAAGTGGAAATCTGTACTCTCAGCAGTAATGTGCTACCTCCCCCATGAGTAGGTCTGCAGATAGATGAGAGTCTAGGAAAAGAAGTGCAATTGGTATTCTATTAATAATTGTATGCTCTTAAGAGAGTTCTGACTTATGGTGACCCTTTCATGAGTTTTTTCTTTAGGTAAAGGGTAATCAAGTGTTTTACCATTTCCTTCTTCTAGGGCAGTGTTTCCCAAATGTTGGGGTTGGGACTTCAATTCCCAGAAGCCTAAGTCAGTACATTGGCTGGTCAGTGCTTTGGGGAATTGACTTAGGCTTCTGGGAATTGAAGTCCCAACCCCCAACATTTGGGAAACACTGCTCTAGGGGCACCCTGGGACTATGCAGCCTGCCAATGACTACACAGGCTGGCTCTTCTCTTGGGAGGCATAGTGGGGAATTGAACTCCTGACCTCTGGCTCCACAGCCAGATACCTAAACCACGGTGCTATCCTGCCAGTATGGTATTAGACAATTCTAAATACATACCTGCTCATGTTTTCATAAGGAAGTGTAGATGCAAGGATGTGAAATAGTCAAGCATCAGTGAAGTATACATTCTCAGCAGTTGTATGTCATTTCCATTCTAATATGTTTTAAAGTTCATGTTTGTTTCTTGTATCCTTCAGTCTTGTTCACCTCCTTCCAAGTCCACATATTCTACTGTATGTTGTAATGATCACACAGTTAGGTAGTAAAAAAATGAGGTGGACACTGATCTGTGACTCTGCATTGTACTCATTATCCTCCATGTTTCCTCATGACTGGTTCCCTGTTTCTCTGATTTTTACATTTATGTGTGCTTGTTGTGTAAATGTGAGGAAAGAATGATGTGATCCCTTCCTCCACATCCTTGTGTCTGTTGTTATTCTCTAGTTCTCATTGATTATACTGGCTGAATTTTCACTTAACTTTTCTATGGTTTACTGAATGATGCTGGATGAAATCCTGTGGCTGAGCTCTTCATACAGAAAGAAGGTGATGTCATCATAGTGACAAATTGCTGCTATCTAAAGGAGATTTACCATTGATTAAAGGTGTCCGCAACTCATTGAGATAGTGATAAAGTCACAGGCACTCTGGAATCCACAAAGGAACCTTTAATCAACAGCTACTTGCCACTGTGGTTTTTTGGATTCTTGTGAATGATGTTCACTTCCTTACATTGCATTTGCCCCAAAGTGGAATTATCTTTCCTTTTAGTACTAGTCTTCACTGTGGCATCTGCTTTACTATTAGGTGAGGCTTCATTTCAGAATAATTTGACATTTGAAAATTGCATTTGCTGGAGAATGGATATGTCTGCTTATTAACTGGCATTTCCTATAAAAGGCACCTTACACCTGTTCTGTATGACTAGCCATGGCTGTCAGTTTGTTTGAGTAAATCTGAAGATTCAGGCTATGCTGCAGCCTGGTTACAAAAAGTTGCTTAACCCTTTTGGTGATGAGTATGATGTTTCCTGCTGTATAGCAAATCAGTTGAACAATTTTGGAAGAATCTGCCAGTTAGTGCTAAAGTGCAGTGACTTGGGTGAACTCTCTAGGTGAAACTTTGGTGTTGACTCCAGACTTAACTTTTTGCAAGTGGGAACACTACTTCTGTTTGTGAAGAGAAGTGGAATCTAGTTCTGTTGCGGGGAAAAACTCAAAACAGCAACTCTTTCCTTTCTGCTGTTTCCTTATTCTGTGCCTTTAACACTATTTCTTGTACTTTCCCCAGTTCATTTGGTTTAACTACTGTATTATCTGTTTTTATTCTCCTAATGCTGAGGCTGCTCATTTATTTCTGTAAAAAATGGTTTGAATTTTTTAAAAAATTGCTTGTACAATTGTTTTGAAGAACATCTCTGTCTCCATCTCTCTTTGGATAGGCAGCATATACATAAACTGGAAAACCTTGTTCAGTCAAGTGACTTTGGTAAGTTTAGAGAAAATGCATATTTTCCATTAAAGTGTAAATGTTAAACATTATTTCTGAGTACCTTTAATGCTTGAAAATGAGTCACAGTAATAATATGTCGAGCATAAAGACTGAATAGAATTTTCTTGATGCACTGAGTTAAATATGTGAAGCTTCTAACAAAAGTTCCCTACCAAAAACAATCTGATGCACATGTAGTAGTCACAACAGTCCAAGGAAGGAGTGAATGTCAACTGTTTCTAGCCGCTTCCTCAAATACCAATTGATATTGATGACAAACATTTGTCATCAGGTGCAGTGATGACAAATGGTTGTAATGTTAGTGTTGTTATCCATTTTTGTCTTCTTCTGTGTCTAGGTCATATGTGAAACTGCCAAAATGAAGGCACCTTTGGGTGAGTTCATTCTGAAGTTCCTTTCGCCTGACCTAGTTTGAGAAAGATTATTCGGCAACAAGGTTGCCATTACCAGGGTATGCCTGATTGTGGTTCAAAAATACCACAACATTCAAGGCAGCTTTCTGTATAACCCTAGTGTCTGTTGGATAAGTGAGAGAGCATTAACAAATGCCTTAATGAAAGTTGCACAATTCTGAACAGGCAAACCGTAAAAAATGATTTTTTTAAAAAAAGAGTACTTATAAAAATCATGTTTTATGGCTTTCCTTTTCAGAATGCTTTGGCTGCACATCCTAAAAGTCCTAGCATGACATTGACAAAAACCTACACACCAACCTGGCAGATACTGTAGATATATCCCAATGCTTCCAAGGTTCTTGTGGGCAACTCTGAGCACAGCTCTGTGCTGGAAAAGAGCAGTTTTATTGCTTACAAAGTTACTTATAAAAAGTAGTTACTGTTCCAAGTAACTGCTCCTTTTCTTTGCCATCATTTGTAGCAAGGGTTTCATGTTATTCCGATGTAACCGAAGGAAACATTTTTAGGGTGGTTTTAAAAAGGAATCAGTTGTCTACAAGTTATTGGCATGGGATGTAAAACACCAGTACGTCATGAGGGCCTGTACTCTTGTAACACAACATTTTTTGTGTTTCCTTCTGTAAAATATAGTACAAACACTGTTTTTGCCAATTTAAATTATTTAAAATGATGGGCTTCTTAACAGCC
Source organism: Furcifer pardalis (assembly GCA_030440675.1). Classification (NCBI taxonomy): domain Eukaryota; kingdom Metazoa; phylum Chordata; class Lepidosauria; order Squamata; family Chamaeleonidae; genus Furcifer; species Furcifer pardalis. The sequence goes on along the minus strand of CP126890.1, from coordinate 71,662,038 downwards.
ATGTTAATCCATTGTAGTAAATAGAAGCAAAGGTTTTGTGACATTTTAAAGACTAACAAATGTTATTTGGCATAAGCTATTACAGATCTAACCCATGTAAGAATATATGAGGTCCTATTGGATCAGACAGAAGGCCTGCCTGGCCTGGCGTTTTCTTCACAGTGGACAGTCAGTTGCTTATGGGAAGTCCCCCAGCAGTAGTTAATGCAGTTGAACCCTTTATCAGTATGACTGTGGACTACCTCAGTTTCACAGGCTGTGTGTCTCAGCATGTCAAGAGCGAGCCATTGGAATTTCTCCAGTCATCTTTTAAAACCAACCATAACAATGTCTTGTGGCAGTGAATTCCATGTTCAGGTGTTGCTGTCATTTTGACTTTGTCCATAACTTAAATAAGAAGAACTGTGAGCCATTGAGATATTTCTTGGGCTTTCTAGGTATACCTACTCAGAAGTGGGTAATCAGTCCCTCCTGTTGCAGTTGTGGGACCATGTAGCTCACCAAAGGGCAGACAGATGCCAGGACACATAGCCCCCATCAGCCGTAAATGCTCTTGATGATCTCAGCGAGCCATAGTGGGAATTCAGATGCCTGGTGTCTGACATTGCATCTGGGCACTCCAACCCACTGAACCATTACCAGCTCATTATTCCATGTATCTTCTATATACTATGGAATGGGAGTAAATTCAGTGAGGACAAATGATCTAATGGGGAGTTGGCTGATCAATTTTTTCTTTAAAATTTTGCTTGAATCACAAGCATGCCTGATTATTACTACAGTCAAACCTCGCACAACTATTGTTTCCCTTAGCGAAAAACTCGCATAACGAGCAAGTTTTCGCTAAGTGGTCTGACTCGCATAACAAATTTTTTGCTATGCGAGTTGGACTTTCCCTATGGAAAAACTCGCATAATGAGCGTTTCTATGGGGAAAACCCGCATAGCGAAAAAATTTCGCTATGTGAGTTTTCCCCCTTGAAATGCTCGTTATGCGAGTTTTTCCATAGGGAAAGTCCGACTTGCATAGTGAAAAATTCGTTATGCGAGTCTGACACATAGCGAAAAACTTGCATAGCGAGCAGCCTCACAGAATGAATTAAATTCGTTATGTGAGGTACAGTAATATCTCGGATAACGCTAAAATCGCATAACGCTAAAATCACATGACGTTAAGTAATCTGGGGAGGAGAATTGGATCGAATAACTTTAAGGTCATATGGGATGGATCGGATAACAACCGCTAAAGCCTGTGCGGTTACAGTGTATCTCTGTGGAGCTTTAACGTTATCCGATCCATCCCATAGGATTTTAACATGGATCGGATAACACTAAAAATCGGATAACACCAAGACTTGTGGAACCAAGTCTTAGCGTTATCTGAGGTATTACTGTATGACTGTATTTTATTTTCTGCATTCAGTACTGCATTACAAATACTTGTACTGTACTTTCTTTTCTCTGCAAGCTGGGGGAAATTGTGGTAGTATAATGCAGAATATAATTAAATAATACACACTCAATTTGTGTCTTATTTTCAGGTCAGGCTGCAAACCTTCACTGGGAGGCCAGTAATATCAGACAGAAATGTATTCGGTTCCTGCAGTATGTGAAAGTTTTCATCTACAGGTGAGATGACATGCAGAATCCTTCAACGTATTCTGTATATTTAGTATTGTATGATGTTACATATTATTGTTTATATTCAGGTACCTAGAACCCCATGAAATGATGGAGGAAGAAGAGGAAGAGGCAGCGTTGCTCCATCCATACGAGAAACAGGAAGCACAGCTTCCTTCTGTGCTTGTTGAGGAACTCCACTCTTTGACGCTGCATGTGGGACGCTTGAATGACCTTTCTAGCCATATTCTAGGAGGATTTACGATTCTCCCTCAAGCAAAGGTTTTGCTCTTTGTTTTTCTTTTGACATATGTGAACAGTAGAGTTAGAGAAGGGTTCCATGTTATAGGTCAGTGATGGTGAACCTTGGCACTCCAGGTGTTCTTGGACTTCAATTACCAGAAGCCCAAGTCAGCACTCCTGTGGATCAGGGCTTCTGGAAATTGAAGCTCAAGAACAACTGGAGTCCCAAAGGTTCACCATCACTGTTATAGGTGGTAACATTACAAACCTGTTTTTCCAATAAGTTCTTGGCTGTCAGATGACCAAGAAAGTAACATTGTGTTTAGCTGACTATTATAATGCAGCAATATGATGCAACCCTTGTCTAAGACATGATGTAACTTAGGCTCCTCCTTTAAGTCAGGGGAGTGGAAAATTTGACTCACAGTGTGTAGTCTATCCCAAGATCCCATTGTCTGAGTGTCAGGTCACCTCCCTGTTTTCCACCTGGTTTTGAGCACATTCTCAAATGAAGCCAGTGTCTAGTTGGGGTTTGGGATACAGTAATACCTCGGATAACACTAAGACTTGGTTCCACAAGTCTTGGTGTTATCCGATTTTTAGTGTTATCTGATCCATGTTAAAATCTTATGGGAAGAATCGGATAACGTTAAAGCTCCATAGAGATACATTGTAACCGCACAGGCTTTAGCGGTTGTTATCCGATCCATCCCATAGGACCTTAACGTTATTCGATCCAATTCTCCTCCCCAGATTACTTAACGTTATGCGATTTTAGCGTTATCCGAGGTAAACGTATCCGAGGTATTACTGTATCTGGAATGCAAGCAGCCTCAGGTCTTTGGTGAGGTGCCAATCACATGAGGGGTACTTGCACTTCTGCAACTTCTGTTATGCACGTGAAAAGACCAGCAGAATACTGGACTGAGAAAATGAGCAGAGATAAAGAAGCGAGTCCTATTATTTCTAAACAATCAATTGATGTCCACCTCTATCTGGAAAGGTCAGATAATCTTCACTCTCATCCCTGACCTGATCATCCTTTGAAACCTATCTTTTGAGAGGGCTACTGCAGAAGACTTCTGTTGCAGTTTGATATAATTTGTTTTAAAAAAGCAAGCACCAAAATGAAAAATAATGAAGTGTCTAGATACATCATTTTCAATACCAGAAGTAAGATTATTTTACAACATTGTCATTCTTTATGAAACCAATAGGGAGGTTTTCCTTTCTAATTGCAGTTATTTCCCCCGTCATGGCATTTGCTGCATTTTCACCTAGACATTCATTGGTCGGTGTTGGAAATCCTTCATCTTCTTGGTGAAAAGATGCCGAGTAAGTTTTCTGCTTCTTTCTTCTGCATTGTTCAGTACTCTGGATACGGTAACCTTGTGTTGCTGGCTAATCTCTCTCACACTAGGTCAGATGGAAGGAGCTGCAGAATGATCTTACCAAGGAATGCCTTCATTTTGGCAGTTCCACCTCTGGCCTAGACATGGAAGAAGAATCATCTCCGTGCCTCTGAAATAGAAGGGTTTGGAGAAATGAGTTTTCTTTTCCCCAGACTCATTAGTGATTGGGAGAAGGAGCCAGTGATGGAAGGGATGGGGCTAGGAACCTCCCCACCCTGCCAAGCATGGCAAGAACAACATATTTGCTCATTCTTGAGTAGGAGGCTAGTTCTCTAAAGCTAACTCTTCTGTTACTGTTTTGAGAATGGAGGTTATTTTTTTTCCTACTCTTGGATCCCTTTGTTGGTATTTCTCTGATACAGAATTATCAGTCAGCTGCCATAAGTCAGAATAAATCTCCTGACACCAGGAGCTTCCCCAACAACTTGGGGAGTTTATGGGCACTTTGGGGAAGGAACCTCCCAGCCCAATAGTAGGAAGCACTTTCTCTCAAAGGCACTTTTATTTTTCTTGCTGGAAGTTTAGCAAAATCCTTGAGAAATCCTGGAAACATGAGCTGTAGTTTGGAATGGTTGCCAAGAAGTTTCCTTTTTAAAGCCAAATTTCCTTTTTAAAGCTGAACATTATTATAAAGGAGGATATTTGGAAAGAAAGGTAGAAAGTGAATGAAATCAGCAGAAAATACAGACAGAGCATTCAGAAGAAAATGGAGAGGCTTTTCTTTTAGTGGAATTCTGAGTTTAGTATAAGCAAACCCCTTTGTGTAATTTGACTTTGCCTTGTTCCATGAATATTACATTTTTTTTGTTTCTGATGTCAGTAGTATTGCAGGCAAATTAAAAAAAATACTTAGCATCTGGAGGCATTTCCTTTCAGACCCTAAACTTACATCAAAACAGAGCTAACCTGCTGAAATTAGAAGGGCTGTTCTGAAAAAAGAGATGAAGTTTTGAATGTGTGTTGGAAGGCAAAGTACAACTCAAGCTGATCAGGATGGTACCTGCTTGACTTTGGAGGACACTCCTGAGCTGTGTCAGAATGCAGGGCATTGTTACAGCCTGGAAGATGTATAATTTAATGTTGGTTTGTCACCCTGAGTCTTAAACCAGGAACAAATTATCAGAGCTTGGAACTTTTAAAAAAATGTATCTATCTCAGAATCTTCCAACTGTTTGTTTAGTGGCTTAGAGTTTTATGTCAAAAATGGCAAACTGAATGTCTTGAACAACTTGACATCAGATAACTGTTTGAGGACATTTCACTTGCAAGAAAACAACTGACAAGATAAAAGATGAATGTCAGGGAAATATTATATTTTCCATCACTCATTGCCTGTATGAAGAGAAATGCACCTGTTTTTGTTAGCTGTGGGAGCCAGATAGATTCTGGGAGATAAGCTTGAAATGCATCTTCCTTTGATATGCCAGCGATATCTGTGTTATCGTTTCTATAGGAATGATTGTGATCACTAATTACAATAAATGGTTTTTTTTATTTCATTACAGTTCTGACATCCTTCCTGTCTTAAAACTCTATCCTTCTTGAATTTTAATCAGTTAAGAACAGGATCAATCCATCCCTTCCTGTCTAGTACAGTTTTTCAAAGATCAATTAAATCAATTTATCTATCTCTTTTCACAGCCAGATTCCACTTCTAAATTAGTTAAAATGTCAGTACATTTATCCTCAACTTACTTTAAACCAATTAACAGATATTATTTGTCCTATTGATTCCAATTAAATTCCCAGCCTATTTCTTCATGTAAGCATTTTATCCAACCACTTGGGATAAAAATAAAATGGCCCTTGTACACTGGCCAAATTTTTAGTATTCTACACTATCCTAAAATGTATTCATGAATAACGTAAAAAGTAATCTTATGCCTGTATTTATGCATCCACCAACACATGCAGTTTGAAAGACTAGGTTAGCTGTCTTTTCATGCACACAAAGTTTAACATGTACAGACTTTCAGCTGTGCTGGTGAAGGTTTTTAGGGGGGGGGGGGAACGTTTTCATGCATAGTTACAGTCTACAAAAATGTATTAGAAAATTATCTGAAAATGCCCCTGTATATTGTTAGACACTTTCTTGATTTCAGATTCTAAACTGCATGGCATTGTTGAAACTTTTGGTTGAATAGTTGTTCTTGCTAGAAATTCTAGCAACTCTGTCATGACAATAATGATAGATACTGGGAGTAGGAGCTATTAGTCTGTGCAAACATATAAGACAACAAACAAAAGTTAAACACACAAATAAAGACTAAAATATTATGGTGCCCTAAAACCTAACTGTCATATTTTAATGCGAACTTTGGTTGATGGAGATTTATTCACCTTGTGATGACATAAGACTTGTGTTTGGTTTACACTCCTTTTTCAGTGGAGATTAGTTCAGTGGTAATGGTAGGTGGGCAGAGGAACATTGAGTGAGTCAGCATGGCAAATCTCTTTGAGCAGTATCTCTAAGTACAGAAAACCTTGGATAACACTAAAACTTGGTTCCACAAGTCTTGGTGTTATCCTATTTCTAGTGTTATCCAATGCATGTTAAAATCCTATGGGATGCATCGGATAATGTTAAAGCTCCATAGAGATACATTGTAACTGCACAGGCTTTAGCGGTTGTTATCCGATCCATCCCATAGGACCTTGTTATTCAATGCAGTTCTCTCCCCCTCCCCCCCAGATTGGTTAATGTTATGCGATTTTAGCGTTATCTGATGCAAACGTTATCTGAGGTATTACTTTATAATATCCCGTTCCTTTCCAATGAAGCATAGTCTTTGGAAGCTTCTTTAGAAAAAGAGGCCTTGGTAAACTGGGAAGAAATCAGGCCTGAGAAAAATAACAAGTAGTAATAATCAGTTGAAATTTAATTTTGTTAATGGCTTAAGGACCCATACTTAGTCCGATGAGATAGATCAAGCATATGTATACAGGTACAGTATATTTTATTTCAACTGCATCCTTGCTCCATAATGCTGCTTCTCCAAGATCACAACTTTCAAATCCTCTGAAGAATGTCTGGATAGATAGAATTTATTCAAAACAAGTTTCTGTATGCAGTAATACCTCGGATAACACTAAGACTTGGTTCCACAAGTCTTGGTGTTATCCGATTTTTAGTGTTATGCGATCCATATTAAAATGGGCGGCAATATAAATATAAATAAATAAATAAATAAAATCCTATGGGATTGATCGGATAACATTAAAGCTCCATAGAGATACATTGTAACCGCACAGGCTTTAGCAGTTGTTATCTGATCCATCCCATAGGACCTTAACGCTATTTCATCCAATTCTCCTCCCCAGATTACTTAACGTTATGCAATTTTACCATTATACGAGGTAAACATTATCTGAAGTATTACTGTATTGCTATTCCTGATGTCTGATTTATGCCCATTAATTCTTTTGTGCAGAGATTATCTTGCCAGTCCTATGTAGAGTGCAGGTGGGCATTGTTGGCAAAAGATGGCACAGATCATGTTACCAGAGGAATAAATGAAAGTGCACTTGATGTTCTGTGTTACACTGTCAGATTAACCATTCACTGTCTCTTCATCTTGAGTAGGCTGTGTAGTCCTATTCTTAGGTCTGATGAAGTGGACTAGATCCATGAAAGTTCACCTTAAAATAGATCAATTAGCCTTTAAGGTGACACAATGTTTTTGTCTTTATTTTATTTTCACTATTACTTTGTTTCATTTGACTTTTAAAAAAATAACATCTCAGGTAAAGAGCGCCTAGGAACAGCCAGACACCCATCAACATAGAGCTTGATCTGTCAATTTCAGCTACTGAATGATGGATGGTTGCCATTTGCACCATCTGTTCTTTGCTATCCTTTTACACTGCTATACAGTGATGTAGTAGTGAATCTTGAAATGCAGGTTCTCATGACACCAACTTTAGCCAGCTCTCTCTTTCCCTCCCTCCCTCCCACACACACACACACACACACACACACACACACACGAGAGAGAGAGAGAGAGAGAGAGAGAGAGAGAGAGAGAGAGAGAGAGAGAGAGAGAGAGAGAGAGAGAGTGAGTTCTAATTTAAGGAAGCTGGTTCAATCCGTATCAAAAGTTAATGGACCAGAACTGACAGGCATTCACTATGTAAACCAAGAAAGAGATGTGCTAGAGTCCTAGTGATTAATTTTTTCCTCAGCATTTTTCATATTTTCTCATCATTTTTATTTTCAAGGCATTCCCCTGAGTAAGACCATAAAAGAACAGAAAGATTCCATGAAATAATTTAAAAAAAATTCCATGGCATTCTGAGGTTTTTTCCTCCTTAGTTTCTCCTTCATATCAACTAACAAGGAGCTGGTCTTTTGTAAAGTTCAGAATCACAATCCTATTAATTATGTCCATGTGTATAGTGCAAACAGCCAAAGTAACAAAATCAGTGTAGACTATGCTGTTGAGGTGGCCTGATATTGGCTGGATGTCATCTAGTACTTTTAATTCCTTTTTGTTTTAGATATATTAATTTTAGCTGTGTATGTTATTATATGCTGGTGGTGCCTCTGACACGAATAAAGGAAGAAGTGTAGACTATAGACATCTAGTCATTCTAGATGTGCACAACGCATAATGCAGTGACTAAAGTTCACTCTTTATATATGGTCTGAATAATATGCTTGCTTCTTTTACAAAACTGTCTGATAGAGAAATAGTTTTTATTATGCATTGCTGGAATACAATGGAAGGAAACCACATATTACAAATCAAGCTACAGGAGTTATTACACAGAACAAATGTCACCCTGCAAAACTCACTTCTCCTTTTTGTGGAGAAAAGTTCCATTAAAACCATTAGTAGTTTTTTTTTTTTTTTGGGGGGGGGGTTATGTTTTTCTTCTGTCAGGTTGAAAATGTCTGATTTTGGCTTTTTTCTTGATGGAAGCATATAGTGTAGTCTGTTTTTGCAATAAGAGATATCAAAGAGTAAACTTCACTTATTTATATTTCTTAGGACAAACTGTCTATGCTCACAGGTTCACAAATTTAACAGGTGAAAATTTAACCAATATCAGCTTATTTGAAGAACACTGTGAAAATCTTCTCTACGATCTGATTAATTTGGCAGTCAACAGATATACAAAGGTATTACAATATTTATTATTATTTCTTCTTGTACTAGTACTGCTCCTATTGTTACTGTTTTATCTCTAGTACTTAGGTGCCGACCAGTGAGTCCAGCATAACAATTAACCCTCAAGTGTTAAAAATCGGTAGGTACAATGACATGTTTGCAAAATCACTGATGTTTAGATTTCAGCAAGTAATTTAACAGCATTTGACATCTTTAAAAAAACTGATAAAAAGATTTTGGACCAATGTTGATTGCTAAAATTAGAATCAGGATGAGAATGACCTGATTTTGCTTCCATTTTCTTTTATTTTTAAAAAAATTAAAAAAAATTTTTTGCCACTTTCTGTATTTTTTGAGGTTCCTTGTTGATGGAATGCAAACTTCTATAAGATATGCTTTTCTCCATTTTCCCTCCAGAGGTATAATATCTGCCTTATTAAAATCAACAGCTGTATCAGTCTTGTTATGCTATAATAATGTTTAAGATGCATTTAAATAGTATACATAGTTCTTTGTGGTATTAATAGAAAGAGATTTTTCCAGTTGAATTTGTTTTTCTGTTGCATTCTGCTGTTCCTTTTATGCTTTCTTGGTTAGGAATCCTTATTTTCTATTTATTCACTCTGATGAACTAGTTGAGTGTGGGAATTATTTTAAGGTGTAATTTTGTCCAGAGTTAAAATATGTAACACACTGAAGTCTGTGACTAGAAATACTGCAGTAAATTACTCCAATTGGGCAAAGTGGAGGAAACATTTCAAGTTACAATTTATGTAGATGATAGAATTTAGCTATGCTTGACCTCTTACTTGGATTACAATGGCACACCTTGTTTTTAAGCACAGTATATCTTAGGGACTGTGGTTGCTCAGGTGGTTAACACACTGAACTTGCTGACTGGAAGGTTGGAGTTTGATTCACGGGTACTGCATGACAGAGTGAGCTCCTGTCTCTGTCCCAGCCCCTGCCAATCTAGCAGTTTGAAAGCAAGAAAATAAATAGGAACCACTTCAGTTGGAGGGCAAACAGTATACTGTTGAGGCATGCCTGCCACATGTGCACAGAAACATCTGCAGACGCAGACAGTGTTGGCTCTTTGGCTAGAAACAGAGATGAGCACTGAATCCTAGAGTTGAATATGACTGGCTTTCAAGCAAGGGTGACCTTTACCTATCTTACAATACTTTATGTAGCAGTTTTGATTTCTGGTCTTTTTTGTTCATGCTTGTGTCTCTTTTGTATGAACATGCCTTCCACCATCTGAAGCCTATGCCTGTAATCATAGAGAAGAACTTTGAGATGTTTTCTGCAAGCAGGAAGACTTGGGAAGATACCCCACTGATTTTTCCTAATGTCCTTGTCTTCGCACAACAGTGTTTTAATTGTATTTGTTTTAATTGATAATTAGCATTTTGCCCCAAATGTGCTGGGTACTCATTTTACCAACCTCAGAAGGATGGAAAGCTCAGTCAACATTGATTCCATCAGGATCGAACTCACAACATTACAGCTGCAGTACAACAGTTTATCCACTGCACCCAGTGGTGGGATTCAGCAGTTTCGCCCCAGTCCACCACTGACTGCACCACCAGGGAACAGATTCTTCTACCCCATCAGCCACTGTTCCAGAGCATCCAGGGAAGCAGTTATGAGGATAATGTAGAATGGGGAAGAATTAGAAAATCCTCATTATGCCGACAGAGCTCTCTGCTCATCCAGTCTTTGGAACTAATATGTTATGTGGCTCTTCTGGGTGGATTTCCAGGTACCCTTAACTTTCAAAGGACAGCGGAATAACTGGAGATAATTAGAGTTAACTAGACTGTCTAGCTTTCACTTTGCCTGTATTTTAGAAATCTAATGCCTTCATCAGAATGTTTCTTAAACATTTTGAAAACAAAGGCTTTTTTGTGTCTTAACATCTTGCTTTATTATTTCTTTCTTCTGTCTTTGCTCATACATTCAAAACTGCAAAGATCTTAATTGCTTAGTAGAAAAGGTAACTTTGCATTATGTAATCTTTGTGGTGACACAGTAATGCAAAATAGTGTACACAAATTAGGTTTTAAATCTAGCAGGTAATGGGAGGGGTAGCCAGTTCCTGTATGTGGCTACAATACCACCTGCTGGTTGCTCAAGGTAAAACCCAGTGGATTAAAGATGGCAGACTTGCAACTCTTGAAATAGTATGTTGTTTTTTAAAGAACAAGAAGGCATGATGCATTTGAGTTGTGTTTTAGAGGCTGCATTGGAACTATGAGGGCTCTGGGCAATTTGGGTAACATTTTTATTTAGCTAGAATGTGAAGCTTTATGAATGTTTTTGTTGTTCAGTCGCACAGTCGATTCCAACCCTTTGCAACCCCATGGACCATTGCCCTCCAGGCACCCCTGTCTAACACTGTCCTCCTCAATCCGCCCAGCTCTGTGCCCATTGTGTCTACAATACCAGGGTTTTCCTCAGGTACCATTGGAGTCTGATGTGAAGCTGAAAAATGCCTAATTTTGTAATATATACTGTAGACTATCTTTGGGTTTTAAAAAGTAGGATGGTTCCACTAGAGGTAAAGTTGAAAGTAGTCTCAGCCTTGGATAAGATTTATGGGCTTGAGTCAATTATCAATTTATCCAATTCTGTAACTCTGTAGAGGTAACCCAGGGGAAACCAACCAGGCCTGGAAGCAGTGGTAGGCAGCAACAGGTTCAAACCCTCCCAGGAGGAGGGGGATAGCAAAATTGGATGGCCTCTGGGCAGGGGGTGGTGAAATTGGGTGGCCTTCGGGCGGGGTGTGTGTGGCAAAATTGGGTGGCCACGCCCAACTCCCTGCCCTGCCCCATTAGGTTTTGTCCCTGCAAGTGGTTCAAGGTCTCCCTTGCTCAAAAGTCAGTCATATCCGACTATAGAGTGCAGTGCTCATCTCCATTTACAGCCAAAGAGCCAGTGCTGCCTGTGTTTGCAGATGTATACATGGCCATATGGCAGGCATGACTAGATTGCCCACTGTGTTGGCTCCGCCCACAACATAAGCTCTGCCCATGGTGTGGTAGTGAATTTTTTTGCTGCCCACCACTGTCTGAAAGTCATGTTTTATGAGGACTAGTAGAAAGAATGAGGTTTTTCAGTTGAGAGAAAACAGTTAAGGAGAGACATGATATAAGCCTTTCAAACATCTGAATGTTTGCCATACAGAAGGCAAAAGTGGAGCTTCAATTTCTTTAGACCAGTGTTTCTCAACCTTTGATTTTTTAACGTCAATTCCCATAGGCCTGAGTCAATTCCCCAAAGCACTCATCAGGCGTCTGGGTATTTTAGTCCCCCTGTGGGATCCGGGCCTGCACTGGGAACCACTGCTTTAGACGGTAGGATAAGCTGATTTCAACTAAACATATGGGTAATATCTTTAAAATCTGAGCTGTTGGCAGTAGAATAGTGGCCTTTTTTTTGGGGGGGGGGGCACTGAGTTCTCCTTCACTTGTAGTATAAGAAGAGATGCTAGTAGACATCTGCTGAGAATGTTGTAACTGCTTCCTGCACTGCAGAGTCTAAACCAGGGGTCGGTCCGGCCTACTTAAAAGGTGAATTAGAGAATACACCAACAAATCTGATAAATAAGATAGTGGTCCACAGATTGGCAACCTTCAGTCTACATTCCAGTCTCCAAGAAAGGAGATGCTAAGGAGAGCAGTAGCTATAGGACCATTGCTTTAATTTTCTGGACAAGCATGTTGATGCTCAAGGTGCTGCAACAAATACATATGGAAAGCTAAATCAGATTTAGATGAAATATGAGTAAAAATTGATGGAAGCAATGTCCATAATTTAAAATATTCAGATGACACCATCTTACTGGTAGAACATGGCAATGACTTACTGTGTAAGCCTTGAGTATAAGCCTAGTTTTTTAGTCCCACAAATGAGCCTTCAAAAGAGGAAACGGCTTATACTTGGGTCAATGACCACAAGGATCCCAAGGCATGCTAACAATTTAATATTTTCCATGTATTTTGATTATTGAAACTCACTAGCAGTTGCTGCATTTCCCACCCTCGGCTTATATTGGGTCAATCTATTTTCCTGGGTTTTCAAGTCAAAATTAGGTACCTTGGCTTATATTTGGGTCGACTTATACTCGAGTATATATGGTGAAATGACTTTTTGTGAAAGTGAAAGAAGAAAGTTCCAAAGCAGGATTTCATCTGAGCATTAAGAAAGAAAAATAACTACACCGTTTTAAAGTTGACAATGAAAAAATTGAAATAGTGAAAGATTTGGTATGACACCCAAATGGGAACTCCAGCCAAGAAATCAGAAGACAGCTAAGACTTGGAAGGAAGCAATGAAGGAATTAGAAAAGATCTTTAAGCATAAGGATGTTTCATTGGAGACGAAGATCATCCATACTATTGTGTTCCTGATCACCATTTATGGAAGTGGGTTTGATAGTAAAGAAAGCTGACAGGTAAGATTTGATTCATTTGAAACATGACCTGGAGGATGGCTCTGTAGATACCCTGGACCAGTGATGGCCAACCTTGGCACTCCAGGTATTCTGGGACTTCAGTTCCAAGAATCCCAAGTCAGCACAACTGTTGATTAGGGTTTCTGGGAATTGAAGTCTAAGAACATCTGGAGTGCCTAGGTTGGCCACCACTGGGGGCCCTGGACTGTCATAAAGATGAACAAACAGATCCTAGAGCAAATCGAACAGGAACTGCCTCAGGCCAAAATGATGAAGCTGAGCCTGTCCTACTTTGGTCACATCTTGGGAAGTCAAGACTCTGTGGAAAAGACAGTAATGCTGGGAAATGTGGAATACAGTAATGCTGGGAAATTTGGAAGACAGCAGAAAATGAAGGAAGACCAAACATGAGATAGATTGTGAGAAAAGCCATAGGCTTGAGTTTGCAAGAACTGAACAGAATTGTTCAGGGATGGATATTTTGGAATGCTCTTATTCAAAGGGTCACCACAGCTCTGAGTGTACTTGGTGGCACATAACAACAACAATAATAATATGCCAGCATATGTATGGGTAGATATTTATATATCTGTCCAACTATAACATTCTATTACTATTGCTCTGAGTGAAATTGTTTCTTTGTTGCAGGTAAGGCCCTCTGAAGTTCTCACTACGCATCCTTACCATTGCATTTGTATAAAGGAACTATGGATTCTGCTTATTCACCTGCTTGATCACAGAAATATGGGCTCTCTTACAGAGGTAAGAATAATTACATACCCACTATAAATAACATTTTCTGGAAGGGAAGGAATTTTAAAAAAAGTTCAGCTGCTTCTGGACTGACTAATGAATATCCAGATTGATAAATTAATATCAAAATCTATGTTAAGAATTATAAACACTCATTCACACCTGTCCCACTTGCAATTGCACTGTTATTTATAAGCTTCAAAATAATTTGTGCTCTTAGATCAGGTAGAAGATAATCTCCAGTAACTACTCTAAGTGATTAAAGATTTACCAGATTAATGAGCATGGCTTCCTTTTGTAGAATCCTGAGGTTTGTAGTTTGATGAAATACTAAGGATTCTCTACTCAATTTTAGGAGATGGGAAGAGAAGTGCTTCACACAGAATTCCAAGTACCTTATTTATTTAATCATACTTTTATGCTGCCCTCCTCACAAAGACCCAGGTCAGCTAACTAACTTTTAAAAACACTTAAAACCACAATAAAACATGTTATAAAAGTTAAGATTAAAAGATTACAAAAATTAAAAGAATTTAAACAAGACACACACAGAGAGGGATGGGTCAGATGAGCCAACAGACTGAGGCCACCATCTGGCCCATACCCCACGCATGTCCCACCAGCCAGGTCTTAACCCCCTTCCTAAAGGGCAGCAGCTCCATCTGGAGACAACTCACTTGGCAAGAGGTTCCATAGGCCAGAGCAGACACAGAGAAGGCCCTCCTAGTGCTAGAGAGGTGTGCCTCTCTAGCCGATGGTACAACCAGAGAGTCTCTCCGGTCCACTCTGGTGGGACAGACAGATGTCCTTAGGGCGATCCCAAGATTGCATAAAATGAAACTACAGCAAGTAGTATTATACTAATATAGTGATACAGGATAGATGTAGTGTTAGTGTCTATAGAACAAAGGAAAACATCTCCATCAGCTTAGCTATGAAATTTATTAAATAGTCAGCTTGCCCCTGTTTCTTAGTTTTAAAAAGTTGTAGTTTAGGGTAATTTTCTTTGATTCTTTGAGATATTTCTCAAAGCTACACAGAAATATTGTATGTATAAAGACCAAATGGTTCTACCATTCTATTTGCATTGATTGTTACTGTGACAGCAACTCGGGTTTTAAGAATCAGCTAAAGTTGATTATGTTCTCCAGAATTTCATAGGAATGTCCAGAATTTAATTGGGATATATTTTTTATTAGAATTAATGTGTATAAGGTTTTATTTAATTGTATAACTTTAAATAACAATACACTATATAAAATAACAATAAAACTGCAACCCTTCAAAATAACATTCATTTCAAACAGCATTAGATGGTAGTACCAAATTAAGAAATCTCTCCATAGGGAAAAATGAGATGTTGGGGTGGTGGTGGTGTTTGTCACTAAAATAATTAGTATAATTATTAAAATACCGAATAAAAGGGAGCCACATTTTGAAAAATGGATCAGTGTTGCAATCCTTGTGCATTAGGTGTGAGTGTGCAGTGATTTTTTCCCATTAATGCTAACCTGTACACTGGTACCTCGCTTAAAGAGCATAATGCGTTCCACGGGATTGCTCTTTAAGCGAGTTTGCTCTTTAAGCAAAACACCATTGCAAGTGACCAATTGTGATTTCTGGTGGGGATATTGTGAAACCCGATTTATTTGTTAAGCGAGTTTTTGGTTGGTTTTATTTGTTAAGCGAGGCGACCATTCAGAGAAAATTCTGCTCTTTAAGTGAGTTACTCTCTAAGCGAGGTTCTCTTTATGTGAGGGTTCACTTTATTTGTAGCCATCAAAACTGGGAGACTCCTGGAAAGTTCTAGATGTCCACAGCTTGTGTTTTAGACATTTTTTTTTCCAAAACTACAAGTGGCAAGAAATCTTAAAGGGCGTGAAGCAGTTTGGGGTATGTGTGGCAAATGCACCCTCAGAGGCACGTATGGCCTAGACATTAAATTTGTACACCTCTGTTGTGTATAAAATATACAGGTTTTTAAATGAAGTTGAATGGTTTCTTTCTTTTTTACTGCAGTCTTTCTGGAGCAAGTTGAATAAAATTCTTAGAAATGTATTTGAAAAAAGAAGAGGTACAGAAGAAATATCAGCTGCTGAATCTATTTCATGCATTGATCCACTGAGTTTTAGTTGGTGGATTATTACACACCTGGCATTACTTTATCATGTTGACCGAAATGGACATGTAGATGAAAAGGTAGATTTCCTTTTATGTCTACCCCTCCCCTAACCCTTAAAATCTTTGTGTGGATTTGTTGGTGATTCTGCAGACAGTTAGCCTTACATAATTATATATGAGGATAACATAGTTACACCTTGTTGCTAATAATAATTTCATGCTTCACATGTCAGGTTGATGTGGTGGATTGAAGCATTATCTTCCACTGTTTCCGATCCCATTCCAGTTTTATCCAAGGCCTCGGGAACTTTGCTCTGAACTGGTATTCCCATCTGGTTGCTGGCTTTATTAGTGGTCACTTTGTGTCAAGTGGTATTCATTCTGTGATAGCATTTAGCCACCTGCCATCTTTGAAGCGGTAAAGAACTCAATACAGAACAAATACAATATATTCTTAACCAGGGGTTCTCAACCTATGGCCTGTGGCATCATTTTGTGTGGCCTACGCTGCTGGCACCACTGCACCCAGAAGTGGAAGCAGACACATTCACATCAGCCATCAAACGTGCCCATGCATGCATAAATGCGCTTGTGACGGTTGTAAAGGTGGAAGTGGCTGTATTTATGACAGCCGTAAATGCAGCTGCTTCCGAGGGGCATGGTCTGGCCCTCAGCTGTCCAGGGACGTGTTCAGGCCCACAGTTTAAAAAGGTTGGGAACCCCTGTTCTTAATCCTTCCTCCAATGACAACATTTGGAAGAAAAAAACTAAATAAATTAATTTCAAGAACACTATAAAGAAGAAGAAAGTTATCACTACTAGTTGGCGTTAGGGAAAATGTTTTGAAAAGCCTCCTTAAAGAGCAAGGTATTTTAAATATATCCAGGGATGGATCCTGGCACAATCTTTTATGGTTATGTTGTCCAAAGAGGGGAAACCACCAAGAAGGCCCTACTCCTTGTCAAGGTCTTCCTTGCCATTCTTGGTGTTTTGATACTTCAGATGATGTCATTATTTCATATTTTGGTAGCTGTGATTTCCACCCTGTGAATATCATTCCCAGGTCAGGGAGAAGCTTTGAGTGGGGCATGTAACAATCCTTTCTGTCCGAATAACTTTCCAATGATAGCCTTGAGTCTTGCATGTTGCTGGCATTGCGTTACTGCAATTTTAGCACTGCAAATGAATCCCCAAATGAATTAAAAATTTAGGAATTCTGGTTCATCAATATAGAGAAAACATGATAGTCCTGGCTGCCCAGATACCATCTGGCTCCTCTGCAAATAGGAGGAGCTGAAACTAACAGAAATGTATTAGAACTAGAAAGCTTAGTTCTTCTTCTTCCGTGTCTAGGCCAGATGTGAAACTGCCAAAATGAAGGCACCTTTAGGTGAGTTCATTCTGCAGTTCTTTCCACCTGACCTAGTGTGAGAAAGATTAACCAGCAATACAAGGTGGTCGTTACTAGGGTATGCCCGATTGTGGTTCAAAAATACCACAGTCTTCTAGGAGACTCTTTCTGTGCACCCCAGAAAGCTTAGTGCTACATCTAAACTAAGACTTTTTTTTTCCTACTTGTGCAAGTAACAGTTTGAAATCAGACATCCAGATCCTAGCTTCTTATAAGATAAACCACAATAAATCAACTTACAAGTCCAGTAAAACCCTGTATAATGATTTTAATTCATTCTACGGCTCTGTTTGCTATGCAATTTTTTCGTTGTACGATTTTTTTTCCTATGGATAATACTGTACAACGATTTTTTTCGCTAAGTGGTCTTTGTCATTGAATATTCATTGTACTTTTTTTCCATAGGAAAAATTGTTATGCGGGGCACCATTTTTTTTTAAAAAAAATTCATTATGCAATTTTTTTAAGCTATAGGGGTGTTCGTTATACGAGGTTCCAATGTATTTGTCTCCTGTTTTGTAGGAAAGTGACTTATAATCTTAAGAACTAGCTTGAACATTTAACTTCCTAGTTGTCTGAAAATGAGAAACACAGCAATTTCTAATGACAGTAATACCCCGGATAACGCTCGTACCGGATAGTGCTAAAACTGCATAACGTTACAAGATTTTTGGAAAAATCTTGTATCGAATAACGCGATTTTTAGCGTTATCCGATACAGTCGTTCTTAGCAGCAGGGTGGCTGGAAAGCTGAACGGGGTTCTCCGTTCAGCTTCCCAGCCACCCTGCAGCTACGGAGGCAGGGGTGGGGAGGCTGGAAAGCTGATGTGGGGCACCCCCGTTGGCTTCCCCAGACACCCCACAGTTGCGGAGGCAAGGGCGGGTGGCTAGGGAAGCCGACAGGGAGTCCCCGGCCACCCTGCAGCTGTAGATCATGTCCTCTGATTTCTCTGGAGCAGGCAGGGGACACGATCCAAGCTGTTTCTGGGCTTCCCCGACGTCCTCAGCCAGTTCAGCAAGTCAGGGTTCGAATCCCGACATTCTGGCTTGCTGCACTGGCTGAGGACGTCGGGGAAGCCCAGAAACAGCTTGAATCGGGTCTCCCCACCTCCCTGGACCCAGCCCGGGGGGGGGGGCGTCAGATACCCTAAAATTGGTTTTAAAAAATGGACTTTTTTTACCAATTTTGGGGGCTCTGACCCCCCTGCCGGGTCCAGGGAGGTGGGGAGACCCGATCCAAGCTGTTTCTGGGCTTCCCCGACGTCCTCAGCCAATGCAGCAAGCCAAAATGTCAGGGTTCAAATCCCGACATTCTGGCTTGCTGCAGCCTCCGGGGAAACAGGGCTTTTTTTAATGTTGTGTGATCAATGCATCGCACAACGATAAAAACCGGATAATGATGAGACTTGTGGAACCAAGTCTCAACGTTATCCGGGGTACTAGTGTACATCACTATACCTAGAAACTTTGTTTCTGTGAACAGTATTCTATCTCTTGGTCAATGAAAGTGGCAATGCAGGCTGAAATGTAACTAGAGGCTTTATTGTCCTCCCTCCCTCTAACACAGGGATCCTCAATCTACTGCCTGTGGCACCATTCCATCCAGCCTGCGTCTTTGCGCAGCCACCACAATCCTTGTTCCCTTCACTTGGCTTGGCGTGTCTCTAATGGCGCTCTGTAGTAGGGTGGATGTTGTAAGCCTTCTTACAGCATCCGCCCTGCTATAGAGCATCATTAGGGACATACTAAGCCAAGAGGAGGGAACAAGGATTGAGCCGACAGCGGTGGAAGCGGAAGTGATGGCCGCCCGTGGCCTCATCTTTCCCAGGGGCCACTGTGGCTGAGAGCGGCTTTTCTGGCATACACATGCAGCTGCCTGCGTCTTTACCGGGAGCCGTTCTGGCCAAGCGCAGGTGAGGACAGCCAGGACCCCTCCTTCACCCATGCCATGTAGCTCCTCCAGGCCAGTAAGCAGGGAAGTGGTGTGGGAGGGGGAGTGTGTGGGGCTTGGGGTGGTCCAGGCAGTGGTGGTGGTGGTGAGAACATTTTGGACTCAGGGTGGTCCTGCTGGTGGCGGCGGCGGGAGTGTTGGTGGCTTGGGGTGGTCCCACCTTTGGCAGGGGCGACGGGACCACCCCAAGCCCCCACCACTCCCCCACTGCCGCCACCTTTGATGCAAATAGTCTGAGGGGGCGTGAACCGTCCCCTGGCTTAAAAAGGTTGAGGATCCCTGCTCACACATACCCACACACCAGACATTCTGGAGTATATACATAGATACTTTGCTTATCATGGGTGGGTTAAGCTGGCATATGATGGTTAGTTACATCTGAACTGTTCCACAGAGCAATGAATTGGCTTTTTGTTTCTGTTTTTTTTTTTTTTTGTTAAACTTTGATCAACATATGAGAGAAACAAATATTTTATATGGCCTAGAAAAAAATTGCCTCAAGTCATTAATAGATTCAGATTCCTGTCAGTTCATCCTTCATTTTTGAAACTTGCTGCTTTACCACTGAGATTCAAACTTTTTAAAGGGCCCACTGAGTTCTTGATAAGGGAAAAGTTAGGTTTCTTATGCATATTGTTGTGGTTTTGAATTAATAATTTATTCATTGGTTTGTTTCATTTCAAATGCTAGTGTCATTAGGTCTTTAAATAAAGCTTTTATGAGTTATAATTCACAAATTACAGATCATATATTCAGCAGTGAGGGGATGAGTGTTTATATATGTATGTATGTAAAATATGATAGAGCTAGCTTGTGTGGAGAGTTGGATTTAATCAAAAAGTTGTCAAAACTCTCTGCTTGACAAGAAGTATCCAATCTTATTTAAAACTTATAATGGACATACAGACCATATATATCGTTCCTCCACTACAAAACAGGCCATCTTATCGTATCCTGAAAGGCTACATTCATAAAATTTAAAAACCAAATAGAATAGAAATAGTATGACTTTTGAACATTGCAGGGGTCAATTTTAACAGTGCTTTAGGCTACTGAATTATAGTAGATGACTTCAAGCTAAACATTCTTGCCTTTGAATTGTTTAAAATGACTACTTTTTAAGATATGCAGAGTGGTTTCCAGCTGAGCAGCTTAGCAGCTCAACAGGTGAGCCAAAGAAAGAAACTTCTTTTCCACCTGGTTAAAAGGAAGTGCTACCTACCAGTATATAGCCAAAGTTCTGTCCTGCATTTTGTTTTTATTAATAATTGGTCAAAAGAATGCAAAGTGTCATTTAATGCCATGGACATATTCAGATTGTTTAGCAAGATTTAGTGTGAATTCTTTGCATTAGCAGGAGTTCTATATGTACAATCGAAGTGAAAAAAATTGGCTATGATTTCTTCTGGAATTGTTTCTGTAAATGTGAGCAAACAAAGTAGGATGTTGGAGATGGTTGATAAAAAGATGTCTAAATATATGTTTGATTTATCTTTATCCATTGAAGATGAAGAAATTTTATTTCATTATTTGCTCCCATAGTTACTGCTGACATTAATTGTGGTCAAGAATAGCTGAAATACCAAACTTTGTATGTTAGGTTCGGTTTTAGGTTTTGGCTTTAAAATACATTTCCTCTTTAAATAACTTTGCTTGTCTTTCAGTACTGGAATTTTACTTTGGTTTTCTTGATCTCCAGTACCTTATTAATTTTATATACCGTAGGCGTGCACTGTACATGTTAATAGCATAATTAGTTGTATAAACATACCTATTTTCTGTTCAGAAACCAGTCGAATCCAACTGGCCCTGTGCAGAAGATCTCTTGAAGAGATCCATCGGTAGTCAAGTAAGTATTTGATGAATAACAGGCACTTTTTGGCTAATTTCAGACAGGTCAAAAGCATGTAAAAACATTTTAATCACTGGATCTTCTGCTGTATCCGAATATTGGCAATCATCATGGCGATCAGCCATGAAGACTTTCCTGAGAATATAGGGCAGTGGCCTTTCATCTGCCTTCCGCATCGCAGCATGACCCCCGTACCATTGATCTAGTTCCGTGAGTCACTTTCTGGTCCTGAGCCCCTTTGGCACGCAAAGTCTTCATCAGACCCAGGCCAGAATTGATGAAACTGCTGTCCCCCATGAAAATGGATTAAAGTGGGATTTAATCCATTTGGGGACCATCACCGTTCCCTGTGGACTTTGGCACCTAAGGCTTTTGGTTCTCAGGGTTGTCAGGTTAGTTAACCACTGCCTGACACTCAGTGTTGAGTCACTGGCAGTAGTAGGGTCTACTCCATCACCATAGCAGGATAACCTGGCCAGACTACTGGGTCACTTTCTGAAATTTGAAACTTCCTTTCATTCAAGTATATGAACTGCCTTTGTAATCTGCTGAGCTGGGATGCTTGGCAGTAGTCTCCTTCTTGTTAGTGGTCGCACTTTGCAAACTGTTGTATTTTGAAGATAAATTGTCAGATAAGTTGGGGGGACTGGGAGGGGGAGATAATTATCCTGGGTGTGTTATTTGGCTCCTATGACAAGATGTATTCTGAATAAGAACCAGATGCTTAAAAAATGTAAACTCTCTGCTGAATCTGAGGCTATCAGCTTGTGAGAGACGTGATAGGAGAGATAGTGTATTGCATTGAAAATTCAGCTATATCCTCATCACAGCAGGAAGGTGACTTGCCTTGCTGAGCAATTTGTCTTACAGGCTTGAATCAAACTCTTACTGATAAGGTTGTAGCTTCTGAGCATTCATTTCATACCTTATCATTTTTCTTTCTACAGAGCTCTTAATGCAGTACTTTGTGGCCCAGAGGTCAGAACTGACCTCCTTTTCTAAAAGTGCTTTAAAATAGGTTGCCCATGTTAATATATTTTCTGTAAATTTGTTTTTATGCAGTGTCAACAATTACAAAAGAATTAATTTGTTTTGGCAGTTGAAATGGCTGGCCACGTAAACTAACAGGACCACTCCCACTTTTGTAATTGCTGGTGTTAAAATAGTTACATTTTGAACCATGTTACTGAAGTATTAATTTAGAGAGACTGCATTAATATGTAATACTTTTTTAAAAGTTCAAGAAATCTAGTGAAAATCCAAGTTCCCTCTCTAGCGGACTGAAATCAAACATATTCTTCCGACACAAAATTTGTGCTTTAGTTTGTTGTGAGGAACTTTGCTCCAGTAAGAGTGGTGGCATTGCAGCAATTTTAGTAGATTCAAGACTTCCTCCACTGCCACCTCCCAGGCCTGTATTAGAAGGGTACTCCCATGGCTGAATGGTTAAGGTGCTGAGCTGGAGACTGGAAAGTTGGGTTTCGATGCACTTAGGGACATGAAAGGTGACCCCTAAAATCCTTTCAACCCAGTGTAATCTCTGACATGAAATTATTATATTAGAAGGGTCAGGAGATGGCATTGTATATAGCAGAGGGAGCTGGCAGAAATCCTATGGGTGTTAAATCTGGATATGGATTATAGTTTAAAATTGTAGTGCAAAACTCTGTTTTTTCTTAACCATGTCGACTTAATATATGGCCATATAGAAGTAGGATCTACTGGATTCAATAGCATTATATCAAAGCAAATCTAGAAAGAATTGGACTCATAGTATGACTATGAGAGGTCTTTAATTAGAATATACTAGTACCCCAGATAACGTTGAGACTTGGTTCCACAAGTCTCGTCGTTATCCAGTTTTTAACGTTGTGTGATGCATTGATCACACAATGTTAAAAAAAGTTCTGTTTCCTTGGAGGCTGCAGCAAGCCAGAATGTCGGGATTTGAACCCTGACGTTTTGGCTTGCTGCACTGGCTGAGGACGTCGGGGAAGCCCAGAAACAGCTTGGATCGGGTCTCCCCATCTCCCTGGAACCTGGGGGGGGGGGTCAGAGACCCCAAAATTGGTAAAAAAAATGGACTTTTTTTTTTTACCAATGTTGGGGTCTCTGACCCCCCCCCCCCCCCGGCCGGGTCCAGGGAGGTGGGGAGACCCGATCCAAGCTGTTTTTGGGCTTCCCCGACGTCCTCAGCCAGTGCAGCAAGCCAGAATGTCGGGATTCGAACTCTGATGTTTTGGCTTGCTGCACTGGCTGAGGACGTCGGGGAAGCCCAGAAACAGCTTGGATCGGGTCTCCCCACCTCCCTGGACCCATAGGAAAAATGAAATTTTTATGTAAATCAAAGCAAACCCATAGGGAAATGAATTTTTACATAACTCAAAGCAAAAAAGAATTTTTATGTAACTTGAAGCAAGCCCATAGGAAATCGTGTAAATCGGGACATGGTTTCAGCACAAAATCATTATGTAAGTCGAATTTTATGTAACTCGAAGCATATATAAGTAAGGGTTTTACTGTACTGTAGTCCTAATTCGGGTCCAATGTAAGGCTTTCCGCCTGGCCATGCCCATCATACCATGCCCACAGATTAGGTAGTAAAAAAAATGAATCCCACCACTGCTTGTAATGCACATTGCAACTGTGCACCAAAGAATGAACTCCAGGCAGGGATATGCTGATGAGGAACAATAATAGTTTGCTGATGCTTCTTCAATTATTATTGGCTGCTTTTGAAACAAAGTATTGTTCGACTTTGTATTGTTCGACTTTTATTTGAAACGGTTGAGAAAGGGCAAAAGTTAACATGTTTGATTCCATTGCATTCTTTCCTTCAGAAACCAGTGTGGGTTGACCTGTTCTTACATAGTTTGAAGAGACTTTTCTTATTATTATTTCCCTGCACATAAGGGTGCATATTGGGTGATCAGTTTGAAGAGTAGGTCTCCCTTACTCAAAAGCCATTTGCATCTGACTCTAGGGCGCAGTGCTCATCTCCGTTTACAGCGAAAAAGCCAGCATTTTCTGCATCTGCAGATGTTTCCATGGTCATGTGGCAGACATGACTAGATGCTGGAGCACACGGAACACTGTTATCTTTCACGCTGAAGTGGTGCCTGTTTATCTACTTGCAATTTCTTGCTTTCAAACTGCTAGGTTGGTAGGAGCTGGGACAGAGACAGGAGGTCGTTTTGTCGTGCAGCATTTGGGTCTTGAACTGCTGACCTGCCAACCATCTGGTCAAGTTCAGTGTTTTACCCACTAAACCACTGCTTGGTCCATCCGGTTACTCACACAAGACAGGACATATTTAAAACAGGTGTTTTCTGTTCCTTTCTAGAGGATTTAATTATTGGAAAATGTTCTGGGGACACAATAGTCTAGCCTTCCATTTGGGATAAACTGAGATGTAGCCTTTTCATCTGGGTATTACATTCCAAATTACCTGTTAAAATTATAGATTTCAGATTATTGATATTGAAGGGCTAAAAATGTAGATGGAGTTAGACAGTGCTGTTTTTGTCACAAGTTTATTTTCTAGATCACTGCTCTTAATGGATTAGCTTTCTTCTGCACTAGAAATAATATTTATGAGAGAATCTTTTCAAAATCGGAAAGCTTTGTAATGGATTTGTTGTCAAGGTTGCTTTTATTAAATAAAAAAAGTTAAGTAACATATAACGACACTTGAATGTCTTTCTTTGCTAGACTGGAGTATTAGAAGAACACTTACGAATGCATCTTCAGTGCTGTTTGACCTTAACACGTATCTGGGATGTAAACCTTTCTCCTGTCACCATACTCTGGGAACATTACAGCAAGAATTTGGTTAGTAAATATGCCTAAGAAAATCACTAGTTCTAAATAACATCCTTAAAGAAGTTGTTTTTTGTGGTTGGAGCAGGGCATTTTGTTTTTAGTATTCTAATTCATTAATTTAGAGAAACGTTTTTTAAATAATCTACTGTTTGGCAGTGGGATTGCCTATTTCTTAACTTTTCTTATGTCAGAAAGTCCTAAGATATATGGACTGATTCTATAAGAAAACTGTTCATTGTATGAGAGGATTTTGACAACATTGACCTCTGACTGATCCATGTAGTCAAGGAGATTTTTCTTTTGTAAATTCATCTCGCTGTGTCTAAAGAAAAGAAATTTTACTTGCATTTAAGTGGAACGTTATTTAATCTGGTTAATTTATGAATGAGAGCATCTCAGTCTTTAGTTAACTATGGAGGAAGGTAGAGCAAGAACAGAAACTGGTTTCCTCATTCTCATGTAGGAGATTCTCCAATGGGAAATTATTGAACAAGGGTAAAAATTTCCTGTGTCTGTCTTCTGTGTTGTATTATTTTAGGACTCAGTGTCTCCCTTGTTGACTGGCAGATTCTCATCCAAAAAAAAAACTTTCCCTAACTTGATCTGAATAGGAGGGCACAAATATCAAGAATACATTTGAACATGAGAGGTGCTTTTTAACATGATAGGCACTCCTGCTTAATTGGATAGTTTTGTCACGAGAAATAGGTTATAGATAATTAACTACAAAGCTGTAAGTCAGGATTTCTCAACTTTACCACACCATGGACTGGACACCTTGTCCAGACAAAATGGTGGCAGGTGCATTTGCATGGGTGCTTCTGCTTCCTGGGTCGCCATCATGGGTCAGATGGAATGGAGACAGGGGCCATAGGTTGCGAACCCATGCTATATGTGATCTACAGATCTCTGTATTTTAATTTTCTAATGATTGTGAAAGTGGTATCTTCATTTCTGCTTGTGATTCATGTTGTGAAATATGTGCCATATCTGTCTTTCAGAACAGTCCCTTTACTATTCCTTGGCTTGGTCTTAAGTCTCTTGCAAGCATTAGTAGAACACCCATGTCTATGTATGAGTTGGTAAAGAACTGTTGCAGTGACCTACACCCTCCTGATTTGTACACATCCAGCAATAGTTATCAGTTTTTCCTTCGCATTTTGGCACAAATAATGAAGAAAGCTATGAAGACCAATGGCATTCATCCATGGAAACAGATCAAAGGAAGGTACAACAGCTTTGATGGTTTTCTACTTGTGATGACCTTATAACATTCATTGTGGGCCAACTGTGACAAAGCCATTTTAAAAAAAATATAAGATACATATCTGTGGAGTCTGTGTTCTAAATTATTCACAAATGTGAAGGATTTCTTCTTCCTAAAGTATTTGTAAATACATTTCTTCATGGTCTGTGGGACTCTCATAGTTGAGCCTTATGCTGGTGCAAAGCCTTCATCAGACACTTGTACAGCTGAGTAGCGGAACCTCAACCTCACTTGTGAATGCCTTGTATTAATTATCTTTGTATATCCCTATGCTGGTTACTCCCTTTTTTCCTTAGAAAACAAAATAAGCTTTGTAGCAGAGAGAGATCCAAAGTACTGTATTGTATGGGTATCCTTTTGCTTCATTTTCATCATTTTCCCTGACTCATCTCAAACATTTCCCAAAGAATGTGGGCTGCTGTAAGAGGGAAGACATTTCTGGACTTCCTAACAGGCAAAGCTTCAGTTATTTCAGGTGCCTCCATCAGCTTTTTTGCCAGGAGTTTGGCAACTTAGTGGTTAAGATGATGAATTTGATGACTGGAAGGTCGGCACGTCAGCAGTTCAAGACCTAAGTGCTCCTATCTCTGTCCCAGCTCCTGCCAACCTAGCAGTTCGAAAACAAGAAATTGCAAGTAGTTAAATAGACACCACTTCAGTGGGAAGGTAGTGTATAGTCTTGCCTGTCACATGTCCACAAAAACGTTTGCAGACGCAGACAACGCTGGCTCTTTGGCTAGAAACAAGATGAGCACTGAACCCTAGAGTCAGATGTGACTGGCTTTCAAGGAAGGGCAACCTTTACCACAAGCTTTCTCTGATATTTTCCTTTTCAATTGTCTTCCCTCCCACCGTAGTCCATAGTCTCCATCAAAGGAAAATATGAATTCAAAACAAGTTTAAGAGAACTGATTTTGGCTTTTGTGTATGTGTCATGCAGAATTTATTCCAAATTTCACCAGAAAAGGATGCAAGAACTGACTGAGATTGGGCTGCAAAACTTCTTCTATCTTTTCCTCGTGCTGGCGGCTGTGGCTGAGACAGAAGATGTTGCTAGCCGCATGATGGAACTTCTCTGTTGCCTCAGCCCTGTTTCCACCAGCATTCCTCAGAGAGCGCTCATCTGGAAAGGCTATTTTGCTTTCATCTTGACATATGTTGAGAAGAACATGGATGTCAGTGTGCTCGCTGAGCAAATCTCCAGTGTCTTCCATGAAAAGGCAAAGGAGTTCTTAGTGGCAAGAAATGACCTCTCCCAAAAACAAAACCTCTGGGTGCTGCTTTCTGTCTATATTGATGGTGTCCAAGAGGTTTTTGAGACCAGCAACTTTTTGAACCTCTCAGAAGAGAAGCTGCTGAATGAAGGTTTTAGTATGCTGCTGCCAGGTTGCCGAGGAGCTGAACTTTCCACTGTGTTAAGCTTCTTGCAGGATGTTCTGTTTAAGCTGAGGTAAGAGTTCAATTCTATTCTTTATTAGTTGATTAGTTTGCTGACCATATCACGTTAATAATTTCATGTCAGAAATTATTCTGGGTTGAAAGGATTTTTGCAGAAGAAACTCCGCTCAAGGAACATCCAAATGAGGCTCCTTTCATGTCCCCAAGAGATGGGACAGAGATCCGTCATGCAGTAGCCGGGTCTTGAGCTGCCATCCTTCCAGCTAACAAGGTGAGCTTCTTAACCACTGAGCCACCACAGTGGTTTAACTTTATTGAGTTAAAATGTAATAAGTTGGATTGCATAAAATGCAGTTGTTGGATGAATAAAATACAATTGCATAAAATGATGTAATAATAGATTAAATATGAGGTGGTATGATATCAATAAAATTAGATGCATAAGAAAAATAATATGATAAAATAATCATTTAAAATTCAGAAATATTCGATTAAATTCATCACCTTTGTATGCAACCCATCTCAGATCAATAAAATGTCTTCTCAGTTGAGTAGCCCTGACTATAAATTTGGCAGTTCTGGTAATCACATATTTGTTTGTGCCTTGAAGTAAGTTACTCTTACGTTGGAGTCCTAGTATATTATTCTATCTAAAAATGTCTTTATGGACTGGGCTCTTGATGTTGCATGTAACTGACAATTAAATAAAAAATGTGTGATATTTTCTAATTTTGATGCACTGTAGACTACTTCTTTTGGGACATAGGACATGGTTAAATTGCCATTATTTGACCATGGAGTCTAGCTGCTCGAATCTCACTCTGATAAGAGCTTATGTTTAAATATTTGTCTGAGATTTGTTTTGACCTCTTACTTTATTGCTTTTACCACACATGTAGTATAATATAACAGGTTGTGTAGCTCAGTGGGTTAGAAGTTCCTAGCTAAGGTTGGAAGTTCAGTGTCTTCTTACCACATAGAGGAGCAGCCATGAGCAACCTGTGTGTTGTCACACCACCAACTTGCTAGATACCTGGTGAACTCTGAGGAAAGTCACCATAAGTCAGAATCAGGGGTACCTTACCATCATCTTTCTAACAGAATGCTTGAGGATGACTGTAGTATCTAAACTGCATTTCCCAGGCAAAGCATTTTGCTTCTCAGTGACTTTACTGGTCCTGGCTGACCTTGTGAATAACAAAAGACCTCTGTGTTGCCACTGTTTCACATTGCCCTTCTCATAGGTAAAGGTCTCCCTTGTTCAACGCCAGTCGTATCCGACTTTAGAGTGTGGTACTCATCTCCGTTTACAGCCAAAGAGCTAGCACTGTCTGCATCTGCAGATGTTTCTGTGGTCATGTTGCAGGCATGTCTGAACACCAGAGCGCACAAGATGCTGTTGCCTTTCCCGCCTAAGCTGTACTTATTAATCTACTTGCAATATCTTGCTTTTAAACTGCTAGGTTGGCAGGAGCTGGGACAGAAACAGGAACTCACTCCATCATGCAGCACTTGGATCTCGAGCTGCTGACTTGCTTCCTGTAGTAAAGTTCAGCTTCTTTACCACTATGCCACCACAGTCCTTTCCCTCCTCAAAATACATTAACTAATACAAAATAATACAAAATAGTTGATATGATGTAATATAATGGCCAGAATCCTATTACTTATGCCAGCAAAGTAACCCTAGGCAGGAGATTGGCACAGCGCTTGTATTTCTAGTCATACACCAGTCGTGTGAGTTGGCATGCAACAAGAAGTATAAGTGCCAACTTGTTAATTAGCAGCAGTTTACTGCTGAAATTTATGCCACTGGACTTAACACTGGCATAAATATTCATTGGAATTCTGACCAATATAACATATGTTAGAGCTTCACCGCCTTGTCTGTGGATGAAAGATTAAAATTGCATAAAATGGGAAAGAGGATAGTAACCAGTGGAGAAATGGAAGATGAGTGATTAAAGGCTGATCAGTTTTGCCTTGACTTACCGCTTTAGTTTACAACTTCCAAACTCTCTTTTTTGCAATAAGCATACTTCTGTCCAGTAATTCACAGTGGAGGCAGCTTTTCAATTTGAAGCCAAAAACTACTGTAGGAAGGTTGGGAGACATCAACCTTTGTTACCCTGCCATGAGGCCTAATGAGACAGTTATTGATCAGTCACTGCAGAAATCTGAGGATTTGGGGAGGGGGCAGTGGAAAATATGCATTATAAACAGTGGGGGGAAACTGACCTGCATGTTTACAATAAGTGCTTTGTTACTGTCTAGATTGTTTGACTTCTGCTGTCAGTAGCTTGTAAATCCAAGGACAACTGATATTTTTTCCACCTCCAGGCTTTGTTTGAACAAAGATAAAGTGCTTTACAAAGTGCAGGTGATTTATTAGGAGGGCCCTTGTAAATTGCTTCAACTTGGTCTTTAAAAAGTGGAAACTATTATAGGACATTGTCTCTTTCAGGGCTGTTTGGAGATGTATCATGCATACTACTTTGTAAGGTCCTGTGGTCTTGAATGGTCTGCATAATCATTGCAAGATTACATTTTTAAAAAGTTCTAGAAATAAAAGAGAGGCCAGAATCCTATTGATGTTTGTTTAAGGTTTTCATAACTTGCAGCAGCTAATTGAAAAAGCCCTGAGCATGTCTTCTTCAGCCCATCATGTGACCAGGCACATGACTGGCACCTAATCAGTTAGTTGCAGCAAGTTGTATGAATCTTACATGAACAGCAATGGATCAGTCAAGGCTAAATCTACAGCCCTGCAAGCAGAACAGTTGCACCTATTCGTAGAAACAAATTAAAAGCAGTGCATGCTTCTACAAGCTGGATTCTGCCATAAGCAGAAGAGAAAATGTTTTTTTAAATTAATTTCCCCTTCCCTTGTAGCTTCCAGCACCTCCTTCCATACTGCTTCCGAGTACCCTCTACAGAGGAGCTGCACATTTAGAGCTGAGGGAAATACCAGCCCCCATCCTTATCTCCAAGGGTGCTTCTAAATTTTTGCAGTGCTGAACAGTACTAAACTCTGAACAGTAATTTTCTCCAACTATATTGGTCCGAGAAATGTTAAAACAACCATAGTATTGAGGAATATGAAGCATTTGAGGAAACGATGAATTGCTGCCAAGAGGTTACAAATATGCAGTATTGATATTATGACTGCGGAAACTCTTCATTAAAAAATGGGGTGGGGGTGGAGGGGAATCTGGATTAATTTTTAATTTAATTTAATTTTTAGACTTTTGTGCCACACCCTCTCACAAAAGCGACTCTGGGCGGCTTACAGGGATACAAGATACAGTTACAAATTACACATGATCAAATAACATCATATTCCGCTTTCTTCCACGTGACATCATCTTCTTCCATGTCTAGGCCAGATGTGAAACTGCCAAAATGAAGGCACCATTTGGTGAGTTCAGTCTGCAGTTTCTTTTGCAGTGTGAGAAAGAATAGCTGGCAACACAAGGTTGCCATTACCAGGGTATGCCTGATTGTGGTTCAAAAATACCACAATCTGTGAGGAGGCTCTTTCTGTGTACCTCTATGTGACATATGAAAGCTGAGGAACTTGGTGCACGATTGGTTTGATGCATGTGGAAAGAAGTAATTTTGAACAGAATTGGCACCAGTGGTGGGATGTCAAAAATTTTACTACCCCACCGTGATGTCATCACAGTGTGGGAGGAGTTAATGTAATGGCATCATTATGTGGGTGGAGCCAACATCATGACATGGGTGGGGCCAAAGAAAAAATATAAATAAATAAAAATAATAAAATAAAAATAAGCACACACACATATCTCAACCCACCCACCCACCCACAACTCAAATCCGTAAATAAATAAAATTAAATTAAATAAAAATATATTAAAATACACCCACCCACCCCAAACACAAATCAACCAGAGCTTTTAAACCAAAGGTGGTTTCCCCCCAAAAGCTGCTACCGGTTCTCTGGGCCACTGGAAACAGTTACTACCGGTTCTGGCGAACTGGTGAGAACCTGTTACATCCCATCACTGATTGGCACTATTAATAAATAGAAAGGTCTATATGACTATTTACTGTCCACAGTAAATAAGTACAGTCCATGTCAATATGGACAAAAAGTTCTGGACAAATTCCAGAGAAATATTATGCATTTGGCAGTGCTTGTGGAAATATTTCTTGTTCCCCCAATTCTGCAGTATAAAAATACATTATACTGTACCATTGCAAAATAATGATTCTTGTTTTTTACTAAGTTGAGAAAAAGAGAAAATACACATAGCAAAATTGTTCTATGAAGAAGCTTCAGCTTTTTATGTTTGTGTGTGTTTCAGGGAAAGCACAAAGATGCTATGTCCACGTGCCAAGAATAGGGTTGTAGAGCAATATGTTTGACCAGATTAATAACATGAATTCTTGGCTGCCTCTCTGGATTTGGCAAAGGAGGGAATGTCTCACTATGCCAGTACTTCCTGTTTTAAGATCCAGATGGGAATAAGATATCAACCTTTGCATAAATGTAATATTTCTGCCAACTGTACTTGGTGTTACAGTTCCAGAACTGTCAGAATGTGCAGGTAGATAGGAAGTGAGACCACGGTTTAAAGGGAGAAGCAGTTCCCTATAGGCAGTCAGTTAATAATAACTTCATATGCCACTTTTCTACTAACCTAAGATGATGGTTCACAGGAGCGTTCTTTTATTGCTGATTAAGTAGCATTATGAAAATACTGACTTGGCTGTGTTAACTAAGTGCCTTGATATTTAAAGCTTAGAATGTAAAATAGTTCAGGCAATCTCCTTTAACACATCACATATAGAATGTCTGGAAACACATATTTGAGATGATTATAGGAATGGCATTTCCCCCCGCCACCCCCTTTTCCATTTTGCAGAGAGAGATGTAGCCGAAAGCTGTGGGTTAATTATAGCCATTCATGCTGCAGCAGTTAGGGGACTCAAATCTGTTCCATTATAACCTCTTCTATTTTCTAGGATTTCTGATGTAGCTATGAAAATGTGCTCTTGGGCTAAAACATGGCTCACAAAACCTCCTGGCTATTGCTTTGCTTCCTCCCCCCAGCAAATATTCCAGACACCCTTTCCATTAAACTTTGTTTAAAAATAATAATGTTTTCCTGTTCTACAATTACTAATAGTATCCCAGAATGGTGTGTTTTATCCAATGATTGCTAGCATGCTACGAATAAGCAAGGAAGTTGGTCTTTCGTTGGCCAGAATATTCACCCAGGGGAGGAAGCTGTTCTTAGGCACTGGAAATTCATTGATTTGCCATCGACTGGTTTTTGTTAGCCTCAATTGTTAATTTAACAATCTCTAAATCCAACCACTTAAGTGACTTCTACCAGTTCACTGGTGTGACTTTCTTTAAAACATCATCAGCAAACATATATTTCTCGAATGGCTCTCCCTTAGCTCTGAAGTTTATTATAGTTGGCATTACAGTTGGATGATTGGATACCCTTGTCATAGCTAACTCCTCTTCTGATGGCGAACCTATGGCACGCGTGCCCAAGGTGACACGCAGAGCCAATTCCGGGTAAGCCCCGCCCCACCTCCACCACCCGGCACTGCCAATGGCAGCACTGCTTCTCAAACCCCACTGCCAATGGGAAGAGATGGGGAGGCTGAAAACCCTCCCAGGAGGCATGGCCAGACATCACCATCCTAAGAGACATCATGCACGCGCTTGAATGGGTGTGTATTAGTTGTTTGCCTTACTTTGTGCTGCCTTCAAGCAAGGATTTTCAGCCTTTTGGGGTGATGAGGGGTGGCTTGCCTTCCGGCCCAGCCATGGCCTCTGTCTTTCTCCTCTTCATATATTGTGCTGCAAAAGTTGGGGGAGAAGACGAGGGAAGCGGCCATGGTCGTTTGGGCACCTGGCGGCGTGACTTTCACATGGATGGGGGAGGAGGTGTTTATTTTCCCCCTTCCTTGGAGATATTTCTTCTTTGGCACGCTCACTGTTTCGGTGGGTTGTCGGACAGGAGGGGCCTGCGTCATGATGGCAATGTCCGCCTCTGTAACTGCCCCCATTCATATGTTTTGCCAGAAAAGTTGGGTGAAAGCTGTAGAGTCAGCTGTTGCTGGCCGCGGAACAAGGCTCTACCTTTCCCTCACTGAGAACCCAAGTGATGTGGTCTTTTGGGTGCCAGTGGTTTGACTTTATCGTGGATGGGGGAAGGAGGTGTTTATTTCCCCCCTTGCTTGGAGAGATTTCTCTTTTTGTGTGGGACAAGATTTTGGGGATATGAAAGGAGCCTCATTGGGATGTCCCCTGAGCAGAATTCCTCCAGCAAAAATCCTTTCAACTCAGAAAGCACCTTTGTGTGCTTGCAGCTTTGTGTCCCTTGCAGCCCATTGGCTTGATCCATGAAAGTGAGAATGTTAAAATACAGCAGTTAGACTTTAAGGTACCACAAAACACCTAAGGATCAGGCTGCAGGGGACCCACTTTTTTATTATTATCAGAAAATAATATAAACAAAACAAAATAAAAAACACTGTAGCACTTTTTATTATTTTTCATTATTATGTTATTTTTTATTATTGTGTCAGAAGCACACAAATGAGCTTTGAGTTGAAAGGATTTTTGCTGGAGGAACTCTGCTCAGGAGACACCCGCATGAGGCTTCTTTCATGTCTCCAAGATCTTTTTCCACCGACATGCAGTAATACCTCGGATAACGTTTACCTTGGATAACGCTAAAATCGCATAACGTTAAGTAATCTGGGGAGGCGAATTGGATCGAATAACGTTAAGGTCCTATGGGATGTATCGGATAACAACCGCTAAAGCCTGTGCGGTTACAATATCTCTATGGAGCTTTAACATTATCTGATCCATCCCATAGGATTTTAACATGCATCGGATAACACTAAAAATCGGATAACACCAAGACTTGGGGAACCAAGTCTTAGCGTTATCCGAGGTATTACTGTAGTTCCTATTTATCTACTTGCAATTTCATGCATGACACAATGAGTTCCCGTCTCTGCCTCAACTTCTGCCTGACAAGCACTTTGAAAGCAAGATATTGCAAGTTGATAAAAAGGGACCACTTAACTGCTGTACTTTAATGTTTACTTTCGAGGATCAAGCCAATGGGTTGGAGAGTGCGCTCTTGAACGAGGGTGGTGTGGGCCAGATGAATTGGTGTCGGGGCTAGATCTGGCCTACAGTTTAGGCGCCAATAAACCACTTGACTTCCACTTCTGGGAACGATGAGGGTGGCGTTGGCTGGATGAATTGGCATTGGGGTCCGGATCTGGGAGAAAGGGGGTTGTCTGCTCTCTTTCTCCTTTGGGAGAAAGAGAGCAACTGCCCCCCTTCTCCCAAGAAGGCATGCTAAGTATCAGACACTGTGATCCTCAGTGTGCTTCCTTGGGAGAAAGAGAGCTGGTGAGTCCCAGCCATGCCTCGGGGAATTTGAGGCAAATATTTGCATCGCACAACGTTATGTTTGCCTCAAATTCCCCGAAGTTAACCGATTTTAGCGTTATCCAAGGCAGTAGTTATCTGAGGTATTACTGTATCCTAGTCTTGATTCTAAAATTTAATATTAGAGCTAGAATCAAGAATAATGCAAAGAGAAAATAAGAGGAAGGGCAGGGGTTAGGGGGTGTAATCAGTGGTGGCCATCAGCAGGTTCACACCAGTTCACCAGAACCGGTAGCAGAAATTCTGGCTGGCCACGCACATCCAAGTTTTGAAATAAAGTACAGTAAAACCTTGCATAAAGAGGGGCTTGCTTAGAGACTAACTCGCTGAAAGAGCAGGATTTTCTCTGAATTTTCATCTTGCTTAACAACTAAAACCAACCAAAAACTCGCTTAGCAACTAAATTGGGGTTTGCAATCTCCCCCACCAGTAGTCACAGTTTGTCACTTACAATGGTGTTTCGCGTAAAGAGCAAACTCGCTTAAAGAGCAATCCCATTATACTCTTTCCCCCTGGCCACGGCCTGGCTTTCCCCCTGGCCACGCCCACCATACCATGCTCACAGTGTGGTAGTAAAAATTTTTTGGAGTCCACCACTGGGCACGGTGTAGGTTTAATAGTGTGTGGAAGCTCAGATGATCATATCCCAACAAGTTTATTTTGTTTGTAGCGAAAGGTGAACATATCCAGGAATCTTACTGGCTGGGTTGAGCATGTTTCAGCATGTTCTCTGGGGTATTATAAATGAGTATAAACATGCATACTGTCAGATTTGATCATGTTTCAACATGCTAAATAAGTTCAGGCTCTTGGTTGCTGTATGAGCCACACTCAGTTTACATCCTGCATTCAGATGTAACTGTGCTCGTTTTTAGTTCTGTATTATGGCTCCAAGAGGTTGTGTGAAACATAAGTGATTTTGTGAAGAAAGTGCATTTTGCTTACTTCAAGTTGAAACTTGGGGATCAAAACAAAGCAGCCATATTGCTGGGTCAAGACTAATAAATAAAACCTGCTGTCACCTGGAACATCATTTTTGTGGTACAGGCACCGAAAGAAAGAATTCACTCAGTTTTTCTCCAAAAATGGAAATCTCATTTATTGTAGTGATGTTCAAGGGCTAATGAAGTGCTTTGAATTAGAATATGCCTCAAAGCAGTCTTGCTGCATAATAGAAATACATTTGCATCACTTCCTATAGGGCACTCTGTGCGTTTGGATGAAAACAATAATGATTTAAGTGTTATTCTTGACAAAATCAAATATCAAGAACATCGCTGGATGGTTTGTGGAGACTTTAAAATACTAACAATGTTGTTAGGCCAGTAGGCAGGTTATACAAAATATCCCTGCTTCCAATGTTTATGGGACAGTTGAACCAGAGACCTCCATTGGACAAAAACTAACTGGCCACTTCGAGACACCTTAATCCCCGGTGGGGAAAAACATAATTTAATGCAAATACAACCTTGGTTGGTTTCAACAGAAGAGGTTTTGTTGCCACCTTTTCATATTAAATTAGGGCTTATAAAGCAGTTTGTTAAATCCCTGCCAAAAGATGGGGGATATTTCAGATATCTGTTTTCCAAGTTCCCAAAACTGTCTGAAGCCAAGTTGAAAGAGGGAGTTTTTACTGGCCTCAACATACGAAAACTGTTATCCGGTTCCCCTCTTTTTAGAAACAATGGGAGAAAATGAAAGGAAGTGTGGGACTCTTTCAGAGACGTAGTTCACAAGTTTTTAGGGAATACTAAAGACCGTCACTACAAAACCATTGTACAAAGCATGTTGAATGCGTATAAAGCTCAAGGATGCAAGATGAGCTTAAAAGTTCATTAATTACACTCCCTCGTTGACTATTTTCCTGAAAACTTGGGAGCCTACAGTGGAGAGCAGGGTGAAAGATTTCACCAGGATATCAGTGATAACGAGAGATGCTACCAGGGAAGATGGAATGTCAGTATGCTAGCTGACTACTGTTGGATGCTCAAACGGGAAACAAAAAATGGAAAGCGAAAGCGTGTTCGGAGGAGCATAAAAGAGAAGAAAAGGTCTCATGGACAAAAAGAGTGCACTCGGAATGTTATATATATATTATGAAAAAAATGTTTGTTTAATTATAAGAAATAAAATGTTTAGTTCATTGTAATAAAATAGTTATTTTCTCATCACTCTTATGCTTTTTTAATGCACAACTGTCATATTTTGCAAAAAAAAAAAAACTACATGGGGGAATTGAGGTCATTTTTGGATTCAGCACAATACAAAACATAAAATTTATTAAAAATATCCTACGCAGCTGAATAACAACAACAACAAATTATCATTATCATTATTATTGGCAGACCTGAGTTATAGTTATTTTCCTCCAGGGAAAGAACAATGTGATAAACCTTAAGCTTTACACAAAAAGATCCAATGATTTGTGGAGTATTTTGTTTAAAAGGTTTCACTGTCATTTTTATTTCTTGTTGCTTTTATTACAATGCAGTTGTATTCCAAATAATTTTTTTTTTTGGGGGGGGGAATAATAAATTTAAGCAGTTTGTAAACTTTGAGTAAACAGAATGATAGGTTGGCATTTTTTAGAATTAGAACAATCACCTGTTCTTATTTTCCAATGAAATCTCCACAGGCTCCTTTCCTTATCTTACCATTAAAATTCCCTTCTATGAAATGTAGAAGTTTACTTTTATTGTATTATATAGAAGCTTTGAATTCGTGATAAATGTTTTTATGCTTCCTTCATCTTTATCAGCAGGTGGAAGTTATTCTGATATGATGTTGCTATCTGCAGGATTTCTCTTTAGTTAGGTATGCATTGCTAGATATGAGTATTGAACAAAGTTTGTAACCATTGCACATGCATCTTTTTTTACAGTGATTGCATACCCATGGGAGTGTTGTGCACTCTTCCCGCTTGAGTAAAACATAGTATGACCAACCAAATAGATATCTGTACTTGGTCAGGTCTTGGCTTCAAAACTTCACTTATTCTAAGGATCTCAATGTTCATCCTTTCCGTTTCTTGTTTTGTGTTATGGATTTTTGTGCCATATGCATACTCTACATTCCAGATTACTTGTCTTTTTAGCACTTTCTAGCCATATAAAACCAGTCAAGAACTGGGAGTCTTTTTACTTTTCTGCCTAACCATGACAGTGGTGCTTAGAGGATATAATGTGATGGCTTTCTATTGCCTTCCATATCTTAGTCCAGTGGTGGGTTGCAGTTACTACCATAACACCTGCAGTTTTTCAAACTGAAGCCAGCCTGGTACCTTTTGTCATTGGCCTCCAGATGGTACTAACATTGCAGCTGCCAGAGGTCAGGTGGAGTTTAGAGGCAATTTAGTTCCTCAAGCTACTCTATCCAAAGCCATTGGCTCAGTGATGGGCAGCAGCCGGTTCGCACTAGTTCACCAAGACCGGTAGTAGTTTTTCCCGGTATCCTGGAAAACCGGTAGCGGCTTTGGGGGGTAGCCACCTTGGGGGCTTACCTTTTCACCGGTTCTTCCACTGCACATGCACGCCTACAGTGCTTGGCATGCATGCACACCTACAGTGCTTGGCGCGCATGCGCGCCTACAGTGCTTGATTCACATTCATGCCTACAGCACTCTGGCTGCTGAGCCAAGCACCCATTTGTTGCTTGGAGTGTGGCAGCGTCTGGGCGGCCACCCACAGCCATGGAGGAACCCTCAGCGGCCTTCTTGCTGTCCTCCCAAGCGGGGAGGTGGAAGAGCAGCTGCTAGCCTGAAGGTCCATACAGCCTTCTCCCCAGGGTAAGTGATTTGCCTTTGGGTGTGGGGTGGGTGGGTGTATTTTAATGAGTATTTATTTTTAATGTGTAGTTTTATGTGTTTTATGTGTATTTAATTTGTATTTTAATATCTATTTAATGTCTATTTATTTTTAATGTGTATTTTATGTGTATTTTTATGTGTATTTAATTTGTATTTTTATGTGTACTTATTTTTATGGGTTTTTTACTTTGGCTCTGCCCATGTCATTGGCTCCACCGATGACGTCATGACATTGGATCCACCCATGACATCATAACGTTGGCTCCGCCCACAGTGTGGTAGTAAATTTTTTTGCTGCCCACCACTGCATTGGCTTTTCCATTGATCAGGGTATACACTCTTCACTGGATGCTAAGCTAAACTGAAATACAAAGTGGAACTACTCAACAAACCTGATCCCAAGGCCATTCTCTCTGTGGTTAAATAATTGAATTTGCAGTGTATGGACAGTAAGCTTGTGTAAAATATTAGAATAACATGGTAAGATTAAAACTATACTAAAAAGATGCATAATAAAGAGTTTTGACAGATCCCCCCCCCCATTGATATGCTTTAGAAATGTGAAAGATTGGCTTACAATAGCTTGAATCTGGGACCCCCTTAGAACAGTGATGATGAACCTTGGTGCTCCAGCTGTTCTTGAACTTCAATTCCCAAAAGCTATGATCAGCAGGAGTGCTGATTTGGGCTTATGGTAATTGAAGTCCAAGAACAGCTGGAGTGCCAAAGTTTACCATCACTGCCTTAGAGCATAGGTCCTCAAACTTGGCCCTCTGGGTGTTCTTGGACTTCAATTACCAAAAGCCCAAGTCAGCACTCCTGCTGATCAGGTCTTCTGGAAATTGAAGTACAAGAACATCTGAAAGGCCATGTTTGAGGAACTATGTCTTAGAGAATAGGAATGATGTCCATATGTAGCTTAACACTCTGTTTGTCGCTGTGCTTGTTTTCAAATGAATTTCCTGACAAGTGCATGTCCATGAACTTCTGCAGTTCCCCGTAAGCCGTAGATGTCTCTTGAAACTTAAGTCAGTATTCAACAGTAAGAGACAGTATTGATCTTCTCCTTTGGTTAGCTTGTATATGTCAGAAAGTAACAAGTGCAATGTGGGTGTGGGTTTCTTTCATTTGAAAGTATTGTGGACTGTAAAACAGTATTGAAAGCTTATCTGACAAAACTTAGTTTGCGTCATCCAGAGTTCCATTATAGCAAAAAGAGTTGTCTCATTAATAAAGATTCTTTGATAGCTTGACTGTAGATAAATCAACAAGTAAGATAGTCTGTTCATTATTGTTGTAGTGCACCCTGTAGTTCTTCAGGCTGAGGGTGGAATTCCTGCTATATATATTTACTATGGAAATACACATTTGTTTTGAGGGTTTTTCTTCTTTTATACTTTGCCATCAAAATGCCCTGTGGGAAGTCCTCCGAGCCCATCAGGAGACTCTCTTCTTTCCATTTTATATCAGAGAACAGATAAGCTGATAAAACGAATACAGAGAGGCATTTTTGTCTTCAAGGTTTCAGTATTAGCACTTGAAAAATATATATTTTCTAATATATTAATCTTTTTGAATACTGTTGTTTTGGGGAAATGTAACAATGCTTGGAACTCCTCTGATCTTTATCATAATCTAAGATTTTATTTAAAAAAATAAGTTTTATGTACTGTATATACTCGAGTATAAGTCTAGTTTTAAGCCCCCAAAATAAGGTCCAAAAAGGGGACTTGACTTATTCTTGGGTCAACGACCCTAAGGGTCCCAAAATGAGGTGGTGCAAATTCAGACATTCATTTTTAAAAAGTGCTAACACTACCGTAAAAACTCAAAAACATACCCACACAAATGTATTTTAATTATTGAAAAACTCAATAGCAGCAGCTGCTGCATTTTCCACCCCGACTTATATTCGGGTCAATCTATTTTCTTAGTTTTAGAGGTCCAAATTAGGTACCTCGACTTATATTTGGGATGACTTATAGTCGAGTATATATGGTACTTCACCTCTAATAGATGTTTACGATGTAATTTTCTTCAGTTGCGGCTAGTTGCCCCTGATATAGGTCACTATGTCCCTAGATTCAATGTTAACTGTATATTTTGACACTGAACAGTCTTTCATTATTAAACACAACTCAATATAGTGTGTGTGGACTTCCGTTGTGGGACTTTTTTCCTTCCTCCCTTGTAGACCCTGATATACTCAAATCTCAAAATCCCCTGAAGTAAATTTTCAGGGTCTGAGTGAAGGGAAATCTGCAATTTTGTTGCCAGAAGTTGTTTCATTCCACATAAGGTATCAAGGAATCTTCCCACCAAACTAAGAAGCTGAAGGGAAAATTGCTACTTATAATGATTTATTATAACATGGATCACTTTCTGTGAAGTGTCTGCACTCTTCTGTTGGCATTAGTAGCTACCAGGAATATGGTTTCATTTGAAAGTTTTTGATAAAATTACTGCTTTTCAATTTTACTTTAATTGGAAGCTTTAGAGCAAGAATTCTCAACCTTTTAAAGCTGGGGGCCAGGTCACTCTCTCTCAGACAGCTTCGGGGGCCAGACAGCCATTTTATCCTTCCTCCACCACATGACACTTGCTGGTGTGGTGGAGGCAGTGGGGGGCCACATGAAATGGTGCTGTGGGCTGCATCTGGCCCATGGGACGCAGGTTGAGAATCCCTGCTTTATAGTATTCCAGTGAAACTCTGCATACACTTAAATCTCCCCTCCGCTGATTAATTTCTCAGTTTTCTCATAAAGAACTGTAAAGGATGATTTTGCCTTAACAGTCCAGGGGGAAATATCCGAGTCCTTTGAGCACCAGCTAACCTCTGTCTTAAAAGATCTTGCCTTATATTGGGGTGGTGAACATTTTTACATTGTCGGCCTGACCATGCACCTGGTCAGCACTGCGGGCTGGACCATGCCCCCCCCCAAGTAGAAGCAGGTCCTTTACGCCCAACATAAATGCTCCCA
Organism: Furcifer pardalis; assembly: GCA_030440675.1. Classification (NCBI taxonomy): domain Eukaryota; kingdom Metazoa; phylum Chordata; class Lepidosauria; order Squamata; family Chamaeleonidae; genus Furcifer; species Furcifer pardalis. Next base: position 71,620,374 of record CP126890.1, on the reverse strand, counting down.
CTTCCGTGTTTATGCCAGCTGTGGGCACATTTGCGCATGCACGGGTGCATTTTACAGATGATGTAAACACACCCACTTTCACTTCTGGGTGCAGTGGAGGCAGCAACGGGTTGGATGGGATACTGTTGGGAGCCAGGTCCAGCTCACGGCCTGTAAATTGGGAACCCCTGCCTTATATTACAAAAACAACATCTGAAACCAAACCTTTTGAAAACAGGCCTATGCCTTCTACTTAAAGAACAGAGAAACAAAAGAAGCCCCAGGCTAGCTGGAAGGCAAGATTTTGGAACATTGTCCTACCCTCAAAGTATCTCTGCATCATTCAATTTGAACCTTGACTTACGAAAACATCAAACAGAAAATTTCTAGCAGAAGTGACATAGGAAACTGGCTTATTCAGACTGGGGTGCACACCTATACACAATAAGAACAATAAGTTTGTCTCTGTGTTACTCCGTAGCATAATATTATTTATTTATTTATTTAAGCAAACTTTTATGCCACCCTCCTCAAAAAGACCCAGGGTTGGCTAACACAACTCTCAACACCTAAAACACAATAAAAACATAATATAAAATCAAGATTAAAAGATTTTTTTAAAAATCAAAAAGCTAAAACAAGACACACAGAGAGAGGAGGGGTCAAATGAGCCAACAGACTGGGGCAACGGTCTGGCCCATAATATTCTAGCATGGTATGGTAGAAATCATCACATGCCAAACAAGTGGATGTAACTCTTAATGAATTATGCAGGATTGTTATTGGCTACCTGAAACTTACCCCCGACTGAAAAATTATATTGTTTGGTTGACCCAAGGTATGTTGAGTGGTGTTGGCAAATAATAAATGAAATAAAGTAATACAGCACCAAATCCATCCACTTCATGGACACCAACTCCCTATGATGGTGAACCTTGGCTCTCCAGGTGTTCTTGGATTTCAATTATAGAAGCCCAAGTCAGCACACCTGCTGATCAAGGCTTCTGGGAATTGAAGTCTAAGAACATCTGGAGAGCCAAGTTTGAAGAACCTTGCCCTAGACCAGGGGTCAGCAAACTTGGCTCTCCATATGTTCTTGGACTCCAATTTCCAGAAACCCCGATCAGCAGGTGTACTGACTTGGGCTTCTGGGAATTGAAGTCCAAGCACACCTGGAGAGCCAAGTTTGCTGACCCTAGCCCTAGACAATAGCTAAAGTTGAGGAAAGGTTTTCTACATACTTCTTAAGTTCTAAATATTAAATCAAAAGAGGCTAGGGTGGCCTATGGGAAACAAAAACAATACACGTTGCGAAATTGATGAATGCCAAAGAGTGTCTTCCACCAAAAGAAGATTCTTGATTAACCATCCAGAAGTCAATAGACTTCGAAGCAAAGACTAATGAAGTAAAGTGTGGCTACTTGGATACAGTATACATTTTCTGTGAGAAATACATTCAATGCAACATTTATGTGCAAACAATTTATGTTCCCAACATATGTACAAAAGAAGATCTAGTAAACGATTGGTAGAATACTATTGAAGTAGCCCAATTCTGGCCTAATTTGTCTAAAATAGTTGAATCAACATTTTAATATTTTTAATTACATAAATTTCATATACATCCATATTTTTAAATTGTGCAATGCTCTGCTATGAATAAAGAAATTAAGAAAATGTTGGGAGAATTCTTTTTAAAATTGTGTGTTCTTGCTAATCCATTGTATTTAACTTGACAAAGCAGCTACATGGAGATGACAGTGACATAGTTGGGAGGTTCTTAATTTACATTTAGTTTTTCTTCAAGTTTTTATGATTATTTCCATGAATAAACACATGTTGGCACTCAAATATTGAGTTGCTAATGACAGGAAAATGCATTTGACTTTTTTCCGTTTGATTTATTCCCTCTTTAAAAAGACCTCATTCTTGTCCAGATTTCTTGGGATAGACTTTGTATAACAGGGCTTCTCCCTATCACTCTAATCCAGTGGTTCCCAACGTGGAGCCCAATGCCCCACAGGGTGATTTCATTTCCCAGAAGCCTAAATCAGCACATTGGCTGATCAGTTATTTGGGGAATTGACTTAGGCTTCTGGGAACTGAAGTCCAAAAATCAAAGGTTGGGAAGCATTGCTCTAATCTCTTGGGCCCTTAACACAGGTTGCGTCTGTGATGGCACATAGATGAGCTGGAGCACAATTAGTACAATCACAAGAATTCTTTATGAGCATGGAGGGTACTGTCCACTCACCCAACATATATCTGAATCCAAATCATTTGAATTATTTTATACTTTACTGAATAGGTTAAATAAACTTCTTTTTCACCGCAGACTTCACTTGAGGCATTTTAAGACATGGAAATTAAACAAAGAGAATGAGGTAGAAAAGAACTCCCAAGATTACACAGTTAAGTTCCTGAGCACTATCTGAAGAAGAAAAGTGGGATAGGGTGACATATAACAAATTAATTTTTTTTACAGTAACAATATAAAATTAAACATTAACATTAAAGCGAACAAAAAAAAAAGAGCAAAACAATAATGATGCTCCCAAAACAACACATATTGGTGACTGTTGCAGTGGATCTCAACAAGGGGTACATAGCCCACTAGTGGACTTCAATTCCCAGAAGCCTCAGTCAGTACATTGGCTGATCAGTGCTTTGGGGAAATGACTTCGGCTTCTGGGAATTGAAGTCCAAAAACCAGCATTTGGGAAACACTGCTGTAGAGTATGTTAATTAATCTTTGTTGTTGTTTTTCAGTCATTGAGTCTGACTCTTTGTAACCCCATGAAATATAGCATACCAGGTTCTTCTGTCATCTACCATTCTCTGGAGTCTGCCCAGATCTACTCCCACTGCATCAACAATGCCCTCCCCTTCTCCTTTTGACTTCGATCTTTCCCAGCATCAGGGCCTTCTCCAATGAGTCCTCTCTTCTCATTTGGTGGCCAGACTACTTGAGCTTCAGTATTTGTTCTTCCAATGAACAGTCAGGGTTGATTTTCTTTAGGATTGACTGATTTGATATCCTTTCAGTCCAGGCTACTCTCAAGAGTCTTCTCTAGCACCACAGTTCGAAGGCATCTATTCTTCTGTGCTCAGTCTTCTCTATGGTCCAGCTCTCACAGCCATACATTACTACTGGGAAGACTTTTGTTGACAGGGTGATGTCTCTACTTTTATTATGCCTAGGTTTGCCATAGCTTTCCTCCCAAAGAGTAAGTGCCTTTTTATTTCATGGCTGCAGTCACCATCTGCAATGATCTTAAATCCCAAGAACTTAAAGTCTGTCACTGCTTCCATTTCTTCCCCTTCTATTTGTCATGGAGTGATGGGGCCAGATGCCATGCTCTTTGTTTTTTTGATGTTGAGTTTTAATTAATCCCATTGCTCAGCAATTGGTAATAGCCCTTTAAGAGCCTCTTTAAAGAGATATTGTATCAATTGTTTTTTTCTCTTCTATGAGTTGGGGCCTTTCTTAATAACCTTAGGGTCAGCACCTAGAGCTGTGCTATCTGGGAGGAACAGGTGATGCAGGATGATGTTCTGAGGGGAAGATATTCCGCTAGATAAGAAGGGCCCCAAACTAAATCCAAATGGACAAAGAAGGATATGGCAGTGGGTCTGATGCAAGATCCATCACTTCTCCATTTTCCTTCCTCTGCCCATTGTCACATCACAGAGACACAAAGAAGAGTATCTTTAGGATTAAGATTATATTTTAAAACAGCTGCTGGGACTCCACACCTATTATGGCTGCCTTATTGAAAGATAATGAAATTTGTGCCGAGAATTAAGTAAACTTCATAATAGGACATTTTCAAAAGTTCTTGTGCTGTCTTTTTTTCCTTGGCTGAGGCCATTTTATCTAGCAAAGCTACACCAACACTTGTTCTGTAACCTACCTGTCAGCTATACATGGTTACTGTTGTGAAAAAGTAAATCCATGATATATGCATTAAGAGAAAAAAATATGTACAAAGCCATTTCAAAGTATTCTGAGCACCTGCTGCTCATGGCTCATCGTTGTATAGAAAAACATGTGATCCCTGAAGAACATCAATGTACATTTATTTTCTGGTTGAAGCCCTCCACTTTTGAAACTACAGAGGTTTTTTTTCCCTTGAATGAACTTTCTTCTTTATATTTCTTTCTTTGCAGGTGGTAACAAAAAAAAAACCCCAACAACCCTATTTATACACATTTGCAACAACCTGCCCCAATACTGAATATGGGGGTGGGGGGAGGGAATGGTAAAATGCTAGTGATATAGGAGAGAAATCTAATTGGCATTAAGATAACCTTTTTGGGTTTTTTAGCTTGAAAAACTATATATTATATTATGGTGTATTGGGGTTTTTATATCTATATATGTATATATCTTTGTCTTTAGGATAGCTTGTCAGATTTAAGGCTTATTTAAAATGAAAGAAAGCTGAAGCAATTTTCTTTATTCCATTTCAGTCTCCTAAGGTCTATTTCCCCCTGGTGAGCTCATAGCAACAGGGGGGTTTAAGGGAACTCAGCTTTCTGCAAATTAATGTCTCGCATCATGAAAATTCAGGACTTCCCCCCCTCCCTTCTATCTTGAAAAGCAATACAGTGAGTGCGAGTATTATTTCTTGCCAGCGGGTGGAAGATGAATGATTTTGTCACAGTTTTACTGCTTGATGAGCAGTGTCCTGAGGGTCAGGCTTAAGTCTGTGTCACTATGCTGCTCATTACTCTTGAGCTAAATAAGAGCTGATTGGATCTAAATTGCCTCGCACATGGGCCACAGATGAGCTCAGTGAGTAGGGGATGACCTGCTATTCAGGCTGGGAGTAACCCCGGTGTGCAGATGCTGCATTAGAACACCGTGGGAGAACGAGAGAGGCTACCGACTGCTACCAGTGAAAGAAATCGAAATGTAGAAAAACCCAACTCTTTGATGCTGCGGTTTTAGAATTTGAAATGTAGGAAGTGACAGGTTGATGGTACTTATCAGCTTTGGCTGGATTAGAGAACAGTGTCATCTTGCTTATATAATGACTGAAGAATGAAGCAAGTTCCTAACTACTCCAAGGTTGCCTGGCATGTGGTAGCTGCTGTTCAATGCTGCCTCGTGTTGGTGACTTCCTTGGCGGAAACTGAATTGATGTTGACAAATCTGTGATAATGGCATGCTTAAATTTTTAAATATTCCCCCAATGGGTGAAAGTGTGTATGCCCTTGCCTTTTACCAGCGAAACAGGATGAGTGTGTGTGTGTGTGTGTAATTAATGCTTTGCATATTCTAGGGTGCAATAACTTAGTTTTATGCAACTGAGAGCTGTGTCAAGATGCTCTGCTTCAAAAGTTCATCCCACCCTTATTTAGTTGTATTGTGCTTCCTTGCACTAGTGGATACATGGGTTCTGAATTTATTATTTTGGAGGACCCTGTTGAACAAAAATTATTCTAAACATAGTATTTCTGAGGATTTTTATGCACTGGATTTCAGCAGTTTGAACAATGGTGCCTGTACTGAAAATTTTCCCCTCCCCTGTAGTCTTCCTTTGCTTGTTAATACTTCACTATGATGTGATTTGCATTTTTCTTTTTCTCCTCTCCTCCCGCCTTTTGGCCTTATTTGAGTAAATTGAGAAATCCATTGAGATGCAAAGGTTTCCTGTTCTCTCTCTCTCTCTCTCTCTTAAGTCATGTATATTCCTTGAATTCTTTATTTCTTTTGTTATAATAAGCAGAGATAGGCAGAGGAACAGTGTCCACTGATAGATTGCTCTGAGATCTGAGAAAGATCAGCTTGGAGTTCTGACATCCTTTTGTTTAACAGCAGTGGCTCAAGTGGCTAAGACACTGACTGGAAGGCGGGGGGTCAGCAGTTCGATACCTGAATACTGTAGGACGGAGTAAGCTCCCATCTTTGTCCCAGCTCCTTTCAACCTAGAAGTTAAAAAGCAAGAAATTGCAAGTAGATAAATAGGGACCACTTCAGTGGGAAGGTAAACAGTGTTCCTAGCACTCCGGTGTCTAATCCTGCCTGCCACATGACCACAGAAACGTCTGCAGAAGCAGACAGCGCTGGCTCTTCTGCTATGAAACAGAGATGAGCACTGAACCTAGGATTGGATACGACTAGCTTTCGAGCAAGGGTAACCTTTACTAGCAGCAAAAAAGAGAGAGTGATAATACACAACAGTTATACAACTGAAATGAAGAGTGAGGTACAGTAATTAGAGGGTGTGTGGGCATACGTGAGCAAAGGATCAAGCTTTGTTCAGTAGGTAAAGGTAAAGGTCTCCCTTGCTCATTGCATGTATTTAATTGTTCAGTATAGATAGCTAAAATATATTTCTAGGTTCAGGATCCATTCTGACGAAAAACTGTCTTGTGGCATATAAAAGCCTGACAAGATTTATTTGGCACAGCCTCTCATTGAGTCTGCTTCTTCAGATGCTTTAAGTGGACTACACACCAGAATAGTTTATGCCAAATATTCTTCTTTTTTCTCTGTGTCACAGATTAACATAACTAGTAAAGGTAAAGGTCACCCTTGCTCGAAAGCCAATCATATCTGACTCTAGGGTTCAGTGCCCATCTCTGTTTTTAGCCAAAGAGCCAGCTCTGTCTGCATTTGCAGACATTTCCATGGACATGTGTTAAGCATGACTGCACACCGGAGTGATTGGAATGCTGTTTACTTTCCCATCAAAGTGTTACTTATTTATCTACCTACTTGCAGTTTCTTAATTTCAAACTACTAGGTTGGCAGGAGCTGGGACAGAGACAGGAGCTCACTCCATCATGCAGTACCCAGCTCTCAAACTGTTGACCAGCTGACCTTCCAGTCATCAAGTTCAGTGTCTTAACCACTAAGCCACCACAGTCCCTTTTAACAGAACTACCTCACTATAAATGTCATTAATTTTAAGTCTGTCTTTTTCACTTGGCTCCAGCTACTGAATTTCAGGATTTGTGTAAAAAACCCAAAACAATTGATTCCCAAAACTTGAAAGCTACACAGCTGTGGTATAAAAAATAAGCTAGATGAAGAATCAGTTTGCAAGGGGCCCTAAACAGTTGATATTTCTTTTATGTCTATCCACTTCAACTAAATGCCTGTATGGCAGAAGGGGAGGCGCAGGAACCACTTATTTAGAGAAATGGTTTTTCTTGTACAGGTGGTGAAGAGCTAGAGAAGGGACCTTGGCAGCTTACTGCATTCCCAGTTTCATTAGCCACGGTGGCTAGAGAGAAAGATACTATCTCAAAAGACATATTGTCACACATTTTTCCTCCATGTGAAATAAGGGTTTGTATGTATCTAATCAAAGTTAATGAAGGCCTTGAAGGTAGTGCCAATGGACAAAATGATGAGATATAATCATGCCTTACCGTAGCTTGCTGTAGAGGGAATGGACCAAGACCCACCAACCTAATGGCAATATGATAGCACTTATAATTATATGAAATCACCTTTTCCCCCTTGATACTTTTACTCATACATTACTGTAATTGCAGTGAACAATTAAATGGATACATACTGCAATTTTGTGTTAAGCTGGAGATACCAACTTTGAAAGTTCATGCTAAAACTGCTAGAGCCAAGTTGCAAACATTCTGCTTAACAGCAGCCTTCAGGTTTTAACAAATTTGTAGATTGTGGATAGGTGGCATTTAGATGGATGTAAATGATTTGTGTAACTAAGTTAGTTCTATGTCCAATATTCTTTAATGTCTGGGAGTAGCTAACGATAAAATTGTTTTTGTTTGTCTATGGCAGAATATGGTTATAATGTACAGTATATGGTATTTATTTCCCATTTGTATAAATAGCAAAGATTTAAAAGATTTCTAGGAAACAATTTCTAGGGCATTGTGTCTTAAAGGAATCTTGCAGATACTTTCTCTTTAACATTCTGATTTCCTCATTAGATGACTACTTGTGCAATGCAAAGCTCTTCAGGCATAAAAGAGCCCACATATTTGCAGTCATGGTGAACCTTGGCACTCCAGGTGTTCTTGGACTTCAATTCCCAGAAGCCCAAGTCAGCTCTCCTTTGCCACAACTGTACTAGGCCAGGGGTCCCCAACCTTTTTTGCACCATAGACCAGTTTCATGATAAACAATTTTATGAGGGGCCTAGTTGCCTGCTAGCCACACTGTTTGATTCGGGCAGTGAGGTATCACACTGCACACAGGTGGGGGAGTAGGGGCGGGTGGAGCTCCACTATAGTTAAGCAATGTGGAGGAGGGGACCAGCCACCTGCCTATCTGCTGTGTCTGAAGCCCATGCTCTCGCTCCGTTCGCTGAGTCGAGCCGACAGAACACGTTTAGGGCAGAAGGGCTCCCCGTGCCACCGCCACCCCCACCGGCCAGTTTGGGACAGCCCATGGCAGGATTTCAAATCTTGTGGAGATCAATACAATAAGGCCCTGAGAGGGGAAAGAATGTTGTGATCAAGTCAGGATGACGTGGACAGGACTAGCCATTGTATCTATACTCATTTCTGACCACCTGGCAGTTTTGAAGTCCTGAATAGGGTTTCTGGCCACATTATGTTTAGTGGGAAAGTAAATACAGTAAAACCTCACATAAAGAGCACCTCACTTAGAGAGTAACTCGCTTAAAGAGCAGAATTTTCTCTGAATGGTCGCCTCGCTTAACAACTAAAATCAACCAAAAACTCGCTTAACAACAAAATTGGGGTTTCCAATCCCCCCCCACACACACACCAGAAGTCACAATTGATAACTTAGAATGGAGTTTTGCTTAAAGAGCAAACTCACTTAAAGAGCAATTCCATGGAACACATTATGCTCTTTAAGCAAGGTACTGCTGTAGTAATAAGGGAGAGGGAAGCTTGGTAAACGCTCAGTAGTGTTGGATTTTGGAACTAAATTGCAATGAACCTGACACATTTCGGTTCAGTACGTACCTTAGAGCCTTTTGGGGTACGGTACAACCAAAGTTTGAAGAAATGTTTGAACAGTATGAGCCAGACAAACGTATGTTGAGACATGGTGGTCTCTCTTTCTCCTCAGCATTGAAGACCAAAACAAAAATGATCAAGCCAAACAGAAACAAGGATGTGAAATCAGCTTTTGTGAGTAAGCAGATTTCTCATTTCCTGTGTCATTGTGTCAGTAATAGAGGGGGTCAAGATGGACACAAATCATTTATCTCGCTCTTTTTTAAAGTGATAGATTTTGTGCAGTCAGTTATTTTCACACACATAATAAGAAACAGAATGAGACAATTTTAGCTTAGCAAACCCATGAGTTCCCCTCGCTTTTGAAATAATCAGAATTGCCATTTAGATCAATTAGCTCCAGTTGGGTCCACAGAAGAAGAAGATGTGTGGAAGGCGACAGTCCCTCCTTGTAATTCTCCTGATTCTCCCTAGACTGAGGAAGGAGGTTTGCATTGCTTAGGAACAGGATGATAGCTAAGAGGAAAGGTGAGTTGTATCTAAACATAATTTGCAAGACAGCAGTTTAAAATCCAGGAATGAGACTAGAAATGTATTTCCCCTGTATGAAAAAGAAAGAAAGGTTTCTTAAATTTGTGCCTTGTTCAAAATAAATAAATCTTCAGTTGTGTCTTCTTGAAGGAAAGCTTTGATACAGTTGTGCTGTGAACATTATGGCAAGGGAATATAACTGATTGACTCCCCCTTGAGTTTCATTGTCTTTCAAGTTTGAAATGCGTGTAGGGGACATAAAGTAGAATTTCATTTCATTAGACTTCATTACAAAATGGTGGTGGGTTTTGTTGTGCTGCTGTGTTGTACTGAAGCTCTGGAATTTTTAATGACTTCAACCCACCTTTATAGAAGGTCAGGAGATTGAGAGCACAATTGTTCCTGCTGTAGAGAAAGTTCCTTTCCTAAACAAGAATTTTTTTTAAAAAAAACAAACCCTTAGTTGGTCTATCTCCATGTAAATTAACACTGTAAATTGTGTAGCTAGTTAGGGGGTGGGTGAGAGGGAATTAAAATAATTCCAATAAATGGTTTAATTTATGCCTCAGCAGTTAAACATGCTCCTGGTTAACAGAAATACCCTTCGGCTACACAGGATTTTGGAGGGTTGTAGGGCACTCATTTGCACATAAATAGCCATTAACTGATAAATTCCCAGAGGTCTCCTGTTGCATGCTAGTGGTTTTGACCTACTTAGCTAGCTTAAATTTGTTTTACAGAATTATTATAATTCCATCCTTGGCACTTAAACTTTGTGATTAATGCATGCCTCACAATACAATTAAAGTATAATTACACAGATTTACAGTTTTCTATCATGGTGTTATTGTTATTACAAAAGAGCTGGGTTTGGCAAATATTAGAAGAATTAGGGTTCTGATACCCATCACTTTGCAGTTATTAAGTGATTATGTTAAATGGAGCTCCTTTACCTCTGAAGAATGAATTTGAGAGAGGTGAAACATTAACACATCAGAGGCTTTAAAGTGATTGTGCAAGAGCTATAAAATAATCTCTGTCTCACATCCATAAGTGATAGGATGCTTCTATTAATCTTTATCCTAGAATTGGGAGAGAGGCACTATTTGAATTCTGTTGCTTTAAAATTTGTTAGATTAAGAGTTTTAATTTAGATATTAGCAGGGTTTATGCCAATTGTCTTAAGTCATGGTTGTTTTAGGTAGCATGTACGGAAAGTAATGTTGCACAAGATCTAAATATTGATGACAAGCTGGCTGCTGGAAAGTTGCACTAGCTCTCAGCTGATCCTAATGGGGTTCTGTTCCATCAAATAGCCCTTTCCAGCTCAGTGCTGGATCAGTTTAAGGGTCAGTCTGAATTCTTTTGGCTGCATTCAGTCCGAGAGAGGTGGATGAAGATTAATGAGTAGGGCATGTCGGCTGTAGCAGTCTACAATGGGTCAATGCCAATTTGCAGCATCTGTAATGTGCTTCTGACCTGATCCCACTGCACTGTAATACACATTTGACCTACATGATGAGCACTGACAATATATGGAAATTGGTATAGACATGAGGTAGCCATGGGGGTGTTACTCTACTAGAAACACTTCCATTATCTATATCTATATAAAAAGATATATTTACTGTAGTGAAAAGTTGGGGTTGTGTTACCAAATGTCTTGAGTTTGATCCATAAGGCTTTTAATGCCTCGCAATGCCATTGCTGGGTCATATGACAACATGCTTAACAACATGCCTTATTAAAATTGTGGATAGACTACTGTATTTTTTGGACCATAAGGTGCACCTGACCATAAGACGCACCCAGTTTTTAGAACAGGAAAACAAGAAAAAATATTCTGAACCAAATAGTACTGGTATACTAAAATATTTACGGTATTAAAATAAAGCAAAATATGGTAATATTTAACAGCAACACTACAAAACACAGAGATGACACCCAACACGCACATGCACACATAAACACACACACACACACAAATCCCTCCCACCCTCCATTCCTCTCCAACTCACCAGGGAGCACATGGCAGGGCTCTTGGGTGGTGCAGCCATGGGGGGGGGGTTCCTCCATCCTCCTCCTTGGGGGATGTTTGGCGCGGGGAGTGGAGGTGCTTGGTCCAGTGCTAGGCCAGGCGCCTGTCGTGGACTCTGCTTACCATGCCGCCCAGTGCGAGGCGTGGAGGTGCTCGGCCCAGCACTAGGCCAGGTGCCTGCCGTGGTCTCCGCTCACCATGCCACCTGGTGCAGGGCGCACAGGTGCTCGGCGTGGGGGTGTGAGCCCCAGCATGTGGCTTCCACCCGACGCATGCAAGCTCTGAGTCCAAGCACAAAGTGGCTGCTTGGCTCAGCCACATGCGTTTAAAGATATCAATTGATGCGTGCGCACTGAGCACTGGAGGTGCACACGTGTCAATTGATATCTTAGCACGCATGCACACTGAGCCAAGCAGCCATTTTGTGCTTGGAGCACGGATGCTTCTGACCATAAGACACACCCTTGTTTTCCCTCCACTTTTTTTTTTTTGGGGGGGGGAGTGTGTCTTATGGTCCGAAAAATACGGTAATTCATTGCAGTTTAGCACAGGCAATGAAAGCATTGACTCATATGAAACATTATTTGATTGTGGAACTTGCTGCCACTAGATGTTCTGATTGGCTTTTTCTAGAGAGAGAGAGAGAGAGAATGAATCTAGTTTTCTGATATTTTTTCCCCCATGGGAACTGAGAATTGACTTAATGTCATGCAGTAGCTGACTGGATAGCTAACTCCTAAATCACTCCCAGAAGAAGGGAATAGTAAGCCACCTCAGTACATTCTACCTAGAGAACCCTGAAAATGGTCACTATAAGTCAGAATTGACTGGATGGATGGATAGATGATGGTGAAAAAAAAGAATTCAAATTTCCCTGTGGCAGCTCCTTAAGCCTTACAAGGTGCTCCTTTGCAGGGAATTTTCTCACTGGTCCAGTGGAGGTTGCACAATTCACCTCTCAACTTCTTGATGTCCCTTTGTAGAAGGTGTTGGGAAGTGAAATCCAGAGAATGGCTAACAGGTGGAATTTGTTGGAAATCTCTCTCACACACAGCAAGCTATTTGGCAGTTACACTTTTTGGGCTCAACTTTGAGAAGCAGATGGACATAGACAACTACCAGTGATTTTTGGGACTCTTATGTGTATCCACTGACCATAATATTTTGGTACACTGTCGGAGGAAGATGAATTTATGTCAAAAGCTAGCTGTTCAACCTTTTTTAGTGATTCAGTAAAGGTACAGTATCTGTGCTTGCTTTTGTAACGGGATAATAAGTTATATTGATGGCTTTTGAATCTTTCCTGAACAAATGTATAATCCAGTTTATTTCCAGATTTTCTTTTATATTAAAATGATTGGGAGAAAGAATCATGGAAGTTAACTCTTATCCTATAACACAGGAAATGAATGAATGAATGAATGAATGAAAGAAAAAGTGTTCGCAGTTGAAAAAAGGAGCAGTGAGCAAACAAAATCAAGTTTGCAGGGCTGTCTTCTGACTGTTGTCCTTCTGTAAAGAGAAAGTGATTACCTGCAATAATAAAGATAGTAATGAAACCTGAAATCCATTGATTTCCCTATGCCCGTGCAGATTATATGCAGACTTGCTCCAAGGAGAGGAATTTATGAAATGTTTGCCGCATCGAACAAGCAGTGCTGCTGTAATACAGCCTGCTTCCTCGGTGGCTTTTGTTGATCCTGTCGAGTGAAAGGACAGGAGGATCAACTCGGGTCTAAATGAGATTACAGCTGGTTCTGCAGCTTATCTGGTCTAATGCCAACTAGTGTGGCTTTGCACGTCCTAAGGGTTTTGCAACAGAAACTGTTTATTGAGTATCATCGGTTTACTCAACACAAGCAGGCTAATCCTTCCTAGCCTCAGCATGTTGCAGGATTGTTTGTGAAGCCAGACTAAAAGCTGGGGCAGCCAGAGCTTCAGAAAGCCTTTTGTCTTGCCCAGTATTGATCTCCCCCTCCTCCTTTTTAGATGCATTAAAACTCAGTAAAAAAAATAAAACCAATAACCAGCCTTATAGTGAGCAAAAGGTTAATCTGGCCTAAATTCTTACAAAAGCATCAATTAACCCTGGAAGGGATGGCAGCCTTTCTATGCATTTCCACTCAAGGCTGGTTCCTCAGTTCCTTTTGGCACCCTCCATCCCCCACCCTCCCAGCCAAATTTCCAGGAATGACAAGAGAAAACAGCTTGTCAGACATTTGATGGTGTGGTAGCTTGCAGTTTCCTATCTGCAGCTGTTGTTATTTTAAGTACTTAACCGGGGATATTAGCGGTTGAAAAGCTACCGGTTTTTGTTGCCCATACTGTACTTCTCAGAGCAACAGTTCCCAGCATTGTGCATAATAATAAAACTAAGATACCTGTACAACAATAAGGCTGTCTTGCTTGCCTCCATCCTCTTCTAGACCTTCTTTACACCACAACTCATTTTACATACCTCATTTTTTTTAAACTGGAGTCAAATTCATAGTTAAAAATCCAGTGTTGCTAGCATTATAACAAAGAAGCGACCCCTTCTGCTAGGTTTCAGTTGCACCCTTCTGTAGGATAATCTCTTGGGTGAAATATTCAGTGCACTACTACACACAGGGTTGGTGCAGAATACTTTGCTATCTGAAGGGTCAGTACTCATGTCTGTTTCTAAGCCGAAGAGCCAGCGTTGTCTGCTTCTCCAGACGTTTCCGTGGTCATGTGGCAGGCATGACTAGACACCGGAGCGCACGGAATGCTGTTAACTGGAAAGCTCTATAATAATTCTTTATATTTGGGATTCCTATTCTACCTTCCTTCTGAGATAAATACCACAGTTTCTTTGAAATCCTAGGTCTCTTCCCACCATTACGATAACCATTTAAAATATTCTGAAACTCAGTGATTTCCTTTTCCTTGAATTGGATCTCGGTAATACAGTAAAACCTCATATAACACTAAAACCTGGTTCCACAAGTCTTGGTGTTATATGATTTTTAGTGTTATCTGATCCTCTATGGGATCCATAGAGATACATTGTAACCACACAGGCTTTCGCGGTTGTTATCTGAAGCATCCCATAGGATCTTAATGTTATCTGATGCAATTCTTCCCCCCAGATTCCTTAATGTTATGCGATTTTAGTGTTATTCGATACTAATGTTATATGAGGTATTACTGTAACATCATTTTATGCAATGCAACTCTACCAAACTAATTTTGTTCACTTCTACCCCTTCAATACTTTTGTATTCCTTTATGGCACTCGCTAGCAGTTCCATTGCCATAATAAACAAAATTGGTGATAATGGACAGCTTTGTTGGGTTCCTGCTTTAAGTTCTACATCATCTGTAAAGCTTCATTTACTCTTACTTTAGCGGCTCCTTGATGATATAATTACTCAAGAACCTTTCTAAATTTTACTCCAAAACCATAATTTTTAATTATCTCATTGATTGTAAACCATTGAACCGAGTCAAAAGCCTTAAAAATATCCAATGATAATAACCCAATCCTTTCTTTATTTTGATCCACTATATCCACTAAATCTACAACTCTTCTCATTAAATATGCAAAGTATATTGGATCAATAGTTGTTGATGGATAAAACCGTATCTGCCATGACATTTACCCTGTGTCTTGCAAGTTAGCCTGTTGCCTTCTGATTTGCTCTGGAATATTGTCATATAATCATCAATGGACTAAGATTAACATGTATGTGAAATGCTGGGGGGAGGGGACTGGGACAGGAGGGGACAGTGAGATGAAGATACTATTATCCTTCGGTTAAACTTTCAAAATATCTTTGCCTAAATCAAGAGCTAATGCTTGTCCTGAGCAATACTAATTTAGCTCCGTTTCTCTGAGGAAAATAAATGTACCTCTGCCTGTGCTATTT
Organism: Furcifer pardalis; assembly: GCA_030440675.1. Classification (NCBI taxonomy): domain Eukaryota; kingdom Metazoa; phylum Chordata; class Lepidosauria; order Squamata; family Chamaeleonidae; genus Furcifer; species Furcifer pardalis. The sequence goes on along the minus strand of CP126890.1, from coordinate 71,605,011 downwards.
TTTTATTATGCAAAATAGCACCATGAAAGGAGATTTTACCACCAAAGTCACAAGACTTCCCATCCTTGAAAGAAGACTGCACTGAACTGAGGACTTAGCCTTCTTCCGTCCTCTCTAGGCAATACTCTTAATTTCACTTCACTCTTTTTGCCTAATCTAATCCCTAAAATTTCATCTTTTTTCTTGTGGGAATTGACATGTTTCTGGGTGCTTCTGCCAAGGAAACCATATGCATTGAGAAAACAGTAGTGGATTCTGGTTAGGCTGGGTAAATGATAGCTATCATCTGTAAAGATGAAAAAAGACAATTGATTCAACATCTACTCCACCCTGTTGGTTTATATGACCATCTGACAATTTTGTTATGGGGATTTTAGATTTTTAGATTCAAAATTTTGTGATTTTAAGATTTAGATTTTTAGATTTCAGAGATTTTAGAATTTTTATTATGTTTTATCTATATGTACGGGTTGTTGGAGTCGCCTTGGCGAGGGGGCAGCTAAACAAGTCTAAGTAAGTAAATAAAATAAATAAACATCTGCTGAGGTGGAACCTCACATCATCATGCTTCACATTGATTTCTCATCTTTGTAGCCTTTATTAAAGGTAAAAGTAAAGGTTTCCCTTGCTCGAAAGCCAATCGTTTCCGGCTCTAGGGTTCAGTGCTCATCTCCGTTTCAGAGCCAAAGAGCCAGTGCTGTCTGCTTCTGTAGACGTTTCCATGGTCATGTGGCAGGCATGACTAGACACCGGAGCGCACAGAACACTGTTAACTTCCCATCGAAGTGGTCCCTATTTATCTACTAACAATTTCTTGCTTTCAAACTGCTAGGTTGACAGGAGCTGGGACAAAGACGGGAGCTATTTTAGTGGTCCAATAAAGGTATTACCCAACTTTTGTTCTGGAGTTTGTTCATAGATTACATAATTATGTTTCGTTTGTTTATTCTACCTTTTACCTAGAAAAATCAACAAGTAAGCATGGAAGCATTAAGCTTGGCATACTATTTTCCTATTTACTTTCTTACTTATTCATTCATTCATTCAATTAACCATGGAAACCTTCCAAAGAAGCAACAGTCCATTGATATTTATATCAGCAGCATAGTGTAGGAAAAGTTCTGCAATTTAATCGTTCTAATATTATGAACTGGTCTTAAGTAAGATGGGCAAGATTTATACACCAATTTGTTTTGGGTTGGTTTAGTTTAGTTTATTCTGCTTCAGTGAGGTAGATAATAGCAGAAGGTAGAGATAATATGTTCAACAACATTCCAGATTAACTGTGGGAAAAGCAGGTTATCTATCTTTTACCTGTGTCTGTAGAATTCCCATGTGAACATTTGAAAGGTATAAGAAAGAGTAAAATAAATTTTGCTAAGAATGATGAGCATCCTAAACATGAGGCATGTCCGTAATTTAAATCTAATGGACAAGTTGTGTTCACGATAAAAATGTAATATCTATCCAATAGCTTCTATTTTATCAAATAGGTCTCTAAAGCAGTAGGTGTCACTCCTATAATAATAAATGTTTGGTGCATTTGGCAAAAAAACCCAACAACTATTGTCTGTGTTTGCTTAAATGTTTTGTTCAATTCTTTGAATGGTGCAAATCAAAACATTTTTTGTCACTGAGACATTTTAGCTGCATACTGTTTCCCTTCATGCACAGGTTACTGAATAAATTACATTCATAGTTTTATAGCTTTAGCTGGTGTTGGTACTTTTTAAATTGATGTCCAGCAGTGGTAGAACTCATAAAACATTTCCCTTTTAATGTGACCAGGCAGAGTTCACATTGTTGATGGAGACTTTGATCTCATAAACCATCAGTCCTTTAGGTGTGTGTGTAAGAATTTACAGCATCTAACTTGCCAAATTGTACTGTACGGACATTTCTTTAGTCTAGAAAACATTTTATTGCTTCTTATGAAAATGCTTACAAATACTGCCCTAGGATTCTTCCTCACTGGTACAGATTGATTTTGGATCCAGAGAAATATGGGACCTTTTAGGAGTTCATCCACAAGATCTTCCCCAACTGATGCTACATTTGGTGGGATGATTGAGAATGGAAATGTACAGATTAGTGTCAAGTGTTAATCTGTCCTTGGCTTCCTTTCAAAAATATTGTTAGCTTATGGAGGTATAAACAGAAAAAATGGGAAAGATAAACCCAGGGAAATGGTGATGCAGGATGATTAGAATGGAGTGAAAATTTGGTCAGAATGCACCAGATCCCACTAACATATGCAATACATAAGCAGGCAAAGAAAACATGATAGCATTGTCCTCTAGCTGAGGAAGTGTACTTCTCACACATGCACAAGCACACAGGAAGAAACCCATAATCACTATGCTCTTGTGCAGCTAGTCATGAGCATAGACTTTGTCATGATAATTAGTACCATGGGTTCACAAGTTATTCAAAATGGAGTTTCTTAGGATTAGAAACTGGTGCATTGGCCAGCTGCTCAGAGTCTCAGAGTTCTAGGCTTGAGTTTAATGAATGTTCATGGGTCCCAGAGGAAACACAGAGAGGTCTGAGGCGGAGGGGGCTAGCTGGTTGAAAGCTTACAGACTTCTCCATCCTTCCCTGTGCTGTCATGTGTAAACACATTTTTCAAAGGGTCAGACAGTGGCAAGGAGTTCCTGTTTTTGTGTTAATAAATAGGCAACAAGCCACGAAAACTTATCTTCATATATGTAATGCCAGAAGTGTATGTCTGTGTGTGATTTTGTGACAGAACTGAGGATTTGTGGGAAATATGAAACATTGATGGAAATGTTTATGTTGCTGTGAACTTGGGAGAATTGACTAAGGTCAATATGCAAACAGACTTTCACATCTTCTGATTACCTCCTGCCAGTGGATCCTTCAAAAAGAGATGAAACTATCATTTTATTCTTTGTCAGAGAATGTTTCAAAGTAACCCAAAATTATGTTTTCATGTTTACCTTATGTTTCAAAGTGGCTACAAAGAGGTTTTTTAAATGTACAGTATCTTGCTTAGAAGAGCAAAGTCACTTTCTTTCCTGAGAGTTGTGTGCATTTCAAATGTTTGCAAGAAAGAGTAACTGAGGAAGCTGCTTATTCTGTCAAAACTTGAAAGAAGACTAAGAGGATAAAATGTAATTAAATTGTTAAGGACAGTCACCAAACAACCCATCACATTGCATACAATGTTATCTAGTGAAATCTGTCTCGTTGATGCCAGGAGGGAGTCAGAATTATTATTCTGCAAAGATTTCCCTGGCCACTCTAGCATTTCTTTCTGATGTGAGTATAAGTAGGGCAGACTAGATTTTTGTTATTTTCTAGGCATGCATATCTTTTGAATTTCCCTGACTCTTTTGGTGCATTTGCTCCTGGGTTTTGAGAAATATTATTTAAAAGTAACTGCAGACCATTTACTCTTTTTCCTTTTTATAATGTCTCTATCCTTTTCTTTATTTTCAATAAAATACAGTATATAAAATCCTTTCTAGTTGGTTAGATTTGGTGCAGGGAACTCTGGAGAGTTAAAGCCAGTCCTTATCAAGGCTGATGAATTTGTATTTATTTTTTAAATTTGATAACTGAATAGCTTGTAACTCAATTGGTCTTTTATATTGAGGGATTCTTTGAGGGGTTGGTTATATTTTGAAACGGATTCTTCAAAGTCCTAATTAGAGCCATTGATGATTAACATTGATTAGCATCTGATCATAGCAGTTGCTGGATGCTTTTGTCAAGCTGTTGTACATAGCACATTCATGAGATTGTTGCTCTCTGAAGAATAAATGTAATGGTGAAATTCATACCCACCAGACTTCTAAATAGGCTATTCTTTTTTGACAGAGGTGAGTGCTGGTGTGAATAATGGGCTGCTTGTGTGTTTGGCATTGTGGGATTTTAAAATGTTGGGTTGTTAACACATTTACAACAGCCGCAGACTCATTTGAAAAGGTTGATAACCCCTGGTATAAAGGCTAGAGGTAAGTTTGGGGAGTACGGTGTACACTATGACACTTGAAAGTGACTTTACTGCTAATCTAGCTTGCCTACCTCTTGAAAAATCCTTCATGACAGTAAGATAAGACAGTATCCTTTGGTATCCTAGTGCAGTTTTAAAGTTCAAAACTGAAAAGCCATGCATAAACTTCTCGAGGCACTGGATTCTTACAATTTTTCTCTCCAACAGAACTAGATATGTTGCACTACTTTACCATTCAGACTACCAGCTCTTAAGATGCTATATGGACAGAGTATTTAATAGCTCTACTAAAATGACAAATTACTGTTCTACTTTGGCAATTTTGTCATTGCATTTGAGATGCCATTTTGTATATAACAGCTAAATATATTAACTATAGATATTTTAGTGGATTTTCTGCATATGATGTTAAATCTGGAATAAGTAAGTGTGTTATGTTCTCTGGCATGAAAACAGAAAGCGTTCTTACATGTTCATCTGATTATACAGTATAGATGGTATCATACTTCAGCTTTCACATTACAGTTTGCTTTTAAGAAAAGTCTTCATTAAAATCTTTCTGCATGTAGAAGGCTTTCTGCAGAAGGCATAGGATCACAGCTGGAATGTTTGAAAGCTGAACTAGATAGAACATTTAGTGTAGTTATTGTAATTAGAGTTAGATCTGTGGCATGGGTGAAAAAGACTCTTCCCACCACCACCACCATATGCCTCGTTTAATAGAGATGGGATGGAGAGGAAGGGATAGAGTCTTCTGCGTTTTTACCATGTTTTCATCACTGTCTGTTCAAAAGATTATGGGTTGTAAAGCTATGCAAACTAAATATTCTTGAGCAAATGAACATACAGTTCTAAGCCGCTGAGTCTTCATAAGGGAGGGGAGAAACCTCAGCACAAGGAAATATGGTTGCAAAGGATGTGAATAAAAGTCATTGGATTTTAGACCTGTCTATCAGGACCACTTCGGTGGGAAGATAAACAGCGTTCTGCACGCTCCGGTGTCTAGTCATGCCTGCCACATGACAATGGGAACATCTGCAGAAGCAGACAGCATTGGCTCTTCAGCTATGAATCAGAGATGAGCACTGAACCCTACAGTCAGATACAACTGGATTTAGAGCAAGGGTGACCTTTATGTTTACCTTATCTATTTTTAGAATATTTGAGTAGTTAGGATACCATTCATAGATTATAGGAAGGCAGCAAAGTTGAGAGTTATGAAATGTCCAACTGTCCTTGTTATATGTAATTGACTTATAAATACTTTGAACCTACATTGCACTGTTTATAGAATTTAATAAAACAAATGTAATAATGCTGTCTGTTTCTTTAATCTGAAATCTCAATAGAGTTTAACCACTAGATAAATAGGAACAGGAATGATAGCACGTTATACAGTTTCTTTTTAATAAACATGTTGTTTAGTTGATCATCCAAAGTAATGCTTTGTATTTTAGCCTACCAGACAAATTTATTAATGTTCCCCACTCCTTCTTTCAGACACCACTCTAAGAATGTTGATTCCCTGTGGTCACTTCTCTCTATTGAACCTTTAGAAAGTCACAACTTGCAAATTAGATTAAGTAGCAGGGATGATACCAGCAGAATCAAAGAAAATTGAGTGTGTTATTGAATTGATGCCACATTGTCTCTGGAAAAGATTGATGCAATATATAGTAGTTGCTCTGGTCTTTACTCCTCTTAATAAAACCAATGCTAGTCCTTCCATTAAGCTGCATCTCTTAAAATTCCTATACTCCAGGAGATCTGACTTTGGACTGTAAGCAGGCTTACTCATCACTTAAAATAAATAAATTTCATGTCAGAAATTACTCTAGGTTCCTGGAGAAACTCAACCTAGGGGGCACCCGAATGATGCTCCTTTCATGTCCCCAAGATCCGTCGTGCAGCACTAAGATATCGAAACCCGACCTTCCAGTCTCCAAGCTCAACGTCCCAGTGCTGCTCGACACTTGATAAATGTAGACATTCATTTCAGCCCTGCCTGTTTCTCATTTGGGTCTGATACATTAAGAAGTGCATAATTAATGGTTGACATTAGTAATTAACATTAACTTTATGGTGCTTAATAAGCCATCATTTATCCATCAAATAGCTGGTATGCATAAATGTCTTTGCAGCAAGGTTTTAATTATAGAAAATGATCTTTCAGTTTTGGTGTTCGCCCTGTATAAGGAGATAGTGCTCACACTACTGGAGAGATCAGCTGTGCTACAACCCCTGGTGTACTGAATGTTAATCTATTTTTTCATCCCACTCCTTAGGACTCTACACAAACATTCAAGCCAAAGGTCCCTGCTAAGGCATGCTTATCCAAATGCACAGCCATCATCAGTGGCAAAAGAGCACCACCTGGCTGTGGCCAGAGCTCTCTGGAGAAATTTTTTCCCCTATTTGAAGAGCCAGCGGATGTCGCAAACTCCTCCTCCACAACTTGCTGATACAGCTGCAGGTTTGGACTGTCTGTCTGTCTGTCTGTCTGTCTGTCTTCTATCTATCTATCTATCTATCTATCTATCTATCTATCTATCTATCCATCTATCTATCTATCTATCTACCGTATCTTTGTCATTTTCTCATCCTCATTTTAGAGTTAGTCAGTGCAGTAGAATTTGCCAGCACATGATTAGTTCTTGTTTCCACGTTCAGCACTTTTACATGCATGTGTGTATGTACATGCATATGTACATTTGAAACACATGCATACATATACAAAACAGACCCTTTAGTAGTGTGCTCTGGAGTACTTACCTCATTGATAGGGTGCCTCCAGGTCTACACCCTCTGATATAATTTGTTACTTTTGAAATGTGAGCAATAATGTGTGGCAAGGTTAATGGTTAATGTTTCATCATATAAACGTGCTGCATATTCTCTCAGCTTAAATGAGTCTATTCATAACTCTTCCATTTCTAGAGAATCCTCCCCCTCCCATGTTTCTCTTGAATTGCAATAACACTCATTTTGTAAATGTTTCTTTGCATGTATACATATATATCTCAGGCATTCAAAACACACTGTGTGACATTATGATTTTTTAAAAGGCACACAATAAATACTTTGCAGTTTAGAGTCTACTGCTGCATAAAAGCCACTCAGAATCCTAGCAGATGGACTAACATCTTGAGAATAAATTGTAGACATAGTGATCCTTGACTCTAGCAGAGCAGTGCCCATCTGATCTGGTCCCATGTATTTTCATGCAACACGTTTTCCTCCATGGAATTCCTATATAGTAGCAGTACATATTTCAATTTGGCAAGGCTTGTATCTAGCTATAATGGCACACTGAATCTATTTAAATAATATTTAGAAAAGACAGATTTGAATTTAAATGTATTTTACCCCAACATGAATTAAGACCTGAGTTTATGAGCTCTCAAAGACCCAGTCAATAATGGAAATGAAGAAAGACCTCTTGAACTTCAGCAGCTTTGCAATAATTAGAATATAATGGTAATGGAAAAGATGTTGTAGGAAAGGAATGCTTAACCATTTCAAAGATATTTTATAGAACACAGACACCAAAGCAAGGCAGGAAACAGTTATCTTGTTTGAAGGGTCTACTCTTGCATTCTTTGATTGTGGGCTTATAAATAAATAAATACCGTAAACAGTACACTGAATGAACACAGTAAATGAAAATCAGTGCTAAGAATATAGTGTATGTGATACAAATAAATAGTTCAAAATATAAACATCTGAGCAGCTTGTTGATTAAATTATAGCTTTTAATAATATATTATAGTTCAGTTGAATATATATAAACTGTTTTTAATTTTTTATAATTACATTATCTTTTTGTAAAATGCTTTTTTGAGGAAACATCTATCTGAAGTAATAGATAAGTTTTCTACTTAAGCTGCTTTTTAGTTCAAAGATTTTCATCATGAAATAAGGATCATTTTTTAATTCTATAGCATGAGCTCTATTCATGCAATGTTTAAAGATTTTGGTATTTGGTAAATGAATTCCATTAATCCATTCACAATGTCATGTTCTTCCAGAGGTTTCTGTAAGATTATTGTGCAGTGTTTCTGTCTGAATTCTAGAAGACATTATCACAGATGCTTGTTTTACATTTCTCAAACCTGCAAATTTCTGTCTGCAGAGATCATATTCTGTTGTTTGCAGCAAAAATGTTTAAAAAACCCTATAGAGTTGAGAAAACGACCTTAATCCTATTGTTGATTTGCAAATCTATGCACACAGAATCAACACCTTACCTCTTAAAGTGCTAATTTTTTAAAAAAATGATGACTAGAAGAAGATCATTGACTTATTATTTAAATCAAACCCACCCTGTTTACCTCTGATGTAATGTCTCCTGATAACTGGTGGAACCCCAGCACCCATTTTCTGCTCCCCTAAATACCAAACAAAAAGACAAAGACCAATGATTTCAATAATGTTGAAAACTGTTATCAACAAACAGCACTTTGTGTGTCATTCTGTTTATCCAGTGTTGCATTCTCCCTATTTATATACAGTAATGCCTCGGATAACGTTTGCCTCGGATAACGCTAAAATCGCATAACGTTAAGTAATCTGGGGAGGGGAATTGGCTCGAATAACGTTAAGGTCCTATGGGATGGATCGGACAACAACCGCTAAAGCCTGTGCGGTTACAATGTATCTCTATGGAGCTTTAAAATTATCTGATCCATCCCATAGGATTTTAACATGCATCGGATAACACTAAAAATCGGATAACACCAAGACTTGTGGAACCAAGTCTTAGCGTTATTCAAGGTATTACTGTAGTTTGTTCTACATTGGAGAAAATGGCTGGGAAACATGGCATCTAACAAGAAGCATGACTAGCAGAGAAAGAAAAATCTCAACTCTTATCCATTTTGTGTTCTCTCCAGAAAGTGAATAAAAGTTTCTCTCTGCATTATGGGGGGGCTTTTTTAAGGGGGAGGGGAGGCAGTGGAAGTTGTTAGGCAACATATTCTAGAATGAGGTGACACATCAGCTTTTGCCTTTTATTTCTCCTCCCTGCTCTTCTTTTTAAAAATCAGGTTTTACTTTACTGGCTTTGGATATGCCCGGCACATGTACATCAGATCTTCAGCCTCAGCCAGTTTGGTCAATGATGCAGTTGTTTGGATGGGATGATATGGTTTGCCCCAAACTAGTTTCACGGTACCTAAGTCACTTAATACAAAACAGGTGAGCAATGTAAACTCTTCACTAAGTAATAACAGTAATCTATCTGCTTACTTTTGTTGTCCTGCTGTTTAATATTTTTTTATAATAAAGTAGCCTGAAAGTATAGTTTGCTGCCTTGAGTGATTTGTTAATAATGTAACTGAATCATTTGATGAAGAAATTTTTAAAAACTGACTGATTTTGGTTAAGATATCTTGGCCAAAATGCTGTTACATGGTGTAGTAAATTGTACTAAAGTAGGTCCATTGAATCAATGGGAGTTTTGTGAGTAAATTCCTCCATATATTTTGACGTGGTCCATTCACAGTTCCTTAAATATAGATGTTGAACTAGATGCAGAACTAAAATGGCGATGCTAAATGCAAACAATACCAAAATATAGCAGTCATATAATATGTGTCCATTCAAGACTGGCTGCCATAGTATTGGTGTCATATATATACTCCTGGCATAACACTTAAAACAAATGTGCTTGCTAGTGAGCTAGATGGCGTTATTGATAGCAAGGTGAGCAGTTTTCTGGTCTTCAGTAGATCCAAACCACTAGATCAGGGATTCGCAACTTACGGCCTAAGGCCCACAGTGCCAATTAATCTAGCCTGTCATAAGGACTCCACCACCATTGGAAAAATCAAAAAATGCACCAAAACCGCACCAGAAGTCCCGAAAACCTCTGCAAACTTGCCGGCCTCACTTCCACCGCCACAGATAGTGGTGGAAGCAGTAAAAATATCCAAAAACATGCTGTGAATGGACCCGCCATTTGCCCTCACAGCTGTCTGAGGGGCCATGGTCTGGCCTACAGCATGAAAAGTTTGTGAACCCCTGCACTAGATGATAATGCTGTGAAATAGGTGTCTGTTTTCTCAACACTTGCAAAACAAGGCATATAGATTTGGTGAGTTGCTCTGCTATTTGATGAACTCACAGAAACATCTGAGATCCTTTTGCTGAGATTGTAAGTCTAAACTAGAGTAGATATACTGAATTAATGAAACATATGGAGGTGTTGACTTACCCAATTCCCACTGATTCAATTGGCCTACTCTGTCTTACTAAACAGAGCAACAGGATTTCAGCCTCCAGGCATGCAATGAGAATGACATGTGGTGAATACTTTATATCAGTTTTATTCCACATACCAGTTGCAGGGTAACAGTGTGGCTATTTTGATGGTTTGTTCAACTTATCTTGCTGACTTTTCGTTTTTTTTTTCTTGCCTTTTTTCCCCACAGTGCACTGTCTGAAACTCTTTATGGAATGGGTCATACATCCTACCATGCCTTGTTGGTACAGTCTTGGGTTCGATGCATTTTACAAATGTTTATAGATCAAACACCTGACAATTTGATCAGGACAGATGCTGAGCAAACAGCTGGTAAGAATCCCAATTGATTCATTGGTTCTACTCTAATGCAATTTACTATACTAAGCAATAGGATTTTGTCCTTTGTCCACTACCTGTAACCAAGATAAGGAGGGGAAATTTGTTCTTTAACTATCTCTGCTTGTGATAAGAAGAATGTTTCTTGTTTGTTTTTATTGGTTATTACTGTATTGTTTTAATCTGATCATATACATATAATAAACCACTCTAAATGGTGCTCTCATCATAAGAGCAGGGTATAAATTTAAACTGGCGGCTGCTACTTGTATCTGAGCATACATTTTTCCTGGAAGTCATTTCCCTAGATGATGGATGTGTCTCTGGTGACTCCATAAACCAATCCTGGCATGAAACATGTGACCACACACAGTACACCAAATAGATGGTGGAGGGTGTGGTTGAGTTTGACAAAGCTTTAGTGTATTAATGTAAATAAAAAATATATGAAATGTTACCTAAACTAAAATTAGGAAAAAGTTTATTATGTGTTTCTACAATGTTTGAATGGCTTGATTTGATTCTAACAGTGGATGAGCTGCTTCAAAGCTGTTGGCTGAGAGGTTTCTAGTCTATTTTAGTGTTTCTTGAAATAATATGGATGTTATCAACCAGAAGCAACAAACTGAAGGAAGGCCTCAGTATGTTTCAGGAGATTATTATAGTCCTCAGAAAGCAGGGTTTTTGTTGTTGTTGTTGTTGTTGTTGTTGTTGTTGTTGTTGTTGTTGTTGTTGTTGTTGTTGTTGTTGGTGTGTGTGTGTGTGTGTGTGTGTGTGTGTGTGTGTGTGTGTGTGTGTGTGTGTGTGTGTGTGTGTGTGTGTGTGTGTGTGTGTTTTAACAACTCATTAATTTCCAGGGTATATTTAGCCTTATGGTTTTGCTTTATAATCTTTGTGGAAAACAGCTTACACATTGAGCCATGCCAATTTTTCCTTGTTTTAAAATAATAGGCAAGAATTACCTGGAGCAGTTGACTGAACTAACAAGATTGATATTTAAACTACCAGAAGTAGCAGCTATCTTTGCAGAAGCTAGTGTTGAAGAGTCCATTTGCAGACCAGATCCTAAAGATGCGGTTTTTCAATTTATTAAGGTACATTAAAGTATTTTTTTTAAAGACCAGTTTTGAAGGAAACTCCAAGGACACAATGTTAGGCCTAAACTTGAGGAAACTTATATTTCAGTCTTAATATTCAGGAGCAATTCAATTTTCTTTTTCTTTTGCACAAAGTCCATTACAAATTACATAATGAAAGCAACACAGTACAATACAACCTCATATTATTCTGCTTCTTTATTTTGTCCACCTGTGATAATGTTCTCAGGCTTTTGGAAGAAACTATAATGGGCTTCAGACTCTAGCTGAAAAATCAGCCATGGTGACAAAGGCACTAGAATACGTTGGCGATGTATTAAAGTATGTAAAGCCATATTTGACCAGGAAGGGACCTACAGAAGGACTGCATCTCACCTACAGAATTATAGGTAAGCTTCATAAGCTGTCTTTTGCTTCAGTCAATTTTATGTGGGAGAGAAATAACCTATAAGGAGATTTTGAGGATTTAAACATCTTCATTGTTTCATTAATGTCTGATTTAAGGAAGTTGAGATAAATTTGAGCCTATGAAAAATCGAAGGTATTCTATTGTGTATGTCTGTGTGGACTACTTCTACTCATGAAGCCATGTTATCCTTTTCATGGGTGGTGGTAGCTAATCAATACTCTAATCCATGAGAATTATGAAATTCTTGTCACAGGAAGCCATATTTGCTTAGGTATATAAGAAGCTGACATACTGAATCAGGTCATGAATCCCTCTGGCACAGTATCATGAACTCTTGACTGTCAGTGGTTTTCCAGGGCTTGAGGCAGGATCCCTTCTAGTCCTATGTGGAGAGCCCTGATGCTTCCTAGTGATCTATCCAGGGACTAACCAGCCCTAGTTTTGCTTAGCTTTCGAAATATGACATGATCTGCTGACTTCATAATGTCAAGAGTAGCACAAAAGCAGAGGGAGGGCATGTCTTCTCTTCATGTTCCTGCTTTCCTCTGTCCCAGACTCACCTAAGTATGTGCACGTTGATGTACAAGTAGGTAGTGCAAAATTTCACAGGCATGTTGCAACTATGTATGCATTCTCGAACATACATGTGCATATCTACAGGTACCACTGTAATAGTGCTGTCAGTAGCTGGCATTATTTCTTAGAGGGCTAGTGTCCCACTTTCAAAGTGATCTGCTGAGCCATGGTTTTACTTTCAAAGGCAAATGAAAGCTCAGACCACCTTCTAGTTTAAATGACAGGAATGAACTTTAGACTTAACAGTTTATTGACCATTTGAGCAATAGGATTTGTACCACATTCTTCAGCTGAAAAAAAGTCACCAAAATGGCAAAAATGTCCCCACTCTGATCTTTGAGAAGCATTTTGTCCCAAACCCTGGATTGCCTCCCCAACCGTGGCAAAGTTGGATGTTTGGAGGTCCCTTGATTGGGTCCCTTAAATGAGAAAAAAGTAGTATACGAAACAAATAGGTTAGTATGAGCAGGTCTTTAAGCAGCAGCTTTCTGAAAATATATGGAGGAAATACTGTGGCACAGTTTGAAAATGGCAGTCTGCTTCTCCTCTGGTTTCCCATAGTAAGGTGGTCTTACTGATAATCAAAAGACATTATCAATGTAAACTAAGATGTATCTCTTTGCAGTACTTTTACATCACTGCTGTTTTGGTCCAACTCGGAGCCCCTTTTACCTCCTTTGAAGATCTCTTATTGTTGTTATTTCTGAGATCTGATTACTTTTCTCTCACATCCCATTCTCAGCATAGCGTTCAAAACTCTCATTTTGCTCTGCTTTGAACGGACTTCCTCAACCCCAGGTTGACTAAGTGGGCTATATGAAGATGAGACGTCTTGGTTGCTATAGTTACCAGTGGAAAATGGAGTTCAACAGAATGCCCATTTCTGCTGTACCTCTCTGCTTGTTTATTTTTCTAATTGTTTTCCTTTTGGGGGGGGGATTTATTCAACAGGCTGCCTGGTGAAGTATTGGGCAGCCATACTGGCTACCTCCAAAGCTCAGCCACTTTTGTTCCGCATAATAGATTGCTTGCTTTTGCCACACACTGTGTTTCAGCAAGACAAAGAACTGCCGACAGCAATATTATCTGCAATCCGGGAGAATCTTCCTCTCTTTCTTCAGGTGTGTTTGTGTGTGTCTTTATAATATATTATGAATTGTTAGTTCTTGCTAGTTAGATAAAGGTAAAGGTAGCCCTTGCTTGAAAGCCAGTCATATCTGCCTCTAGGGTTCTCTGCTCATCTCCGTTTACAGCCAAAGAGCCAGCACTGTATGTGTCTGCAGATATTTTTGTGGCCACGTGGCAGACGTGACTAGACACCAGAGTTCACGGAATGTTGTTACCTTTTCCACCGAAGTGGTCTCTATTTATCTACTTTCAATTTCTTGCGTTTGAACTGCTAGGTTGGCAGGAGCAGGGATGGATGATGGGAGTTTACGCTGACATGCAGCGCTCAGGTCTTGAACTGCTGACCTGCCAACCTGCCAGTCGTCAAGTTCAGCATCGTAACCACTAAAGCCACCACAACCCCAGCATCTTGCTAGTTACAGATGCACAAAGTGAACTTTGGGATAACTGATATGGATGGCAACTGAGGTTTTTTAAAAACATATTGTTGAGTGTTTGGTCTTATTATATCCTGTTGATGGACTACAGCAGGAGTTCTGAACATTTTCCCACCATGGGCTGGACCACACCCCCTCAGATAGCTGAGCAGGTCACAGTCGTGGTTCCCCTGTCATAAACACTGCCGTAAAATATGCCCACAGCTTTCATAAATGTGTTTGTAATGCTATGATTTATACCCTGTGCTTTAGCCTCATCCAAGATGGAGATTTCAATGTGTGTGAGATGCTTTAGAAAATACTTTTGTGAGATTGGAATGCAAACATGCTGGGCTCGTGAGTTGAAAGAGATGGGGCCTAACGTGTGATGGACATGTCATGCTATAAGATCATTGGCTGGACTCCTTTAGGGGAATGGCAAGGAGGCGGACCCTGAGGGAGGAGATAAAACCCAGAGAACGGGGGCCAGGTTGAATCTTAACTGCAATCATGTAGAAGCCTAAGCAGAAGGGCTTTCCCTCAGAAAGGCAGCTTTCTTTATTTGGTATGCTTTCTGAACTTTTAATGAAGTTTATTCTGTACCTTACTTTAATTTCAATATACTTTTAAAATACTGTATCTGAAGGAGACTGGAGTGATTACTTAACTCACGTTACCTGAATCTTCATTAATTTCATGTTCACTAACTAGAGTTAGGTCAGAAGTGAGAGGGCAAGCTTTTAGGAAAAGCCTGAACTGCTGGGCCAGAGAGGACCAGGGAAGCAGGATCAGATGTGATCCCATTGCTAGGATGCCACAGTGCTACTTGGGAGTAAGAGGATTGTTATGGTTTTTACAACAGCCCTGGTTGCATTAAGGTGAATTTTTTGCTGTTTTTGCTGCTTCTGGCAGCAAGAGTGAGGGCAAGGTGTTTTCAGGTGTTTTCATCACTTCCAGCAGTGGCATTAGGAGTAAGGGCACCTGGCCACATGAAATGGTGCCATGGCCAGGTCTGACCCACAGGCCATAGGTTGTGAACCCCTGACTACAGCTTTAAAGGCCACTAGTGGTGGTTCATGCAGCTGTGAGAACACAGATGTCCTTCCCTAGAATGTTTTATAAACCAAAACCACATTCCTGAAGCAACTTACTGCTTGATCATTATTCACAAATGTAAAAGAGTTGACATCTAATTAAATCGTTATTTGAAACTTCCTTAAGGGAATCGTTGAGATCAAACAAGTGCTGCCTTCATTTGAGAAGAATGAGACAATAACGATGTAATAGTAGTAATAATAGTATTATAAAATATGGTTTATTGCACATCCTTCTATCATGCGATGGAGAATGATTAAAACAGCTAAATGAAAGAAAGACTAAAATGAATTTAAGTAAGAAAAGACATACCATAAAAATAGGGATTATTACTGGTAAATTTTCATCAACCTAGTCTTCCATATTTTAATCCTTCAAAATATTTGCTCACAATACCAAAGTATGTATACTAAGCCACCACCTTGATGATCCAAACTCAGCTGTAAAGATAAGTTTCCAAGACCAGTACAGTTTCTCTTATGAAACATCAATAAGAATCATAATTGTGTGCCGTCAAGTTGAATATGATTTATGGTGATCCTTTCCAGGGTTTTCTAGATGAGCATTTCTATGGGGAAAACTCGCATAGCGAATCGCTATGTGAGTTTTCCCTATAGAAACGCTCGTTATGTGAGTTTTTCCATAGGGAAGAGTCCGACTCACATAGCAAAAAATTCGTTATGCGAGTCAGACCACTTAGCGAAAAACTTGTTCGTTATGCGAGTTTTTCGCTAAGCGAAACGCTCATTATGCGAGGTTTGACTGTAGTCAAACTAGAGAACAAATAATGGTTATTATTTCAGAGGATAGATAGCTCAGTGGTTTATGTACATAGCTATGGACTCAGAGGTTAGGAGTTCGATTAGCCACTGTGTTTCCATAGAGAAGAGGTAGCCTGTGTAGCCATAGGCAAGCTGCAAAGTCTCAGGGCTTTATTTTTAATTAAAGAAATAATTTATTCTATTTCTAAGACTTCTCTTTTGCTAATCCATGTTCCTGCCAATATATTTTTCCTTTTTAACCGTTGCTCAATGATCAACCATTTTTCTAGTGTGAATTCAAGCAAAAGTGTTTTTGAATTCCCAAATAATGACCCTTTATGACAGGAAGCTCGTGATTTATCTCAGTTGCTGTCAATCTTAGAAAGTGCTCTCAATCAAATCTGTTTATACAGATAGGAGGGGTGGTGGTGGTGGAGGCTTAGAACAAATAAAAGTCTTGGATAACACTAAAACTTGGTTTCAATTTTTAATGTTATCCGATGCATACATCGGATAATGTTAAAATCCTATGGGATGCATCGGATAACATTAAAACTCCATAGAGATATATTGTAACCAGTACAGGCTTTAGCGAACGTTATCTGATGCATGCCATGGGATTTTAACATTATGTGATGCAATTTTTTCTCCCAGATTGCTTAACATTATGTGGTTTTAGCGTTATCTGATGCAAACTTTATCCAAGGTATTACTGTATTATACTTAGACTCTCACATTCTATGTAGCATTAGACCATTAGCTTCAGTCTTTGGCGAGTAGTTCAGCATCGTCCCATGTCATTTTCAGGGTCTTCAAGTCTCCCTTGAAAGCTCTTTGCCATGTACTTCAATGGTGTCCTCGTTGCCGTTTGGCATTAGGAGGGGTCCAACCCATTGCCACCTTAGGGATCTTGTTTTTCTTCATACAGAAAATATGGCCTGTAATCTGGAGACTTCTTCGTGTGATAATGTTATATAATTTGCACAAGCTGAATAGTACAGCAATACCTCGGATAACGTTTACCTCGGATAACGCTTTAATTGCATAACGTTAAGTAATCTGGGGAGGAGAATTGGATCGAATAACGTTAAGGTCCTATGGGATGGAGTGGATAACAACCGCTAAAGCCTGTGCAGTTACAATGTATCTCTATGGAGCTTTAACGTTATCCGATCCATCCCATAGGATTTTAACATGCATCGGATAACACTAAAAATCGGATAACACCAAGACTTGTGGAACCAAGTTTTAGCATTATCCAAGGTATTACTGTACTATAGTGTTCATAATAACCCCTCCCCTAACATGAGTATATGGTCTCTTGTAGGCTATCCCACATCTCAGCATTGCCTTTTTTTAGGGAGTGCTGGTTCCTGTGGTGAGAAATGCCAATTATTAATCGTGTAGCCAGGGCTGCAGAATTAAATCGCTAAGACTTTCTGACTAGTAAGAACTAGGTACAGTGATGGCTAACCTTGGCACTCCAGGTGTTCTTGGACTTCAACTGAAAACACGGCTGGCGGGGGAGGTATGGGGTCCTGACGGTACAATGACCCCAGCTTGCTGGTTACGGTAGTTTGAGCTCTATCTCTCCCTTGGTCTGTTAGTCTTTTAATTTGTTTTATTTTTAAGATCAGCTTTTAATTTGTGATTTGTTGCTGTGTTTTTAATGATTTTAAAAATTTTAAGACTTTTATAACTGGGAACCAGTTGGATTGGTCTTGCAGGTTACAATCCAGTTCCAAAGAGGCTTGGAGTACAGCAGGTTTATCTGCAGAGAGAACAGTGTAGAGTGGTTGGGATGAGACAAGATGAGAGGAAAAGGGTGACAGTTCCATTGCAGCCTTGCAGAATGAAGGTGACATTGTTGGCCCTATTAATATGTTGATTACATAGTAATGTACCCACTGCTATAGGTAAAGGTCGCCCTTGCTCGGTGCCAGTCATATCTGACTCTAGGGTTCGGTGCTCATCTCCGTTTGTAGCCAAAGAGTCAGTGCAGTCTGTGTCTGCAGATGTTTCTGTGGTCATGTGGCAGGCAGGACTAATGGTCATGTAGCAGGCAGTGCATGGAATGGTGTTTTACCTTCCCACCGAAGTGGTCCCTATTTATCTACTTGCAATTTCTTGCTTTCAAACTGCCAGGTTGGCAGGAGCAGGGACAGAGACGGGAGCTCACTCTGCCACGCAGTACTCAGGAATTCAACTCCGACCTTCCAGTCATCAAGTTCAGCATCTTAACCAGTGGTGAGATTCAGCAGGTTCGCCAGAACCAGTAGCAGAAATTCTGGCTGGCCCCACCCATCCAAGTTTTGAAATAAAGTACAGTTGTACTTCACTTAAAGAGCATAATGCGTTCCACAGGATTGCTCTTTAAGCGAGTTTGCTCTTTAAGCGAAACACCATTGTAACTGACCAATTGTGTGAGGGGGGGGGGTTGCGATCCCCGATTTATTTGTTAAGCAAGTTTTTGGTTAGTTTTATTTGTTAAGTGAAGCGAACATTCAGAGAAAATTCTGCTCTTTAAGCGAGTTACTCTTTAAGCAAGGCGCTATTTGTGCGAGGTTTGACTGTAGTCCTAATTCTGGTGCAATGTAGGGCTTTCCCCTTGGCTGTGTCCACAATACCACACCCACATTGTGGTAGTAAATTTTTTTTGAATCCCACCACTGATCTTAACCACTAAGCCACCACATTCCCTCACCATACCCACACCCTCAATGCTTCTTTTTACTCCGTCTGGCTTGGCATGGGAAGAACCCCACTGGTGCTTCTGTATTGATTGGTTGGGGCCAGAATCCAACATTACATTCCCCTGTCTGGTGTTGGAGCTTCCTTGAAAATCTCAAAGATGAAGATCTACCTTATTTTTTTCTTATTTTTTTGCTTTGTGGCCTTTTTTATAATACTGCAATGAATTCACTAGCCTTGTTAATCATCATATAGTCATTACTTGTAAAAAAAACTTTTAGAGATTTGGGACACTACAAATTGTTTGTTTCAAGTCTGGAAGTGCTAAATCCCTCAAATTGTTAATATCCTCTTTATGATTTTTCTTTTGCAGGGCTTGTCCTTTATATGTTGTCAGACTCAGACTCAAGGTGCTTATTTGAACCAGTTATTAGGGAATGTTATTAAGCAATATTTTGGTCGCTTTCTTCCATCATCATCTCCTCGTCCTGGGCAACATCCTATTTTGATGGCTGTGTGCATTTCTACCACTCTGCCAGGTGCCTTACATCTACGTAAAACCACAATGCAAGTCATAAGGTAATGTCCACAAAAGGATCTGTTAAAAATATCTCAATGGGTGATGAGACTGTAGTGGCTTAGTAGTTAAGATGCTGAACTTGATGACTGGAAGGTCGGCCGGTCAGCAGTTCAAGACCCAATTGTTGCACGACGCAGTAAGCTCCCATCTCTGTCCCAGGTCCTGCCAATCTAGTAGGTCAAAAGCAGGAAATTGCAAGTAGATAAATAGGTACCATTTTGGTGGGAAAGGTAACAGTGGTCTGTTTGTAGTCATGCCTGCCCCATGTATAACTTGGATAGAAGTGAGGCCTATAGAACTCTGTGTGTGACTTTACAAACATTAGGTTTGAACCTAAATCAGGGGTACAGTCAAACCTCACATAAAGAGTGCCTCACTTAAAGAGCAGAATTTTCTCTGAATGTTCGTTTCGCTTAACAAATACAACCAACAAAAAAACACACTTAACAAATAAATCAGGGTTCACAATCCCCCCCCCCCCGCCAGAAGTCACAATTGGTCACTTACAATGGTATTTCGCTTAAAGAGCAAACTCGCTTAAAGAGCAATCCTGTGGAACACATTATACTCTTTAAGCGAGGTACAACTGTGTAACAGATTACATTTGAACAGAATACAAGCTAGAGTATAACACATAATGTGATCTACCCAAAAGAATAAGAGGCGGGGGCAACTAATTTTCTGTTGGGATTTTTCTACTTTTCTTTCAGGGACCACTACCTTCAGTTCAAAGGTCATGCCCCTCCTTCTCGCCTGGCATCAACTTTATCATTCATTCTTGAAACACTGAGGAGGACTAAGAACACTGAAATGTGTGACGTTGAGGTGATGCTCCCTTCTGTGTTGAAATGCCATCTTATGGTTAACGAACCACAAGGTGAGCTTTTGAAGTTTACCTTCTGAAGCTTTTAATACATTGTGTTTTACAAGAGTTCATACATGTGAGTATTTTTCACCCTGGGGCTGTGGTGGCTCAGTGGTTAAGAAGCTCGCCTTCATAGCTGGAAGGTCAGCAAGTCAGCAGTTCATGACCCTGATACTGCATGATGGGAGCATCCATCTCTGTCCCAGCTCCTGCCAATCTAGCAGTTCGAAAGCAAGAAATTGTAAGTAGATAAATAGGGACCACTTTGGTGGGGAAAGATCTTGGGGACATGAAAGGAGCCTCATTCAGGTGTCCCTGAGTGGAGTTTCTCCAGCAAAAATCCTTTCAACCCAGAATAAATTCTGACATGAAATTATTATTACCCCGGTTGATTTATCATGAATGGCTGGTGATTTGAGAATGCTGTTAATTTCCTGCTAGTATTTGGCATTTTGAAGCCTTTTAAATTTGATTCAAGTATACAGTGGAAAACATAACAATGGCCACAGGATTGGAAAAGATCTGTATATGTCCCACTCCCCAAAAAGGGTAATGCCAAAGAATGTTCAAATTATCGAACAATTGCGCTCATCCCTCACACTAGCAAGGTGATGCTCAAGATAATACAGGATAGACTGCAACAGTATGTGGAGAGAGAATTACCACAAGTGCAAGCGGGTTTCAGAAGAGGCAGAGGGACTAGAGACCACATCGCCAACATAAGATGGATCATGGAAAAAACAAAGGAGTATCAGGAACAAGACTACTTCTGTTTCATTGATTACACGAAGGCTTTTGACTGTGTCGACCACAACAAAATGTGGCAAGTAATTAAAGAGATGGGAATACCAGAACACCTTATAGGCCTCATGAGAAATCTGTACATGAATCAAGAGGCAACAGTTAGGACAGAAAATGGAATGAGGGAGTGGTTTGGAATAGGAAAAGGAGTAAGACAAGGCTGCATTTTGTCACCCTGCTTATTCAACTTATACACAGAACACATAATGCGCAATGCAGGGATGGAGGAATCACAATTTGGGATCAAAATTGCTGGAAGAAACATCAACAATTTGAGATATGCAGATGATACCACCCTAATGGCAGAAAGTGAGGAGGACCTAAAGAAGCTCCTGATTAGGTTGAAAGAAGAAAGTGAAAAAGCTGGCTTGAGACTCAATATCAAGAAAACCAAGATAATGGCAACAGGCCCTATCAGTCCCTGGAAAATAGATGGGGAAGAAGTAGAAGCAGTGACAGATTTTACTTTCTTGGGATCTAAGCTCACTGCAGATGGTGATTGCAGCCATGAAATAAAAAGGCGACTGATTCTTGGGAGGCAAGCGATGAGAAACCTGGGGAACATAGTGAAAAGTAGAGACATCACATTGAAAACAAAAATTCGCATAGTCAAAGCAATGGTATTCCCTGTGGCAATGTATGGTTGTGAGAGCTGGACCATTAGGAAAGCTGAGCGCAGAAGAATAGACGCCTTTGAGATGTGGTGTTGGAGGAGAGTTTTGAGAGTCCCCTGGACAGCGAGGAGAACAAATAGGTCAATCTTAGAAGAAATCACCCCTGACTGCTCCTTAGAAGGTCAAATAATAAAGATGAAGCTAAAGTACTTTGGACATCAAATGAGAAGAGAGGATTCACTTGATGCTTGGAAGGGTCGAGGGCAAAAGAAGAAGGGGACGGCCCAAGATGAGATGGCTAGATGGTATTGTGGAGACAGTGGGCTAAGGGCTGAGCTAGTTGAGGGGGATGGTGGAGGACAGGAGTGCCTGGAGGACAGTGGTCCATGGGGTCGCAGAGGGTCGGAATCGACTGTGCGACTGAACAACAACAAAAATGCAGTAGTATCTCGCTTAAAGAGCATAATGCGTTCCACAGGATTGCTCTTTAAGTTAGTTTGCTCTTTAAGCGAAACACCAT
This sequence comes from Furcifer pardalis, assembly GCA_030440675.1. Lineage (NCBI taxonomy): Eukaryota > Metazoa > Chordata > Lepidosauria > Squamata > Chamaeleonidae > Furcifer > Furcifer pardalis. The sequence goes on along the minus strand of CP126890.1, from coordinate 71,582,899 downwards.
TGTAAATGACCAATTGTGACTTTTGGTCGGGGGGATTGTGAACCCCGATTTAGTTGTTAAGTGAGTTTTTGGTTGGTTTTAGTTGTTAAGCGAAGCAACCAGTCAGAGAAAATTCTGCTCTTTAAGCGACTTAGTCTCTAACCGAGGCATTCTTTATGCAAGGTTTTACTGTATATAGCCATAGCTATATACTGCATTTCTTGAATAGGAAGGAGGTTTTTGGAACTGGATTTGCTTCATTTTCATCCGTCTTAAAATAGCGTTTATTTGTAAAATAAAATGTATATTTTTTTCTCAACAAAAAGACTCGTGCACCTCTAGGATCAAAACCACTTGAGTTGGTAGGTGGGGTAACTTAAACTAAAAAAATGGTGTGTTGAGTTTTTTCAGAAAGAGAGAATAATTTTTCACTTTTTCTCCCTAGGGTAATTTGACATACGTTTTCAAGTATGTTTTCACTAGCAAAAGAAGCCAGGTAGCTGTGACATAGACAAAAGGAATTTACTTACTTAGGAGAGTTTGTAAAATAATTTTGTTCTTCAAGTCCAGTGATGGCGAACCTTGGCACTCCAGGTGTTCTTAAAATGCAGTTCCCAGAAGCCCTGATCAGCAGGAGTGCTGACTTGGGCTTCTGGTCATTGAAGTCCAAGAACACCTGGAGTGCCAAGGTTTGCCAGCATGGCTCTAGTCTTTCAAGAAAAATGGGGAAGACATCCATCGGGTTGCGATACAGATGAATGATGGCCAACTGGTAATTCAAGAGGACTAGCAGTGTGGCCAAGAAGAACCTACTCCCTTTCACATGTAGGAAATTTCTTGCCTTGGACAAGCTTTACAGTCCCAGGGCACCCCTAGGAGAAAGGAAACTAAACAATTTCTGAGTATTTTCCACCTAGAAAACCCTGGAAAAGGTTGCCATAAATCAGAATTGATTTGCTTTTTTTGTTGTTGTTCAGTCGCACAATCAATTCCGACCTTTCACGAACACTCAGTTAATTAATTAATTACCAGTCTGGCCAGGTTATCCTGCTATGGTGTCCCTATGGAATCTCCTGCCAATTGAGCTGCATCTCCAGACAGAGTTGCTGTCCTTCAGGAAAGGGCTAAAAACCTGGCTGGCAAAGCAGGTGTGGGCAGTGGTGGGATGTCAAATTTTTCAAATTCATCACAGTGTGGGTTGAGCTAACATGACATCATGATGTCATGGGCGGGGCCAAAGAAAAAATAAAAAATAAAATAAAAATAAGCGCGCGCGCACACACACACACACCTCCACCCACCCACCCACCCACAACACAAACCCATAAATAAATTAAATAAAAAATACATTAAAATACACCCACCCACCCACCCAAACTCCCACCCACCCACCCCAAACACAAATCAACCAGAACTTTTAAACCAGAGTCTAAAGCTCATTCTGGCTAATCTTTCTCACACTAGGTCAGGTGGAAGGAACTACAGAATGAACTCACCACAAGATGGCTTCATTTTGGCACTTTTCAACAGTTAAAGAAGTTAGGTACTAAGTCTTTGCCTAACCAGTTCTCTAGGATAATATGCCTTAATGTAAATTTTTATTTATTTTATTTATTTATTTCCAACTTGTTATCCCGCCCCAATCGGGTCGAAACCCAATTGTCAAACAGCTGTACCTCCTTAGGGGTTCTCCAATTGGAACAGCACTTGGAACAGCACAGGTGTAACTTATTGATGAGGTAACTCCAAGACTTTGTTGAAAAACCCCAAGCCAGGCTGCCTGGCCTTTTTAGGAACTGTGGCAGTACGCCAATATAGGTAAAGGTATTAAATACACATTAAAATACACAGACACACCACATCCAAAGGTGAGTCACTTACCCTGGGGAGCAGGCTATAGGGAGCTTCAGGCTAGCAGCTTCTTTTCCTCCTCCCCGCTTGGGAGGACAGCAAGGAGGCCATGCATACGCACCAAGCATTGTATTCATGCATGCACACCAAGTGCTTGGCGCGCATGCGCAGTGGGGGAACCAGTGAAAAGGTAAGCCCCGAAGGTGGTTCCCCCAAAAAAATAAAATTAGGGGAAAAAACAGCTGCTACCGGTTCTCCAGGACACTGGGAAAAATTACTACCAGTTCTGGCGAACTGGTGAGAACCTGTTACATCCCATCACTGGGTGTGGGGCACCAGCAACATGGTGTCCCCAGCCTGCTGACTGATTTAGTAAGAATACACACACTCTTTTTTAATCTGTAGGGGTTGGGGTAACTTTTGCTAGCAGTTTTAATGGGTTCTTTATTGGTTTTAAAATGTGATGTTGGTTTTATTCTCTGGGAGCCGCCCAGAGTCTTCGGAGTTGGGCAGCAATATAAATCAGAAAATAATTTTTTAAAAAAAAATTACAAGTAGATAAATAGGTACCACTTTGGCAGGAAAGGTAAGAGTGTTCCATACACTCCAGCTTCTAGTCATGCCTGCAACATGTCCCTGAAAATGTCTGCAGACGCAGACAACCCTGGCTCTTTGGCTATAAACGAGATGAGCACCAAAACCTAGAGTCATATATGACTGGCTTTTGAGCAAGGGAGACCTTTACCCTTACCTCCAAAACAAAAATATACAGAATCCCCAAGAGTTATTTTCCACATCGTTATTCAAAGGCTCTTTGTTGTGTCTTTCTCACAGTTAAAAAGCTCTCTACAGAGATTCTGCAGTGTGTCGTAGAAGGCTGCCAAACAGGGTCGGAAGGGGAGCTCACCAGCCAGCTGACTTTGGTATTTAGGTAAGTCGAAAACTTTCCAGCTGGCACTGAAATGTGTGCAGAGCATTTGCCAGGAAACATGTTGTTTTGAGCAATTAATTCAACCTAACAGAATTTGTAATTGATTGTTTAGAGCAGGGGTTCTCAACCTTTTTAAGCAGTGGGTCATACCATACCCCCTCAGACAGCTGAGCAGGCCGGACTGGTGGTTCCCTGGTGTAAACATGTTTACAACAGCCATGAGTACATTTACGGCTGTCATAAATACATTCACTTCTGGTGGTGATGGCGGTGTGGGCCATATGAAATGGTGCTGTGAGCCAGGACCGTCCCAATGACACCAGAAGTGGAAGTAAAACTCACCCAGCTTCTGGGAGTGGCAACGGTGGAACTGGCCAGATGAATTGGTGTCAGGGCCAGATCTGGTTCATAGGGAGTAGTTGGGGCACCCAGGAACTACATGACTGGCCAGTGGCCTGAAACGTTTGGGCACCCCTACTGTTAACAGGGCTTGTGGGCCAGATCTGGCCCATGACACCAATGGTGGCATCCATTTGGGGTCCTGCTTCTATCCGTTAGCCAGGGGTGCTCAAACTATGGGCTATGGGCCGGATCCAGCCAATGACACCTGAAGCGGAAGTAAAACTCACCCAGCTTCTGGGAGTGGCAACGGTGGAACTGGCCAGATGAATTGGTGTCAGGGCCAGATCTGGCACACAGGCTGTAGTTTGGGCACCCATGAACCACGTGACTGGCCTGTGGCCTGAAAAGTATGGGCACCCTTGCTGTTAGCTTTTAAAACTGATTCCTGTCCTCATAGCTCCATATGGAAACTCTGCATGTTTTAAATTGGAGTCAGGACATATTGAAAGAGTCCCCCACCCCCCACCCATGTCTGCTTTTGCTTTGTTTTGCTTTGCTAAACTAGTCAGACTGGTTTTGCAAGCTTTTGTTATTCAAATGTTGCAAGCTTGAAATAAAGAGAGCAGGCAGCCCCCTCCCTTTCTCCCAAGAGAAACTGGTGAGTCACAGCCACACCTCAGGGAAGTTGAGGCAAACATTAGCCTTTAGAAATAGTTAGGTTATCTGATGGATCGGATAACGTTAACATAATGGTTAACATAATGTTATCCGATCCAAATGTTTGCCTCAAATTCCCCAACGTTATGCGATTTTCGCGCTATCGGATCCAATCGTTATCCGGTGTTTTACTGTATTTGTCTTCTTGACAAAAAGGTTGATCATGTGATCTGTCCAATGAGAAATGAAAAAATAGGTACAGTATAAGGAAGCATGAGCATCCCTTTTAAGAGTAGTTTTGCTGAAATCACATTGCAGTCATAAAAACAGAAAATCGCTAGTAGTCCCAGTTTATTTGGCGGCAAAGTTGGGCACAGCATTGTAAAATTATCACACTGTGCCTTTCTCCATCCCAGCATCATTCTTGGTAAGTACTGTTGGTCATATGAACTTTAGTTGCTTTAAACATTTAAACTGTGAAAAGGGGAAACAAAAACCAGGCTAAAGTTCAGGTTTTTGTTAAACTTTTTATACTGATCTTTACAGGACAGAAGAGCAGACCTGTTGCGTCCCTCTTAGAATAAGATTCCATGCTCACTTGTAAACTTGTAGGGATGTTTTGTAACCATATCTTACGTCACACAAATGGATATCCATTTTCACAACAAAATTTGTATCCACTCTTCTGCTGTATCTGAATCCGAATATTGGTTATCCTCATGGCGATCAGCCATGAACACTGTCCTGAGAATATAATTTCATGACCTTTCATCTGCTTTCCACATCACAGCATGATTTCCATACCACTGATCCAGTTCTCTGAGTCACTTTCTGGTCCTGAGCCCTTCTGGCGCGCAAAGTCCTCATCAGCCCCAGGCCAGTATTGCTGTAGCTGCTGCCCTCCATCAAGATGGATTCAAGTGGGATTTAATCCACTTGAGGACCATCACCCTCCCCTGTGGACTTTGCCATCCAAGGCCATTAGTCCTCAGAATGGTCAGGTTAGTCAACTGCTGTCTGACATTCAGTGTTGAGTCACTGGCAGTAGGGTCTACTCTATTACCATAGCAGGATAACCTGGCCAGACTGCTGCATTCACTCTACAAATGCAAATACCATGCACTTTGCCCAGATCTACACTAATGGTTCATTCTGTTGCCAACTTTCAATACTTTGATGGTATGGGAGGAAGAATCAGCTCCACCAGTGGCATCCATTCTAGTGGTGAAATCACACAACTTGATATCTTCTTGTAATGCTTCGGCTTGATAAATATATTATACATACATATTTGCCGTTCATGCAGGGACAATAGGGGAAAATATATAAAATCTGCCTATAGCCTTTCTGTCTGATTCTCATCATAATGATATAGGCATTTGTGTACTCCCTGGATATTTCCCCAAAAAACAAAAACAACTTCCCAATGTCTCTTTGGTAGAGCTTATTTTCAGAGAACCAATTTTTGTAGCTTGCACTAAGTGCCCTTGTTTCTTCCTCCAGGCAATTTGTCCAAGATTACACTACTGTATATGATAATCAGGTTTACAGCATCTTGGAAGCAGTGGCAGTCTTAGACCAGTCGCTAGTTATCAGCCTGATTCCTGCTATGACACAAGCCCTGAGGAATTCAGAGTACAAGCAAGGTCTTGGCAGAAACACCGTGCAAAGGTATGCTTGGAAATCGCTGTGGCTTTTGCATGAAAAATAGACATTCACTCCCCTTTTTCACAAAAAGGCATATTTAGGCTTAGGCATAACCATCTTTGGGGGAAAAGGAAAGGACTCCTTTAACTGCCACATAGATTTTTAATATTAAGTATAACAACATAATGTTTTCATGTTTTGCTAGTTGTTTGCGTACATGTGTGTATACCAGTAAGCTCCTGACAAGGTTCTGGTGAGTTCATATAGAATTTTGCTTCTTTGAAGATGCAGGAAACATTCTTTCGGCAAACTTAGGATATTTGGTACATTAAAGAAAACAGGTTCCGAGACTTAAAATAAATCTATATTTTTTCTGTAATGCAGTAATCCCTTACCAGGATAGGAATTTACTGTTCTGCACTGCCCCCACAAGGGACTGCAGTGGTTCAAGTGGCTAAGATACTGACTGGAAGGCAGCAGGTCAACAGTTCGATACCTGAATATTGCAGGACAGAATGAGCTCCCATCTTTGTCCCAGCTCCTGCCAACCTAGCCGTTAGAAAGCAAGAAAATGCAAGTAGATAAATAGGGACCACTTCAGTGGGAAGGTAAACAGCATTCCGTGTGTTCCGTGTGTCTAGTCATGCCTGCCACATGACCATGGAAACGTCTGCAGAAGCAGACAGCGCTGGCTCTTCGGCTTTGAAACAGAGATGAGTACTGAACCCGAGTCAGATACGACTGGCTTTTGAGCAAGGGTGACATTTACCTTTACTGCTCCCACAATTCTAATATTTTGAAAATATGATAATGTTTTCTTTAAACCAGTATTTCCCAACCTTTGGTTTTGGCACTTCAATTCCCAGAAGCCTAAGTCAATTCCTCAAAGCACTGATCAGCCAATGTACGGACTTAGGCTTCTGGGAATTGAAGTCCCCCTGTGGGGCGTGGGCCCCACAACCACTGCTTTAGATTAAGAAAGTGGAAAGAAAACCATTTGGTCTTCTAAACTGACCATGTGTAGTGTTTTAAGAAGACTTAACTTTTCTTTAAATCTGGGACAGACATCTAATAAGTGACACCCAAAGCACTCATTGTTGCTGAAGAGAGACATTTCTGCAATGAAATAGCAGTGTGAAATGCTTTGCATAGATTAATGGACAAGCAGGTAATGATAGTAGTGAGTTGCAATTCCATAGTGACACATTCTTGAAGTTGTAATAGTAATTGAGAAAGACAACATGGTGTGGCTAGAGTGTCAGAGTAGGTCTCAAGGGTTGAAATTCGTGTTTGGTCATGGAAACTCCATGAGGGTGAATGGCAATAAGTAAATCTCTTTGAATATCTCACATATTTCATGAAATAGATCAGGGACACAGCAAGTTGGAAGCCACTTGATGGCACATAACAATAAAGTAGTAATTGTAGATTGAAATAGTCCTTGATTTGAAGTAAGCCTTCTTCAGAGCCACTGCTTCTCCTTCGTGTTGTTTGGGGATGCACACTGATGGGTTCTGCGCCTGCGCTGAATCCTGAGCGGAGCTGGAAAGCTGATTGGATAAAGAGTTTTGAATGTGGGACCGCCCACCATGCCCAACCCCTTTAGGCGCCATTTCGCGCTCTCCCCTCAGTTTGCTTTTTTCCGCTGCGCAAGCAGGAGCCTGGAAAAAAAGCTGTGAGTACTTTACTGAGATTTTCTCAGAATCTTCCAATTTTTTCTACCTTACAATTTTTCTCGGACTAGGGGAATTGTTCCCTTGGTCCTCGTGTGGCTGGGGCTCGCCCTCAGCCGCCGGTTAAAAAAAAAAAAAAAAAACCAGAAGGAAACCGTTCCTTCCTGCAATCTCGTGCCGGGGCCTCCCGGCCGGGATAATTTTTTCTCTTCGGCCATCTACCTCGGTGGATGGCCTCAGCAGCAGCGTTCAAGCAGTGTCCGTCCTGCAAGAGAAAGTTCCCTAGTTCGGACGGACACGTGCGCTGCCTCCGCTGCCTCGGGGAGAGCCACCAGGTCCAGACCTGCGAGGTGTGTAGAGGCTTCTCGAAGGCCGCCATTAAGAACCGCCAATACCGCCTCCAAGCCTACCTCATGGAGGCCGCCCTCGCACCACCGCCTCCCCCAGCTCCAGAGCAGGCCGCTGCCTCAACGTCTGCTCCTTCGACCTCTGCTCCTTCTTCACGGCCGTCGGCCTCTGAACTGTTTAGACGGAAGAAGGAGCAGGAGAAGAAGAAAAAAGATAAAAAAGAGAAGAAGAAGCGCCGCAGCTCTACCTCTTCTCTCCCGCCGACCCCGGGACCGGCTCACCTCTCGCCGCCACGCTCCCTAGCATCCGCCCCGGTTGCAGCCCCACCTACGCCGGGCAGGATGCAGGTCGATGTCCGGGAAACTACACCGGAGAGGGCCCCCAGCCCTCCGCCGTCGCCAGAGGCCCTTCCACCTCCGCCGCCGCGACGATCTACCTCCCTTCGCGACCATTCCGTGGCTCCTGGTCTGGCTTCCGAAGCGCCACCCCAGTTGAGCCTCATCGCCCCGTTTATCGAGGCGATGGTGCGGAAGCTGCATGCCGAACTCCAAGGCCCTCGACCGGCACCATCCGAGTTCGTGGAGCACCCTCTGCCTCCCGAACCAACCACGGAGGCACCACCGCTCCGTGACGAGGGTCCGGCACCGAAGCGGCACTGAGTGGAACAGGCGCGGTCGGAGGCCTCTCTCCCTCCGTACCAGCTGCCTCTGCCGGGGAGCGATCCGAGATCCGCCAGGCCGTACTGGTCGGACTCGGACCCCGAGGCCTACCTGCCACCGCCCAGCGTCTCGGTGCGGTCAGGAGGCTCCGACGACTCGTCGGACCAGGAGGAGGAGGATCGGCCACCACCGGTTGCGGTTGACAAGTCCCCGGACGAGAATATCGGCTCCGTCCATGGCTCCCAACCGGAGGACCAGAAAACATACACGGCCCTCCTCACCCGCCTTGGATCCACGCTGGGAATCCGAGCGGAGGCTCCCCTGGACGAATGCGAAGATGTCGTCTGCGGCCTGGCCGACCGGAAGGAGCTAGTCCCCGTCCGTCTGGGACTACTCCCGAAGATCGCCAAGGCGGCCAAGGAGATCTGGAAGAGACCCGTCTCTTCCCATTCGGTGTCCAACAGGGTGGACTCCATGTACAGACTGCTGGAAGACTCCGACTTCCTACACGTCCACCCGGCGCCGAACTCCCGAGTGGTGAAAGGCTCCCAACACCGGACACCGATTAGTAGCACCCCCGTTCCGTCGACCCAAGAAGGGAAGAAACTGGACGCACTGGGCAGGAAGGTCTACGCCAATGCCTCCCTGTCCTTCCGTGCGTCCAACTACGCGACGGCCATGGGGGGCTACCAGTGCCGACTGTGGGAACAAGCGGAGTCCTTCAAGTCGCTGTTACCGCCGGACAAACGAGCGGACTTCGAGCGGGTCTGCATGGAAGGAAACCAACTCGCTCTCCAGCAGATCCGTACGGGCCGCCACGTCACGGAATCAGAGGCGAAGAATCTGGCCTCTGCAATCCAGCTTCGTCGCCACGCCTGGCTCCGTTCCGCTGACTTGCAAGACGACGTGAAACGGCTGGTGGAAGAGCTCCCCTTCGACGGTGAGGGTCTCTTCGCCAAGGAGACCGACACCTCCTTGGGAGAGCTGAAGGGGGACTACGCCACCATCAAACAGCTCCGTCCTCCACGCCGTGGGTCCCACCGTTACCAGCAGGACCAACCGTCGACGTCCCAGGCGGGTCCTTCTTACCAACCTCGCCCACCGCAGAGGCAAGGCGACTACTCCCGGTACCAGCCTTACCGGCCACGACCACAACCCAGCCGCCCACGCTACCAGCAGCGTCCCCAAACTGGTAAACGCGCGGAACGGAAGGGCAAACAACGTGTTTGACTCTTCCGTGACCGAGACTCTACCCTACCGCCCCCTCACCAACTACCTATCGGCCTGGTCTGCCATCACCACAGACCGATGGGTTTTAACCATCTTAGACTCTGGCTACGCGATCGAGTTCAGGAAATGCCCTACTGTCGGACGGATCCGCGTCACCGATCCGTCCCCACTGCTCCAGGAAGAACTATCAGCTCTCCTAGAGAAGGGCGCCATAGAACCGGTTGCAGCGTCGGAGTCTCACGAAGGGTTCTTCTCCCGGTACTTCCTCGTGGACAAAAAAGACGGGGGGACACGTCCAATCCTGGACCTCCGTCTCCTCAACAAGCACATCGACGCGAGGAAGTTCCGGATGGTGACCCTTCACTCCATCCTCCCACTGATCAACCACGGGGACTGGTTCACCGTCATCGACCTGAAGGATGCCTACTTCCACGTATCCATCAGAAGGGAACACCGCCGATTCCTACGCTTCCAGATCGGCGGCGACGTCTACCAGTACACCTGCCTACCCTTCGGCCTCTCCACCGCTCCGAGGGTATTCACGAAATGCATGGCGCCGGTGGCTGCTCATCTTCGGCTGCAAGGCGTCCAAGTGTTCCCGTACATAGACGACTGGTTGGTCTGCTCCCCGACCCAACAGAAAGCCAAGGACGATGTTGCCCATTGCCTGGCCCTTATGCAGAGTCTCGGTCTACGGGTCAACTACAAGAAGTCTCAGTTGACCCCCACTCAACGAATAGACTATATCGGAGCCGTATTGGACTCTCTGGCTCTGAGAGCCTACGCTCCACCCAAACGTCTGCTCGACATCCGCACGGTAGTGGCTCGGATCCAGGGCAGTCGTCGCGTCCGTGCCAGGGACGCCCTCCGCCTCCTAGGACTCATGGCGTCGACCACAGCAGTGATCTCGCACGCCAAACTCAAAATGCGGTCGCTCCAGTCGTAGCTCCTAACCTCCTTCGACAGCACCCACGACAACCTCGGGAAGTGGCTCACACCGACCCCCGAGCTGCGGGACCAGCTGAACTGGTGGACAATGGACCGCAATGTGACCGCCGGGAAGCTCTTCGCCCTCCCCGCGCCATCCGTCCAGGTCACCACCGACGCGAGCACGCACGGATGGGGTGCGTGCTGCCTCGGGTTACGGGTCCACAGCATCTGGACACCCGCGGAAGCCGACCGCCACATCAACTTCCTCGAGCTGTTAGCGGTATGGAAGGCGATGAGGTCCTTCAGACTGTCCCTAGCAGGCCGCGTGGTGCAGATCGCTTCGGACAACACCACGACCCTAGCCTACCTCAACCGGCAAGGAGGAACCAAGTCCCTCTCCCTCCTTCACCTGACGGTCCAGATCTGGGAGTGGTGTCTGAAGGTACATGTGTTCCCCATCGGTGCCCACATCCAGGGCACGCTGAACTTAGAGGCGGACTCCCTGAGCCGCAAAGGGACAGCGATGCACGAATGGGAACTGGACGGATCGGTGTTCGACCACCTGTGCCGACGGTGGGGCACACCGAGCCTAGATGTGTTCGCGTCACAGATCAACACCAAGTGCCGCCGATACTGCTCCCGGGCCGGGATCGGCCACGGATCGGAGGGCGATGCCTTCATGGTGCCGTGGCACCAGGAACTGCTGTACATGTTTCCTCCGATCCCTCTCATCCAACGGGTCCTGGTATGGATCCGTGCGGAGAACGCCCGGGCGATCCTGATCGCTCCGTCATGGCCGCGCCAGCCGTGGTTCCCGCTACTCCAAACCCTGGCTTGCGACCGCTTCCGCCTGCCCACCGATCCGAACCTCCTCCGCATGGAGGACGGTCGGATCCTCCACTCGGATCTGCCGAACCTACACCTGACGGCCTGGTTTATCCGCCCGACATAGCACGGATCCTTGAACTTTCAAGGAAACCTTCCACGCGAAAGTCCTACGATGCCAAGTACCGTCGCTTCATAGACTTTCTAGCATCCAGTGACCACACCGTGGACTCGGCATCCCTGCAGGACGTCATGTCCTACCTCCTGCACCTGGCCGAGTCAGGATCTGCACACTCATCCTTAAAGGTCCACTTGGCTGCGGTGGTAGCCAAGGCCCCACCCTCATCAGTTTTGTCCTCCGCTTTCAGAGACAGGACTGTTAAAAGATTCCTCCAGGGACTGCGTAATGCCTACCCTCCAGTGAAGATACCACCTCCTCAGTGGTCCCTCACTGCTGTGCTCACCGCGCTCACGAAGGCGCCCTTTGAGCCCATGGCTACAGTGGACATTAAGTTTGTTTCTTACAAAACTGCATTTCTCGTAGCCATCACCTCTGCCCGGAGGGCAGGAGAACTGGCAGCCCTGCGGTCTGACCCTCCTTTTCTCAAGTTCTACCCCGATAGGGTAGTATTGCACCCGGACTTGTCCTTTCTGCCCAAAGTCCTGACTGAATTCCATCTGGCCCAGTCCATCACGCTTCCAGCATTCTTCCTGAATCCTTCGTCTGCACAAGAGAGAGTGTGGCATTCGCTGGATGTCAGGAGGGCCTTGCTGTTCTACACACAAAGGACTGCGTCCTTCAGGAGAGCCAAACAACTGTTTGTGGCCTATGGTGGCAGGTCCAAGGGACACTCTCTGTCTGCCCAGAGACTTTCCAAATGGATCTCAAGCACCATCTACTTGGCCTATGAGATGTCATCTCTACCACCCCCGCCCCATGTCCGGGCTCACTCCACCAGGACATTGGCTTCCTCCACTGCGTTCCTCGAAGGCATCCCGATGGAGGACATCTGCAAGGCCGCTACCTGGTCCAGGTCCTCCACCTTCATCACCCACTACCGGGTTGACACAAGGTCTGCTCCCGATGTCAGACGGGGCAGGTCCATCCTGACGGCTGGTCTCCGATCCTCTTCGCTGATGACCGCCCATCCATGATGCCATCGCGCTCTCCTGCATCTCAGGACGCCGGCTGCCCACCATCCAAGTAAGTGAGCTTGCTAGTCACCCATCAGTGTGCATCCCCAAACAACACGAAGGAGAAGGACAGGTTTCACTTACCAGTAACTGTCGTTCTCCGAGTATGTTGTTTGGGGATTCACACAACCCAACCCTGCCTCCCCTCAGGGCTGCCGGCCTGAGATGGCCTTATGCTTAGCGGGCAGCTTTAATATCAAACTGAGGGGAGAGCGCGAAATGGCGCCTAAAGGGGTTGGGCATGGTGGGCGGTCCCACATTCAAAACTCTTTATCCAATCAGCTTTCCAGCTCCGCTCAGGATTCAGCGCAGGCGCAGAACCCATCAGTGTGAATCCCCAAACAACATACTCGGAGAACGACAGTTACTGGTAAGTGAAACCTGTCCTTCATGAATTAGATGAGACCAAATGATTCATTTTTCTTCTGTGTCTTTAAGTAACCAGTTTAGAATGGGGAATGAGAAAAAATATGTTCTGGTTTGTTATCAGTTTACTTTAAACAGCTTAAGAACGACATGACTGAGCCCCAGAACACTGATTTTAATTAAAGTGTTCTATTCTTTTGTTCCATTCCTTCCTAACAGAGAAGCCTATAAAAGACTCTTATCTCAGCTCACAGAGGCTGGACAGAAGGAGATATTGAAACTGGAAAACGAGACCCATTAGCAGCATACTGACTGGTATTTCCAACGCCATCGTTTGGTGGGATGCCTGTCCCTTCTTGCAAGAGTGCAGAATCCTTGCCTACCAATCCATAGCTTTTTCGATGAGTTTTAAAACACGCAAACTGTACTGGACCTACTTTGACAAGCAACATTGGGTGGGAGTAATGCTGATCTTTCCCCTTTTAAATGACAGCAGCAAGGTATTGGATCCTTTTAAAAAACACTCGGTATCTTGCTGAAAAGATGTTTTTTATAACATTCAACAAAAATGTCAAATGGAGACAATCTCTGACTGCAAAGATTTTGCTTTCTCCCCCCCCCCCCCATTCCCCCACTCTAAGCTCTAATGCTTCAATACACTTTGGCTGTCAGGCCTTTCATTCTGACATCCTGAGTGATGTTTTGCTCACAAACACTTGGTAGCAGCTGGGTGACTGCAAGAGGTTCAATCTAAGCAAGGCCAAGGTTAGGTTACTGATGCTTGAGCCACCAGAAGAGCTTAGGTACACATTGCATGGCATGGTGACAGCTGTCCTAGCATTGTCCCTGCATTAAAAATCTGTAGATGTATACTGCAGAATTCAACCTCTGACCTTCGCTCTGTTACCCTTGTATGGTTTTGCAGGTGGTAGAAACAGTATGCTCATACTTGAATAACAAGCTCCGATTCAGTTATAAGAACTCTGACCCAGGCCATTTATATGAATGCCGCCTAGTCCTCTTTTCAGATCCTTCGTCCCACTCCAACCCTCTGTCATTGATGTAAGAATCTTTGTCAGGTTCAGCCACATTCTAAAACAGGGGTTCCCAACCTAAGCCCTGTGTGCCAGATACGGCCTGTGATGCCATTTCATGTGTCCCCCACACCTCCAAGGACATTCAAGAAACAAAATGGCTGCCCCTCTGAAACTGTTGGGGCAAAATGGTCACCCCCATCATGCAGGTAGGGCAAAATGGCCATCCGGCCCTCAAAGCTGACAGAGAGAGTGTGACCTGGCCCCTGGCTTCAAAAGGTTGGGAATCCATTCTAAAATATGGAGGAAGGGAATACGGGTATAAATCATCATTACACTAACCTGTTAATTTGTTTTAATATTCCACATGATCCTATCCTATGTATACAGGAAGTTAGATTTGTTAGATATTTCAGGACGCTGATGTATGTTATTCTTCCAGCTCTTAAGTCCAATCATAATTTTTATCCATAATTTCTAAATCTATTTGATGTATGGGATTTGCAGTTCCACTAAATTATACAATTTTAGCAACTTTGCAAGTAGTCATTTGAATTGCACCACTGCATTCCACGGACTTCATGGCAAAACCAGTGAAACAAACTGTTAAGTTTCTAGAATTAATAATAAGAGTGTTTCCCCCACCACCAGCCCTTTTTTTTTCTTTTGCATCTATCAATTACTGCCATGGAAACTTCCCTATAATCTTGTTCAGAGCCTTTCTGTATTGTTACAGTATTCTTATGTAAAGGTAGCAGATTATTTCTTCTCTAAATCAACTATCATTACTTCAGATAATACAGTAACTAAAAGCCTCTTTTAGGCTACTTAATAGAGCAGAGCATGGATGGTTCTTTTCATTATAAAAATGACTTATTGAACCCATATTGTAGCTTCTTGTAAGCTCCTACACCTGGGAGGAGTTTTATTCATCTCAAAAGGCCTCCATTTCTAAAAGGTTTTCTTAAAAAGCCTCTTCAAGTGAGATGCCTTCGGAAAGCTTTACCATTCACAAGATAACAGTAACAGAAGTCTGTCTTTGGCATTAACTTCTTGAAAGTGAAGCTTTTGACACGGAAGAGAACAGACACATATTGTAGCAAATTGTTTAACTTATCTGGATGTCTTTTATTTCAAGCATAATTAATACTTAGATTTTTTTTAAAAAGCACCAGCTATTTCCACAATATTACTTTATGAACAATTACTTTTTAAGTGTAGTTAAGCAATGAGTTCAAAAGTCCACGGAGCAACCTGCTGACATTGTTTCAGATAACCCCTGGGAAATGACTATTCATCTGTGGATACAGGCAACAAGTATAGTTTGTAATATTGTAAAGCAGGATTGTAAAAACATGCTTTGGCCAATTAACATTCTAAACTATGTAGAAAATGTAAATTATTATACTTCCAACATGAAGATTGGGATAATGTACTGTGCTTATTTGTGTAACTATATATAAAATTTTAAATGTTTGGTTAGACCACACCAGAAATCTGAAGTTCTTTAAGATCAATTTGTTGTGTTTTTGAATTGTTCTTTTCTATGGTGAATACCTTCATAACAGTTAGAGCCATGACCTTCCACAGGACCTTCTACCAAGCAGATTTATTAGACAGAAATTTGAGGTTCTGATTTGTAGATACAGTAATACCCCGGATAACGTTATGACTTTGTTCCACAAGTCATGACATTATCCGATTTTTACCGTTGTCTGATGCATGCATCGAACGACGCAAAAAAAAAAAAGCTGACTTCAGGGACAAACCGTTTTAAAGGCAGGCAGGGAAAGAACTTTTCCTCCCCGCCTTTAAAGCCACCCCCCACCCACAGCGGTTAAATTTAAACTACAGGAAGAGAGAGGCTTGTTTTTTTCTTCCCCTCCCTGTATTTAAAACACAAGCCTCTCTCTTCCTGTAGTTTAAATACAGGGAAGAAAAAAGACATGATTGCATCTTTTTTCCTCCCTGTATTTAAACTACAAGGAGAGGCTTGTGTTTTAAATACAGGGAGGGGAAAAAAAAACACAAGCCTCTCTCTTCCTGTAGTTTAAATACAGGGAGGAAAAAACTGCTTCCGTCTTTCTCTCCCTCCCTTTCCCTCCCTGTATTTAAACTACAGGGAGGGGAAAAGAGAGAGATTTGATTGGTTCTCTAGAGAACCAATCACGTCTCTCTCTTTCCCCCTTCCCTGTAGTTTAAATACAGGGACGGAAAGAGACAAGGAGGCTTTGCAACTGCAGTAGGGTTGGGGAAAGGCGGGTGCTTTTCCCCGACCCTACTGCAGTGGCAGAGACCACTGCGGGTGGAGGGTGGATTGGGTAGTTCTACCCAATCCACCCCACACCCGCAGACCATTGCATCGGACAACGCTAAAAGAATCGTTATCCGATGCAAGTTTTTTCCAAAAAACTTGCATCATTATCCGATTCTAGCGTTATCCGATGCAATCGTTATCTGGGGTATTACTGTACAAGTCTTTGTACTATTTGAGGATCATGAAATTCAACAGTTGATTAGTTTGACCAGTAGTAACTGGTTTGGCTTAGTGTTTAAGACGTGAACTTAATGACTGGAAGGTTTGCAGGTCAGCAGTTAAAAACTCGAGTGCTGCATGACAGAGTGAGCCTCAGTCTCTGTCCCAGCTTCTGCCAACCTAATAGTTTGAAAGCAAGAAATTGCAAGTACATAAATAGGTACCAGTTTGGTGAGAAGGTAAACAGTGTTTTATACACTCCGGTGTCTAGTCATGCCTCCTACATGTCCACAGAAATGCAGACACAGACAGTGCTGCCTATTTGGCTATAAACAGATGAGCACAGGCTCCTAGAGTCAGATGCGATTGGCTTTCGAGCAAGGGCAACCCTTACCTAGATGGTTTAATTTATAAAGAAAACACATTTATTTTTTCTTGCTTATAACCCTTTAATTTTAATTGTCCTGATGTTTGCAGTGAGAATATGTTGGGTTACAAACAATGCAAAGAGGAATTGCAGTTAAATAGAGAATGGAGTAAAGAAACAAAAGCATAGTCAGTGGCCAAGAAAACCCATTCAGTTTTTCAGCAAGAGCAGTGCATACATAGGACCCCCATGGGACCTGCCTATTTAGGCTAGGGCAGGGGTCTGCAAACTTGGCTCTCCAGGTGTTGTTGGACTTCAGTTCCCAGAAGCCCAAGTTAGCACTCCTGCTGATCAAGGCTTCTGGGAACTGAAGTCCAAGAACAGCTGGAGAGCCAAGTTTGCTGACCACTGGACTAGGGAGAACTCAACTTGTTGGATCAGCAGGCCTCACTTTTCTGTTCCTTTGTATATGAACTGCTGTTTAAGCCCTCACTCAAAGCTACATAAACCAATACAACATAATCAACTTTCTAGTCCACCATTTATTTTATTTAAACACTTATAGACCACCCTATATCATCGGATCTCAGGCTGGGTTACAAAGCTGTATAAAATGGTTTTAGAATGTATTAAGTTTAAAACACAAGTAGTGGGTATGAGTGGAAATCCATAAAACATTGCAGTGATTGGTAGAAGGCAGAGTTTCCTGTGTCTTGTTTGCTTATACCTATGGCATCTTATAAGTGGTATGCTACGCAGAAGAGTTCAAGGCCTTGACCAAAGTCTGAAGTCTTGTGCAGATCTCAGGCAAATTACACATCAGTTACATGTTCCCTTTGTCCAGTCTAGTCCATCAGTTGCTTTCCTTCTTGGAATGAGTTGACTATACTCTCCCTAATACACACAGGCTTTCTAACATGTGTAGAATCTTAGGAGAGGGTTTGGGACTATATTGTAAGAAGTTTAAATCTGGGTTTCCCCCGATTTTTCTTTATGGGTAAGAGTTTCTTACACATGGTATAAATTCCTATCTGACAATCTATTTTGCATCTCCTATTCATCTATTCATCAGGAATTTAAGAAATAATATCCAGGCCAGCATTTCTGTTTTAGTACAACTACGCATGCTTCCTCTTTTAAGATTGGTCACGCAAGAGCAAATTCAGTCACTAATTACGTTTCTAGTTGGCAATCTCCAGATAGTGTAATTGTAAGCCTGATGTGTCCTGAGCAAACATGGAATGTTGTGGGAATATAGTAGGGGTGCCCAAACTTTTCAAGCCACAGGCTGGTCACATGGTTCCTCCCACCGGAAGGATGTTTTGCAACAGGACAAGATTGATTTTTAGGCTGCCATTTTCTCTGTTTAAACCAGGGGTGCCCAAACTCTGTTTAAACCAGGGGTGCCCAAACTACGGCCCAGGGGCTGGATCTGGCCTCTGGGCCATAGTTTGTGCACCCCTGGTATAGAGAATTTATGCTATTCACTTTTTTTAGTTGGATAGCAGTGAAAGATATTTCTGCAGAATTTTGTGGGTCATGACAAGGATTTAATTGTTTTCATTTCGCTTCTTCCAAACTTCAGCAGAAATATCACTTATTTTCTATGCTGCCATTATAGTGTTTATATATCTGCCGGACTTGTTTCTCTCCCTCTAGATTTTCTTGAATAATAAATCTTTCCGACTCCGGATCTGCTTGTGTAAATCAAGCGATGCTGGTGAACATGAAATACCTTTTACCTCAGCACCTGCCAAAGAAACACCCAGAACATGCACAATGGCCTGATAGTTTCCCAACAACCATCAAATGGTTGTTTATAATACATGAATAGAAGATGGTGAATATTTTTGTAGATTTGTACTAACTGCTATCCTTCACAATATTATGTCCATATTGTGATATTTCAGACTTTTTTAAATGTGGAAAATTGCAACTATGTTTTAAGTTGTATGAGACTTTCAAATTACCATATTTGCTGGCATATAAGATGCACTTCCTCCTTGTTAAAACCAGAAAAACAGAATGTGTCTTATAGTCTGATGCGTCTTATAAACTGGCAAATATGGTAACTGGTGGGTCATTTGTCTTGTTACACAAGGTTCTGAAATCCAGAGTGTGGGAGTTATATGTTCATGATAGAATAAAATAAGCCTGGAAACAGTCTAAATGGTATTTACTAGTTTTTCTTCCTGGTGGACTGTCAGTACTACATGCCAATTAAATGCAATCATTCATGAAAAAGCAGATGAGAGATTATATACTCTGTTTCTTCATTTTGTTCAGAGTTCAACTAGTTGTTTACCTGGATTTAAAATCTTAACGGATGGATCTGGAAATGATTCTGAAGCAGATATGCACTCCAGTGGATATAGACATCTATCTGCATGCTCCAACATCACATAAGACAGAGCACCAGTCTTTAAAGCAGCTTCTTGTGATGAAACGGCTGCAAGTTGTATTATGCTTCTTGGTAAACTTTCATTTCAAGGCTTTACAAGGATTTGCTCATTTGGCATCCTAAAATCCAGTGGCCAGAATCAAGTTAATGTCCTGATGAACTATCTGACCTAGATAAATGTAAGGAATTAATATAGGGTATAAAGTGCTTCCTATTCTAACCAGTGCATTGGTTTTTCAGACATTTTTTAAAAAACTATTCTCTAACTGCACATGCTGGAGAATTTTGAGAGTACCCAGGACAGCAAAGAGAATATGTCAATCTTAAAAGAAATCAACCCTGACTTCTCCTTGGAAGATGAAGCTAAATTACTTTGGACATCAAATGAGAAGAGAGGACTCAGTTGAGAAAGCCTTGATGCTTGGAAAGGTCGAGGGGAAAAGAAGGGGGCAGCTGAGAATGCGATGGCTAGATGGCATTGTTCACGCAATGGGCACAAAGCTGAGCATGTTGAGGAGGACGGTGGAGGATAGGGGTGCAAAGGGTTGGAATCGACTGCAAGTGAACAACAAAAACTGCACATTGGATTTTTGGCCTTTCTTCTGTTGGTTACTGAATGCAAAGTTGATTTCTCCAAAATGTCTCCTAGGTTCTGTTCCCTTAGGAACACAGAATAGTGGAGACGCCATTGTTTCCTTGTTGACATGGCATATACATTACCTAACTTTATGAGCACTTCCTGGTAGGTTTGTTTATTTTGCCTCACCTTGGTACTCTGTTACTAGTTCTTTGTCTTTCTCTTTCTAGAAAGTAGCCCCTTCTGTCAAGGTCAGACTTTAAACTGCCAAAATGAAGCCACCTTTTGGTGAATTCATTTTGTGGTTCCTTTCGCTTGACCTAGCATGAGAAAGATTAGCCGGCACAACAAGGTAGTCATTGTCTGGGGTACGCCCCTTGGAAACAACAGTGGTACTTTAAGGAGCAGAAGCCAAAATGTTTGAGAGTCAACATTTTTCCACTGAAGGAAATTAGGGAGTGCTTCATCAGTGTCTAATTCTCTGTGCTAAAGACAACAGCAAAAGCTGGTAGAGATGTGTTTAGACTAGAGCAGTGTTCCCAACCTTTGGTTTTTGGACTTCAATTCCCAGAAGCCTAAGTCAATTCCCCAAAGTATTGATCAGCCAATGTACTGACTTAGGCTTCTGGGTACTGAAGTCCCCCTGTGGGGCCTGGGCCCCACCTTAGGAAACACTTGACTAGAGTAGTACCTGAAGCCCTGGTGGCTGAGTGGTTAAACTGCTGTACTGTAGACAAAATGTTGTGAATTCAATCCTGATGGGTTCCAGGATGACTCCTTTTGAGGTTGGTAAAAATGAGTACCCAGCATGTTGTCGGCTAATTAACTTGTGAACTGCCCAGAGAGTGCACTAAGCACTATGGGGTGGTATAGAAGTGTTGTTGCTAGTTCTCAACTTTTTAAAGCTGGGGCCAGGTCATGCTCCCTCAGAGAGCTTCGGGGGCTAGGTGGCCATTTTGCCCTTCCTCCACCACATGGCACTTCCTGGTGTGGAGGCGATGGGGGTGCATCCAGCCTGCAGGCTGAGAATCTTTGCTTTAGGGAACGATTCAAATGGGCATTAGTCTGCTGTATTACCTCAAAGCAACTGCCTTTCTCTAAACAAGCTTGTCTGTGGTGTATTTTTTTTAATTACATCTTAATCTAATTTCAAAATGGTGTTTTAACATGACTTTATTTTCTCTTTACAATTTTTCCTGTAAATATAATTGAACAATCCACTTTCCTCAAGTGTTACATACCGTAGTTTCAGAAAACCATTCAGGATCCGTAAAAATACAAATGAATGCAATATAACAAGCTGAAGTACTGCCTAAGCGCTCTTGCCCTAATTGTATAGGGAACAATCTTGAATATTGCACAAGGCTTCATGGTGACCTCTGAGGTGCCTGTCTCACTTGTCCCTGCAACATGACATTCTCCTGATGGCAGTGCCTCATCTTTGCCTGTTCTGCTACAGAAATTATTATAACTACAGTATATGCCTTTTGGTCCAGCCTTAACCCCCTACCTAGCAGTTCGAAAGCAAGAAATTGCGAGTAGATAAATAGGGACCACTTCAGTGGGAAGGTAACAGCGTTCCGTGCGCTCTGATGTCTAGTCATGCCTGCCACATGACCACGGGAACGTCTGCAGAAGCAGACAACGCTGGCTCTTCGGCTTAGAAACAGAGATGAGCACTGACCCCTAGAGTCGGATACGACTGGCTTACGAGCAAGGGAAACCTTTACCTTAACCCCCTACCTTCACTCCATCTGTAAAGCAGGTATAAGAAATACCCACTAGTTTTGAGGCTCACCTCGATGCGATCTTCTGAAAATATATCTTTATCGTTTCAACATCTCCATATAAAAAACAAATAACTCAGAACAAGCCTTTTTTCAAGATTTACACAGTATGGGCTCACCACAATTGTAGCCTTTATTTCTGAAAATAAGTGGCTCAAATCCTGTCACATAGCTTTACTGGTGCAGTAGGACTAGCATCACCTTTAGAAGCAGACATTAATCCCACTCTTCTAGCAAACCCAGGCAAAAAAACACTGGCCACTGTTTTAGAGAAAAGGCAGAATATCTGCATTATTTTTTGCAGTCGACCAATTAAAATGTATATCATTCTTCATTTCCTTGGAAGCATCTATTGACAGAAGCAACAGACAGTGGAAGTGAAACTAAATTTGGGGTCCCTTTCAACATTCTGCAACTGCAGTAACATGTCCTTAACAGCTTAACAAGGAACTGCGGTGGCTTAGTGGTTAATATGCTGAATTTGATGACTGGAAGGTCAGTAGTTCCAGACCCGATTGGTTCATGATGGAGTGAGCTTCAGTCTGTGTCCCAGCTCCTGCCAATCTGGCAGTTCTAAAGCAAGAAATTGCAAATAGTAAATACTGTATATGCTGGCATATAAGACTACTTTCTCCCCCTGAAAAACATGCCTCCAAGTGGGGGGGGGGGCATCTTATACGCCGGGTGCACTTCAGTTGGGACAGACATAGCTGCCCATAGTGGCCTCTCGGTGCTCACCCGGTGCCCATAGTGGCCTCCTGATGCCTGCCTGGTGCCCATAGTGGCCTCCCAATGCCCACCCACCTCATTCTACAGACCATCCATTATCGCACGGTATCCAGCATGGCAGCGGCAAGCATCAGCAGCGAGACAGGGGTGCCAGCCTTTTCGGCATGACCGGCCCGCTCTGCTCGGTGGGAAGCAGCAGTGCTCCACCCTGCCCCTTGTCTACGCAGAGCTCGCACATGCACACTTGCACACTAGTGCCAGCCACAGGGAGATGTTGAAATCAAATCTGATGTTCTTTTATGTTTTATTTGGTGTGTGGAAGGTGTGTGGAAGAGGGGGTAGTCTTATACGGTGAGTATATAACAAACACTATATTTTGAGTGGAAATGTTGGGGGGTCGTCTTATACGCCGGCATATACGGTAGGTACCACTTTGGTGGGAAGGTAAACAGTGTTCCGTGCGCTCTGGTGTTTAGTCATGCCTGCCACATGTCCACGGAAATGTCTGCAGACACAGACAGCACTGGCTCTTTGGCTATAAACAGAGATGAGCGCTGACCCCTAGAGCTGAATGCGACTGACTTTTGAGCAAAGGCAATCTTTTAACAGCTTAACATTTTCTTTACTGCAAGGGGCTTCTGAAAGTCAATAAAAATGGCAGATGTTTTTGAGCAAGAGGCAGGAGAAATACTTACAATGTTTCTAAAAGAGTGGGATGAAGGATCATGATAGGCAAAATATTCACTCTTTCTGGCTTGAAGGTGGAAAGGAGGGCTGGTCTCATTGTAGCGCCTTGGGTTTTGATGTGTACCCCCACCCGCACCCACCCCGTTTGGTGAATCAAGTTAAAATGAGGAGTGAATGTGAACCTTCTCCTGGGAGTCATGCTGCATTTCTCACACAGTGCCTATCTTGTGATGAGGCACTTGTAAAGGCTGTAGGCATGGGCATGTAGAATAGGGAGCAGGAAGGAAACAGGCTGCTATTCCATTAGAAGCAAAAGGCAAGGTGGGTCCATAGAAAACATCTTCTTTTCCTTCCTTACTAACATCCAGCACCTATAACAGTCAAGAAAGAGAGGGGGGAGGCATAAAAATGTATTAGCAGAAGCAAACTTTAACATGACTTCTGAGTAACAGGGACTGCAAGTTGCCTTTATTTCCTACAAATCAACTGATTTTTCCTATGCAGAACAATCAAAATAATACAATAGCCCTCTACTTCTAAAATAGCAGTAAAATGAGGGGAACATTCAACGATATAATAGACACGGCTAGCAAAGGAAGAGCCTCTTGAGCAGACTTTCAGCATATGCAGTCAAGAGAAAAGAATGAAACTCCAGAGTTGGCAGTATTTCGGAGACGCAGCATGCAAGTAGGCAAATTTTAATTTGACCCGTTGTAATGGAATCATTTCTACACTCTTGCAGGGGGAGTCACGCTGCTGATTGCCTTTTACACATTTGTTATCTGCTGAACCGATAACTGGGCTGACAGTTTTGACGGCAGCACCAGAACTGGTGGGTTTTTCATTGGGCCAGTGTAAGCAAAGTATGGCAAAAGCCACTGTTGTAGAGTAAATGAGTTGGTGGATTAATTTTTTTTAAAAGGGGGGGGAGAATCCCTGCTCTTCAATTTAGACCTGTTTACACATGTAGGAGAGTCGTGGGAGGTAACTTTAA
Source organism: Furcifer pardalis (assembly GCA_030440675.1). NCBI lineage: Eukaryota > Metazoa > Chordata > Lepidosauria > Squamata > Chamaeleonidae > Furcifer > Furcifer pardalis. The sequence goes on along the minus strand of CP126890.1, from coordinate 71,559,215 downwards.
AATGTTCTCTTGAATTAAAAAGACTTAACAAATTAATCACTTCCCACTCACCCACACCCAAAAACCTGTAGGCAACAGGCTAGCTTCCTATCTCTGTCCCTGGCAAGCTTGTTTTCTGGAGCTGCAGAAAAACTGTTTTAAAGTATTTGGAGCATTTAAAAGTGATATCCCTGTACCAACAGAATACAGCCAATTGTGGCAGCTATTCTGCTTCAGGTGTACTCAAGGCAATTGTACAATACCCTTAAGGCTAGACACAGTTTGCTGAATGATGTGCTCTAAGTGTAGGCAGAAGGAGCATTTAGAGGGTAGAAGAGTATTTCCCTCTGAATGAAGAAAAGGAGGCAGTAATTTTAAAAACACAAAAGATGAAGGGGTTAGCAGTACTGCCCCAACCTAGGCATTGTATAATGGCAGCAGTATCTAACAGCCTTTTTTATTTTTATTTACCTTTATACCCCACCTTTTGCACCAAAAGGTGTTTGTATCCTACTATTTTCTTCTGGTGACTGTTAGTGTAGTGATAGATTCCTGCTACATGACATAGTAGTAATGGAAGATTTCAATTACTGTATTCTGATATCTGTTGGGAGACAATTTCTGCCAAATATGGCCCTACCAAGAATTTCCTGGCTTGTGTCACTGATAATTTTCTCCTACAAAAATTGAAAGAAGAAACCAGAGAAGTAGCTTATCCTTGTCTTGATTCTAACCAACAGAGATGACTCGGTGGAAGAAGTGATATCAAGAGAAGCTCGAGGGGAAAGTGCCCATGTTCTACTTGAGTTCTTTAATTCAAAGGCACATAGATGCTGCACTTTAGGAAAGCCAATTTTAATAAACCCAGAACAATGCTAGGTAAAGCTCTATGGTGGGAGACCCTATCAGGAAATGGAGTCCCAGATGGGTGGGAGTTTCTAAAAAATAAAATTCTAAAGGCACAACTACAAATAATTAGAACACAAAAGGAAGGTGGTGAACAACAACAAAAACCAGTGCACAAAAAGCTTATAGTGGGGCTATAAAAAGTGACACATAGGGAGTGGAAGGAAGGCCAGGCTACAGTATAGGAAGAATACAGATAAGTAATAAAGAATTCAGGGATGGTGTTAGGAAGGCATAACCTGAAAATAGGCTAAGATTTGTAATAGAAGCTAAAAGCAGCAACAACAAAAAAGCATTCTTTGGATATGTACACACCAAGAGATAGAGACAGAGAAAAGAAACAGTAGCTCAGCTATTCAATGGCAATGGGAAAATAGCAGATGACAAAGAAAAGGCAGAAGTGCTCAAATCCTGCTTGTTTGTTCTTTTCCAAAAGGTAGCACATGACCCTTCAGGCAAATGTGAAGTACAAAGGAAGGGGGAAGAATTGAAACTTGAGATTGATAAACAAATAGTCATGGATAACCTTAATACAGGGGTTCTCAACCTGTGGGCTGGATCCGGCTCATGGCACCAAATCATCCAGCCTGCAGCCTTGCTCCAGCCACTGCTGCTTCTGCCGCCGCCGCCTCAATCTTTGTCTCTTCCGCTTAGCTTGGTGTGTCCCTAATGGTGCTCCATAGCAAGATGGATGTTGTAAGCCTTACAACATCCACCCTGCTATGGAGCGCCATTAGGGACACACCAAGCTAAGCGAAGGAGACAAGGATTGAGGCAGTGGAAGCGGAAGCTGGAGTGATGTTGTGGAGCAGATGACTTGATGCCATGAAGCTCCTCCATGCTGTTAAGCATGGAAGTGGCATGGTAGGTGGCTTGGGATAGTCACTGGCGGTGGTGTGGGTCATGGACTGTCCTGCTGCCACCACCAGTGGTGACAGGAGGGGGGGCTTGGGGTGGTCCTGCCCCAAAGGTGGCAGTAGCGGCAGCACCTATCCAGCCCACCAACAGTCTGAGGGAACGTAATCCAGCTCCCAGCTTAAATAGGGTGAGGACTCTTGCCTTAGTATACTGAACGAGTTCAAATCCCCAGGACCAGATGAACTGCATCCAAGGATATTTAAGGAACTGGCTGAAGAGATCTCAGAACCAATGTCTGTCGTTTTCTTGAAATCATGGAGGATTGGCAAAGTGCCAAATGACTGGAGGAAGGCTAACATCCCTATCTTCAAAATGAAGGAACTGGAGTACTACAAACTAGTCAGTTTGACATCAATCTCAAGGAAAATTCAGGAGATTATTAAACAAGCACCTTGAAAACAATGTAGTAATAACTAGATGCCAACATGGATTTGTCAAGAACAAATCCTGCCAAACTAATCTTATTTCATTTTTTGATCAAGTAACTTCCTTGGTAGATAGTGGGACTACTGTAGGTGTAATATATCCTGGGGGGGGGGGGGTTTGCTGCGGTGGCTTAGTGGTTATCATGCTGAGCTTGATGACTGGAAGGTTGGAGGTTTACCAATTTGAGACCTGAGTACTGTGTAACTGAGTGAGCTCCAATCATCTGTCCAAACTCCTGCCAACTGCCTGAACATTTGTTTGTTAACAGTTGGACTAAGAGGAACAGGAGAATTGAGGACTTGCATTTTAAAACCTTGCTTGCATTTAATCATTTGGGATATGCTAGCTGTACCACTCTGCAATGCTTGTCCAACATAATGCAGGTTTATTTACTTGCATGTGCTCTTATATTCTTTTTTCTCGAAGTTTTTTTGTTAAAAGCACATCTAGTTTTGACAAAAATATTGTGAAAAACAACTTTGCAAAATTACATGGAGAAACTTTTTAAAAAAATCTAAATTACTCACTTGGATACATGCTGAGGGTTCATTTGTCCAGATTGAATAACCACCAACTAAATATATCCTGCCATTATGGACAGCAACTCCAGACTCATTTTGGCCTAAAGTAGAGCAGTGAAACAAATGGTGGCTGTGGATATCATAAAGACAACTCCATTACAGAAAGTTACAAGATACTGCAGACAGACTGACATTCAAAGCTTTCAGAACTCCCATCAGTTTAAGCAGAAAGCCTAAGGAACGTGTGCCAGAGGGGGCACGCACAGCCCTCTGTGAGCACACGTGTGGTCAACCCAGTAAGGTGACCAGACACCTCACCCACTCTCCTATATTTACAATTGTGTGTGCCCAAGGAGATGGCACATAGGCAGGCACTGCTCGTGTGCATGCACCCACGTGACATGACTGCGATCGCGTCTTCCTCTTTTACTCCCTGTATTTAAACTACAGGGAGAGAGACACTGCTTGTGTCTCTTTCCCTCCCTGTATTTAAACTACAGGGAGGGGGAAAGAGAGACGTGATTGGTTCTCTAGAGACCCAATCACGTCTCTCTCTTTCCCCCTCCCTGTTGTTTAAATACAGGGAGGGAAAGAGAGACAAGAAGTCTCTGCGACTGCAGTAGGGTCGGGGGAAAGGCAGGTCTTTCCCTGACCCTACTGCAGTCGCAGAGACCGCTGCGGGTGGGGGGTGACTTTAAAGGCAGGGAGGAAAAGAGACCCTATTGGGTCTCTTTCTTTCCCTGCCTGCCTTTAAAGCAGTTTGTCCCTGAAGTCAGGGCTTTTTTTAGCGTTGTGGAACCAAATCATAACGTTATCCAGGGTATTACTGTATCTGATATCAGTCCCATAACAAATTCTGTAAAGCAGGGGTGCCCAAACTTTTTGGGCCGTGGGCCAATCATGTGGTTCAGGGAGCTGGTCACTAAAGCCTGGAAGTAAAGCGCGTTTTACTTCCACTTCCAGGAGTGACAAGGGCTTTGCGGGCCGGATGAATTGGCGTCGGGGGCCGCACCCGGCACCCGGGCCTTAGTTTGGGCACCACTGCTGTAAAGTGTCAAAAAAACCTACAAAATTCAAATATTTGCTCTTCTAGGCAGGAATGTTTTTCTTCAGTGTACTCCAAAAGCATCTGTTAGTCTTAAAGGTGCCATTATCCTTTTGCTTTCATTTTTCTTTTTGGTATCATGGCTGCTACTCTGAAATCTTGTACCTTTGTTTTAGTGACAAACTCTGATGGAAACCACTTACCAGTCAACATACTGAAGTTGCAGCGGGTCCACTGGTCAGTGTCAATATTGTATGAGTCTATGTGGCGGACAAGTATCCTATAATTGTTATCATCCAGGTCGTTGCCACCTAAAACATACAGCTTTCTTTGAACAGCAGCCATGGAATGGTAGACTCTTCTCTGCAACATGGGGCTGCGATTAAGCCATTTATTCTGCAAAGCCAAAAGAGAACTGGGTCTCATTAACTTCCTGGGGGGAGATATGACTTAATTTCCCACTTACTGGAGCTTAACAATACACATCATCTAAATACAATCCTATAAGACCACATCAAAGAGTTATTTACATTGTAACTAGTAAGTGCCTTCTCCTTTATCATTTAACCACTAAAACTGACTTCAACTAATTATGTTCTAGCCAAAGGATCAGCTAAGGAGAAATGCCTTGACTCAGCCTCTTTTTACAATTTGTTAAAAGTGTCCCGCTCTTTCAGTAATAGCAATTTTTAATCAGTACAAGGTGAAATCCATTTTTGTGTGTGTGCTGTTCAAGGAACCAGAGCAGTCGTGAGCCTGAAGCTGTGGAAATCCAAAAACAATTGCTCCACGTAGCCCCCGTAATGTATAGCTATCCATTATATTGTGTAGTATTTGGCTAGGAGGAATTAATATTTGCATTAACAGTCCGGTCCCTCGACAGAGAACTATAGACACCATCTGCTTTGCAAAGCCTGCCTGCATCCCCTGATTATATCTTCGCTTCCTCCACAGCAGTGACTGCCAGGTAAGCCGCCAAGCACGGCAAAGGCAGAGAAACAGAGGGGCCTGGTGGGGTCATTCCTAATAAGCCAGTGTGTGAATACTAATCAGCAGTGGAGAAGCAGAGGTCACCCTCGCCTGCCTGTTGGCAGGTAGCAGTGTGCTCAGTGGCAGATGGTAGGCATTATCAGTGCTCCACAAAGGCTTCGCGCAGAAACAGGCACCCGCACCAAATGATAGAGTTATTGAGATTCTGTGCAAGACACAAACAGATGTGAGGTTCCTTCCAGTGCCCACCGTCTCTACACTATGCCAGCAGAATGTTAAAAAAGAGCCTATGTGTAAAATCACGGAGCAGGCCTCGTTGGAAGAAGGCAAACATCTGACTCCCTTTTAACTCCTCGGTAACTACCATGCCAATGACCTGACACACAAAATATGCTGAGAGGCAGGAGGACTGACTTTCCTAGTCTAGGAAGCAGCACAACACAGTCCCACTTGGGAAATGGGGGGGGGGGGTAGGGGTTGGCACTGGAAAATAGGCATAAACAAAGATAAGATGTTTTTATTTTTATTTTATTTTTTAGCCAGAGAAAAACCAAAACAGATTTGTGACAAATATGTACATGAAACTACAACATCTTTCTAATCAGCATCTTCTAAATATCTTAAATCTTATTGGTGGAAAAAGTTTTCATATGTAAACAAGTGGTTAAGGACAGGTCCCTGGAGTACACAGAAATAGCCTTCTCAAAGATTGTGGCATGTTTGAACCACAATCAGGCATACCCTTGTGTTGCCGGCTAATCTTTCTCTCACTGGGCCAGGAGAAAGGAACTGCAGAATGAACTCTCCAAAAGGTGTTTTCATTTTGGCAGTTTCATGTCTCGCCTAGAGATGGAAGAAGAAGAAGAACCTCATCCAGAGTGCAAGACCCTTTTCTCACCAAGGAGAGATAAGAAGCAGAAAGGACTCTTGTCTGCCAAGAGTGGGAAATTGGGGTAATTCAGAGCAAATGGTGGTCACCAAACCTCTTATCTTAAAGGGCAAATGGCTATAAAACTACATGTACCATCCTCTGAGCTCCTTGAAAGAAACAACAAAAATATTTATTTACTTAATATAACATTTGCATGCTGTCAAGTCAATTCTGCTTCTATGGTGACCCTTCCTGGGATTTCCAGGTAAGAGAGTACTCAGAAGTGGTTTTCCATTCCTATCTTCTAGGGCACCCTGAGACCGTGCAGATTGCCTATAGCAGTGATAGCTAACCATGGCACTAAGGTGTTCTTGAACTTCAATTCCCAGAAGCCCTGATCAGCAGGAGTGCTAACTTGAAGTCTAAGAACACCTGGAGTGCAAAGGTTAGCCATCACTGACCTAGGGCTACTCAAGGCTGGCTCTTCTCCCAACTCTGGGATTTAGTTCCTCTCTTGTTTACCTCAAGCCAGAAGAGACAACTTGGTGTGTGACAACTGGTTTAGTTCCTGTAAAGATCCAAACCTTACAGATAAAGTCTAGATAAATGTGGGTTTTGGGAATTGTAATCAAAACTGGAGGGCGGAGATGGAGAATACAAGGCCCTCCAGACGCTGCTGGATTACAGCATCTCCTACCTTGATCCAGCATAAAGTTGCTGAAACACAATGGGCTCTCTTTAGTCCATCAGCATCTGGAGTGCAACATATTCTTAAACACAGATAAGCCTTACCATAGTTTCAAATTCAGATATATAAGTAAGTGCAGTCTGTTGAAAGCAGAAACAAGCTTTATGAGGCTCTAGCTTAGTGATATAATTGACGTGCTTAAATAATCAAACTTCCAATCTCCAGCTCAAAAGGTGTGATGTTCAATTGTCCAACTGGATTTCCAATTGCCAAGGAGCTGAGCTGGACAGGCCAAGGTCCCTCCAAGATACTCAGCTCAGCAGAAGCCCTTGCACTTAACAACAATTAATAGGTATGTATAATTCTGACATATATCCCTCACAAGGATACAGAACACCCCATCTGCAAAGATAATAGATAAGGTCTGGAAAGCTTATGTACGCAAAATGGGTGTGAGGGACAAAGTGCAGCCCAAATTGCATGTGGTTCCTTAAAGGCTGTATTTGTGTCTTATACTCATCTGGCTCTCATGCCCAAAAAATAAAAGGTGAAATGTCACTCATGGTAGCCTTCAGTAGCAAGGCAGTCTCAGGACCCAACTACATAAGAGCCCCGGTGACACAATGGTTAAAACTGCTGTCCTCCAACCAAAAGGTTGTGAGTTTGATCCTGACCAAGACGCAAGATGGACTCATCCTTATGCTTCCAGGGCTTCGTGGGCCGGGTGAATTGCCATCAGGGGCCACATCCAGCCCCATGCCGTAGTTTGGGCACTCCTGCCCCAGAGAGTCCTACGTACAGAAAGTTTCCTTGCAGACTTGCCAAAGTTCTCTCTCCATGCTGGATTCCCTCACAGCCTGAATACACATGACACTGTCTGATTTTAGAAACTGAGCAAGGTTGGGTTGGGAGTCAGATGGGAGACTAGCAGCCAATCTCCAAGGAATATTGCCTGGAGAACTGCTGCCCACCAGAGAAGGCTAGGTAGCCTGAACTCAGCAGAAGGCACCTTTCTGAGCACATTATCTCTTTCCATCTATGTTCTTTCTCTACAGCATGTCAGTCATTGGAAACCCAGAACATGAATAACCTGAAACTTGATTTGGGAGTGAGGATCAATTCCAAGAGTGCCTTGGTGAACTATTTCCAAACTCCGCTGGACGTGAGCAGTTGCAAAAGGGGACAGCAAGTCTACCTTAAGGCTTTTGGGGTCCCCTGCTATATGTAGAACCACTATGGGGGAAAGTGGTTCCCTGGCTTTTTGATCATCAGAGATGGATAGCAAAGGAACACGTAACAATCATTAGATAGTGTGCTGTAGGTTTTCTTTGTGGAAGTAAACATCTGTAGTATATAAACTTACTTGTGAAGGATCATACACCATTAGCCTGTTCTGATACTGTGCTGTATTTGTTACTCCTCCTGTAATAAACATTTACAATGTTACATGAAAATGAAACAAAATTGGATGTACAGCAAGGCAAACTATCTACCATTAGGAAATGTTCTGCAGATTTTTCCACACTGTGCAGAACAGAACTACTTCTGTCAAGCACAACTTTACAGTTGGTTCAGGAACAAATCAATCGTGAACTAATGCTGCTTCAAGTAGGCTCAAACCACTACCATGCGCAGTGGTGGGCATCAGCAAGTTCACCCCAGTTTGTCAGAACCGGTAGCAGAAATTCCGGCTGGCCTCGCCCATCCAAGTTTTGAAATAAAGCAGTCCTAATTTGGGTGCAACACAGGGCTTTCCCCCTGACCATGCCTACCATGCCATGCCCACAGAGTAGGTAGTAAAAACATTTGAATCCCACCACTGGCCATGCGGAATACTGTAGTTCACATCCTTGAAAAGCACCCCTGGAACCCACCAAGTAATAATTTCTCATGGTCAGTGGAACAAAGTAATGTGTGAGTATTCCCACAGGGTGTTTTAAAGGGGATTGCAGCTTTTCCACGCACCACTTTCCACATCACTTCCAAACATGTACAAGACATACATTAGATTTAGCACTGTCTGGTAAACTTAAGAAAAGCAGCAACCGTGGGGAGAGAGAGAGGGGGAGAGTTGGGAGCGCAGGACAACAAAAGAAAAATTAACCTGTTCCCTTGTGTCATAACCCATGAGAAAGCTTGTGCTAACTAGAACAGAAATATTTAGCAGCATAAGCTATTTGGTGATGTTATCACAAAAGAAGAAAGTTCTATACAGTCGCACATTTTGAGGGGTGTTTTCTTGCTTTGGGTCACCTGTTCAGGTTTTTGTGGGTGAAATATGTTTACCAATAAAACAAATATTAAGGAGGGCTTTTTAATGGTCAATATGGACTAGGAAAATCTAAACGCAGCTATGATAAAATTACAACTGTTGACAGAAGCAGGGAGACTGGGAGAAAATGAGAGTGAGGCGAATGGAACAAAGGTGAAAGAGGGTTTGAAAGAAAAGCACTTCAAATATAGGATGGCTGAAAGGTTACAAATTATTTTCTACTAATTTTAAAGATAACACTTGAATAACACGTCATCCCTTTCCCCTCCCAATCAAGGGTACACAGAAAGAGCCTCCTCGAAGATTGTGGTATTTTTGAACCATAATTGGGCGTACCCAGGTAACGGCCACCTTGTTATTGCCAGCTAATCTTTCTCACACTGGGTCAGGCAAAAGGAACTGCAGAATTAATTCACCTTCATTTTAGCAATTTCACATCTGGCCTAGACACAGAAGAAGAAGAATCAAGGATGAACTCCACCAAAATACCTCAGTAAGAAGAAGACTTTAGCAAAAACCAATCCCATTTCTCATAAAGCCTATTCTTGCTGGGCTATGTCCAATGGAACATTTACCTGGAAACCTACAAGCACATTTCTTTTTAGTTGGAATATTCACTGTCAGGCAGGTTTAGTTTTTCACATACATAAAACCATCATATTCTCTTTGCATTCTGCCCTCCCCCACCTCATTTTTAAAAAAGAAAGATTCATCTACCAAAATGAGATGCTATGGATTTGCATACAGATTTGACTATACAAAAAAGTGGAGTGGAATTAATAACAGTCCCTATATGCTCTGAGTCTAATCCCTCCCCCCTCTCCATTAGATCAAATACCCTTGCCTCCAGCAGAATTCTTGGCTTTGAAAGTCATCAAGCTGATTTGTCTGCTCTTAGGTTAGGCTGCCACATGCTGCTATTCTGGCCCCCCTGCAATCACTGCATTTGCAGAGAGCGATTCCATGCCTTCCCTGCCTAAAAGTATATCTTATAGATTGGCAATTCTGATCTCTCACTTCCTCCATCTCCCCCACCCCCACCACACCTTCTGCCTCCTCCCCAGGGGGGGATAATATGCATCTTAACAGCTTTCTATAGATTCATCTGCCATTAACGATGCCATTTCCTATCAGCACCAATTTTCCAAACCAAGTTTATCCTAACTTTGAAGAGCTATAATAAAAGTTTCATGGTGGTTCTCCCCCTCTAAATCCTCCCCAAATTCACATTTAACAAGCCCATCATGCCCCTCTGAGCGACCACTTTAAGCATACTTTAGGCGATGGAGGAACAGAAATAAAATGTCTTTAAAAATAGTGGAGAAATAGAAGTTTAAATGGTATCAAAAAGTGGTGTTTTCCGTCATAAAATGGGACAATCAAAAAGGCAATTGCCTTAACTTTTCTGTGCTGTTTTTCCAAAAGGAGAAAGAGAGTGATAATACCAGGAGATGGTAACAGGATGCATTAAAAATAGAGTCTATAATAAAGTCTTTTCGAAGTCAAGCAGCCTGTAAATAGCTCATAGGCTTTCAAATGCAGCTGGGGAAAATGTATCAGTAAATGTAAAAATTGTGGTTTGCTGATTGCTGGCTAAGTTTATATAACTACTTGGATAAATAACTGCACTATATAAGAATAACTACAGTCCTTTGTAACAATGGTTCACCAGCTTAGTATCCTATGTTTGATGCCCCTAAATGTTGTAACAGAGTATGCTATTGCTTTGAATTTGCTCCTAGCCTTGGAAGCAGTATCTTGCAGTCTGTTGCCATGATGCTTTTTCTAAACACCCATACAGCCTTAGCCATTATTACTGGGTCAGCACAATCATCCTCACAGCTATCACACCCGAGAGTGTACATTGTTTTTGCCTGTTTTTCAATTTGCTGCATACCAATTTCAGTGGTGCCCTGTCACTTCTATTATGCAAAACTTTAAGCAACAGTTGCCTAACCATAAGTGGAAATTGTTCTAAACCATGATATTGTTTCATGGTCCATTATCACTAAAGTCATGATTTGGCCCAAACTCTGTTCACTATCTGAGTTCAATCCCAACATGGTTGGGAAATGCTAACTTACCTACCTACCTGCTTACTATGGTGACAGAGGGTGAGCCTGGTCAGGGACTTTGAAAACTGGCAAAGGCAATGTTGCTCACCCATGTGCTGTGTGCTAGAGCAAAGACCTTTTACAAGTTGGATGCCACTGAAAATCAATTTCATCTTGCTGTCTCTTTACATGCACTACTGTGGCTGCCGGGATTCCCAGAGACAACCAAGTAGCCACCTTGTCTCATGAGTGGCTAATTAGGCACTTCAAGGATCAGGAAGCCATTAAAGAAAGAACTCTGGCTCCCTTATGCTCCCTTCCACACTAGCACAGGCTGACCAGGCTCACCCTCTGTCACCATAGTAAGTAGGTAGGTAGGTAGGTAGGTAGGTAGGTAGGTAGGTAGGTAAGTTAGCATTTCCCAACCATGTTGGGATTGATGCTGCAGAAGCCTCAGGAGACATGGAAAAGTCTTCAATTTAATTACAGTAATACCTCACATAACGAATTTAATTCGTTATGCGAGGTTGCTCACTATGCGAGGTTGCTCGCTATGTGAAACAAACTAAATTCCTATGGAATAATGAGCATTTGAAGGGGGGAAACTCGCATAGTGAAAAAAATCGCTATGCGAGTTTTTCCCATAGAAAAGCTTGTTATGCGAAGTTTTCCATAGGGAAAGTCCGACTCGCAAAGCGAAAATTTTCGTTATGCGAGTCAGACCGCTTAGCAAAAAACTTGCTCATTATGTGAGTTTTTTGCTAAGCGAAAGACTCATTATGCGAGGTTTGACTGTACTTCAGAATGAGCTATCTTGACATACTTGGATTTAAGCCAATTTAGTCCTATCAACTTCACATACAATGAAGTCTCTTCCTCACACAACAGCTGATCTCCTTCCCCCAGTCTTGTGTTCAATTTTAGGTTCTATTTTCAGGTTAAAGGGATCGAATAAATAATAGATCTTACTGTCTTTAGAAACTTAGTAAAAGCGTGAGGACACAAATAAAGAAAACATGTCCTGGAAATCTGACTGAATAGTACTGTATTGAAGGATTTCCTTCCCTTCAACTGTCCAATATTTCAGCCTCTCAGAAAGGGATCGCTGAATACAACCATCACTCATAATCATTATGTTCACTCTGCCACATATGAGTGCTATGCTCAACTTTTCCCAATAAAATTTACTTTCAATGTTTTATCAGCACAGACCACCTGAATTGTATATGAACAACTTGAACGTGCACACCATCATCTACCTGATATCCAAAGAAGACCATCCACAACGTATCCTGCATGACACGAAAGGGATCTGTCAAAAGACTGAACAAAAGTCCATTTGTTTCTTTTGGGGCAGTATCGTTCAACTGTAGGCAAAACTTGACGCAGTTCATTTCTACCTCCTACTGCATACAAGTATTCATCAACAGCTCCAAGCACGAAATGTTCTCGGCAGTTCTTCATTGATGCTATCTCAGCCCAAGAATTATTGCGAGGATCATATCTACAAGCAGTCCGTACCGCACATGTGCGGCCAGTTGTGTGCTCAGCCTCACCACCTGCTACAAAAAGGAAATCTCCCATTACTGCCACACAATGGTGACTTCTTCCTACCGACATAGGTGCCAGTTCACTCCAATTTGCCATCCCTGCTATATGAACGTTCTCCTGGTCCACAGGATTGAAATATCTAAGTTCTCTGACTTTGCAGATCTCTCGTTTCTTCCCACCAATTATGTAAAGCGTGTCCGACTGGAAGCGAGGTTTTGTCCTCCTGGTCTGCCAAACTGGCTGTGCGTAGATGCTCTGGTGATACACCAAGGCCTCATTGATCAGTGCTGTTGCAGTTTCACTAGTTTGGACGAGAGGGTGAGAGAGGGCTGCGGTATGCAATGTATCCACATCCATTAGCCCAAACCGAACATACTGGAAAAGTTCATCCATATACTGATATCGGCAATTATGTTCCAGCCACCTGACAGCTAGCTAGAAGGAAAGAAAAATAAATCAAAAAGTGAAATTATCTGCATTATCCACAATTCAGTGTGAGAACTATACATTTGCATTACTCAACTGATCAACAAAAAATTATACTCCCAAATTTCATCTGCTGCATATGTAAAAACATCCCCTTCATCTGCCCTAAAATAATTATCACTATCTGTAGAGTTCATATGAGATGATAAGGATGTGTTGACTGTTAAATCACATTCAAGGGAATGCTATCTTACATAATGGTAAATGGCAATACACAGCAATGTTGGCATTTTTCATAATGGCCAAATATAATAGATTTTACCCAAAATAAGTCTGTTAATGGTATGCAGAAAATAAACAGCCACAACCCCAAGCTCAGCAGGCTTAACTCATTTTAGAACAACTCTGTTAGTTGTGTCATTCTGTCTGTGTTTAGAAAGTGACTCTTGCACATGCACACAGCAATCTAACAGAAGACAATGAATTAAACTACTGTACTGTACATGCACTCACATGGAGTGAGAACTGGAGCAGGGGTTGCCCAAACTTTTTGGGTTGTGGGGCAGTCATGTGGTTCAGTGGGCTTGTCACATGGTTCCTCTTACCGGAAAAGGAAGTAAAATGTACCTAGCAATCTGTTTTGCAACAGGATGAGATAGATTTTAAGCTACCATTTTCTCTGCTTAAACCTGGGGTGCCCAAATTATGGCCTGTGGGCCAGATCTGGCCCTGACACCAATTCATCTGGCCTGCACTGCCCTAGTCACTCCCGGAAATTGAAGTAAAATGCACCCATATGACAGTTAACATTTTTGCATTGCATGTTTCACAAATATGTTCTATATACGTGTGCATTTTACTTCCACTTCCGGGAGCAATGAAGGTGGTCTGGCCAGATCCGGGCACCCTTGAACTAGAGTACAGTATATTATAAATAACAGGGAGAAAGCAACACAAGATCCTAATCAATACAATTTGCAATAATGATTAAGATACAATACATTGTTAGAGCTGTTATAATTGTTAAGACAGCTAGAAAAAGATAGTACATTCAAGGATTTGTTTTTGAATGTCTGCAAGCAGTACTATGTTTGAAAATGTTGCACACAGATGAGATAAACCATGGGATAATCTTGCAGTTACAGAAGCAATTTTTAACCTCTCTTAAAAGCCTGGTTTCACATTGGGCTTTAGTCCCCTGACACTGGTTATGTATTTGCACAAATCCTTGGTGTAGTTCCCACAGCTACTAGGACAGGTGATTCTAGGTGTCTTGAGAAATACCTTCAAAAGGTTTGACAACAGTATAATAGTACAGAGCAGTGGAAGACAAATCTGAATCATGGCACGGAAGAAGGTGAAAATGATGAGAACCAGTGTAGTTGGAAACAGCCTGCTAGCCATGGAGAATTCTTATAGTAACAGAATAATCACTAATACAGTAAAACACCAGATAAAGGTAAAACTTGGTTCTACAAGTCTTGGTGTTATCTATTTTTAGTGTTATCCGATCCGTGTTAAAATCCTATGGGATGGATCGGATAACGTTAAAGCTCCATAGAGATACATTGTGACCGCACAGGCTTTAGCGGTTGTTATCCGATCCATCCCATAGGACCTTAACGTTATTCGATCCAATTCTCCTCCCCAGATTACTTAATATTATGCTATTTTAGCGTTATCCGATCCAATAGTTATCCAGTGTTTTACTGTAATATGAATTTGAGGATCGATATTCAAATATACAGTTGTACCTCGCTTAAAGAGCATAATGCATTCCACAGGATTGCTCTTTATGCGAGTTTGCTCTTTAAGCGAAACACCATTGTAAATGACCAATTAGGGGGGATTGCAAACCCCGATTTATTTGTTAAGTGAGTTTTTGGTTGGTTTTATTTGTTAAGCGAAGCGAACATTCAGATAAAATTCTGCTCTTTAAGCGAGTTGCTCTTTATGCAAGGTTTGACTGTATTTGCGTATAGCTATTTAAAAATATACACCATGATGGCAGGGGAAATCCAGTGATCATCTACTACTGCAGCAACAGTATCATACATATTTTACATCCAGCAGGTCTGTCGAGAAGCATACCTAGAATTCTTAACTAGAAGATTTAAGAAACGGTGTAAGAAGAAGTGCGAAGGTCACGTAAAACAAGCATATGAGATACGAGTGTGAATGAGAGTGCTTTCCTGTTCAGTCCTCAGTCTCTCAGTTAGCAGTTTTGCATTGCATGTTTCACAAATATGTCTATACAGGCACACACATCATCTGCTATTTAAAGCAAATAAAGCACACAGTAATTTTTTTTTAACATTCTGCAACATATTTTTTTAAATTACAGTGTCAGGCGCAGGTGATAAACAACCATGGTAAGGTAAAGAGAAAATTAAAAGGAGGAGGGATGGTTCTGCTAGATCTGTTGTGCCTTTGAGTGCAATCTGAGGGGAAGACGGAAAGCAAAAAAAAATACAGTGAAGGTCAGAGAGTGAAAGAACTTCCTCAGGGCACAGAATAAATTAAATCCCAAGGAAAAAAATAATAAAATGCGATTTCCAGAGTGCAAGGCACAAACTCAAAATGACAATGATTGACAGGCAAACTATATCCATGCAATATCGAAGGCTGCACGTTCTCATTTACCTCAGTGTAGCCAGCAAGCGCCCATTAAACATCCGTCTGATGCCCAAATTAACCTTCTTGGCAAACTGAAAGAGGCACAAACTATCATAATCAACCTTTCATTATCACAGCAGCCTCTAGTTAAAGGGTCAGAATAATTGTGCCATCAGAGCCCTGATTGTTTTCAATCAACAGACGGCTGGAGTGACAGCTCTGTGATGGAGGAGTTTGATGAAACCGCACCAGGCCTAATCAGAGCAGATGAAAGGAAGGCATGATTGGTGCAAATGAACAGTCGTGCCTCTCTTTTTCATTTACAATCTGAAATTACTCTTAAATTTACAGGTTTCCCCTCCCTTATGAGCACCTTAAAAAGAATATTTGAGCTATTATGAGTTCTGACAGTCTAGAGTGATAAAACACAGGTAGGGGTTTTCCTCCTCCCACCTTTCTCCAAGTGGAGGTTTTAAGTGTGTATGCGGCATAATTTTAACGAAACTCGCTCTTGAAAAAGGTGAAGACAGAAAACTCCCAAAATGACTGAAGACTTCCCAACGATTTCACCTTTCAGTGCTGTTTGATTAGCAGGCCAGTCTATTCTAGCTAGCAGTTCAAAATGACAGGGGTGGGTGCATGTGAAACATGCAGTAACAAGGGGCGGGCGTGGGAGATAACAGCTAAAATAATGGATGAGCAAAGATCTATTCTAAATATTTTCTCATCACCACTAAATGCACTGTCCAGTGCAGTTTTAAAGCTGATTTCTCCTCTTTGGGAACAAAAACATTGTGAAAAAAAGGTCCTGAAATCTAAATAGATAACAGCTATCTTATTCAGTATATTAGTACTGTACAGTATTTCCATTTTTGGCTCGGCTGCAGTCAGCTCAATATGTAAAGATTATTACTTAAATAACAGCAGGATTGTGTCTATAAATTGTAGCTGATCGGCCAATAACCACTTAAGTTTTATTTGCATAACATACAAGCTTAAAACAAGTCAAAACTGGAAATAATTTTCATTAAAAGGGGGCAGAATGTTCTACTTACTAAACCACTCAATATCTTGTATCTGAAACACTCTTAGAGCTCTGCATAATATTATTTTACCACATCATTTCCCTAGATTCCAGTAGCTATCAAAATAAAAGTCCTAAGTACAACATAAACCAAAAGTCATCTTTTTTGTAGAATTGAACAGAGTATTTTAAGTGGGTGGCAGAAAGACTCTTGAGCTGCATGAGATATCATTTGGCCAATCATACACCTCTACTGAATTCAGGTCCTCTATCAGAATTCAGGTCACTGCAGCAAAACAAAAAGAGGCTTAACAGCAAAAATTAATTTGTAGCCAAAGAACACAGGAAGGAAGCTGATGTTCATTCAAAAGATCTTCTCTTTCCATAAATCACATTCCTTTTGTACACAGACAATAAATGGAGGATACCTTTCTATGTCCCCCAAGATGTTCCTGATAACGACTGCACTGATGCTGTTGTGCTCCCAGGCTTAATATAAGTGAGGAAGACCCAATCAAAACTAAACATCCTTAATTCTATTCAATTTCTATGGAAACAGTTGAGAATGTATTTTACTCTCTACCCCTGAAATCAATGGGGCTTAAAGATGCATAAATTTGATCGGGTTGTTCTTAATGGTAGCATATGAAATAACATTTCCTTGACCAAACATTTCCTTGTTTTAAGTTGTTAATGGCACTTGGGGATGTGAAAAGAAACTTATTCGGGCATCCCCTAAAAATCCTTTCAACCCAGGGTAATCTCTGACATGAAAATTAAATTATGATGAAAGTCTGGCCAGGTTATCCTGATATGGTAATAGAGTAGATCATACTGCCAGCGACTCAATGCTGTGTGTCAGGCGGTGGTTAACTAACCTGACAACCCTGAGGACTAAAAGGGCCTTGGGTGCCAAAGACCACAGGGAAGGGGGAAGGATGATGGTCCCCAAATGCATTAAATCCCACTTGAATACATCTTGATGGATGATAGCAGCTTCATCAATACTGGCCTAGAGCTGATGAGGACTTTACATGCCAAAGGGGCTCAGGAAAGTGACTCGCAAAACTGGATCAGTGGTACGTGGGTCATGCTGTGATGTGGAAGGCAAATGGAAGACCACTGCATTATATTCTCAGGACAGTCTTCATGGCTGATCCCCATGATGATCGCCTATATTCAGATTCAGATACAGCAGCAGAAGAATGATGAAATTAGCAACAACAGCAGGGATAAGCAGCTGTATGCAGCTGGAGAGCACCCAAGCAAAATGGAAGAAGCATCAGAAGGCTAACTTTTGTGAAACAGTTCCCTCTCTTTCCCACCCTATGAAAAGGTAAATGATCACCTGCTGTACTCTAATCTGGATTAATGGAGAGGGAGGGAGTTAGGAACAGCTATCCAGTGGAAAGCTGTTCCCTAATACTTGCAAGGAAAGTACTACTTTTCAAAGTTACCCACCATATTTGACCGAGAAATCAACCCCTCCCCAGAAACACACAGAATAGAATTTTCTTTAAGCTGAGAGAACCCAACATTCATTACAGAAGGTGAAAAAATTGCACAAAGATAAAAAAAATTCAGCTTCCCTTTTAAAGGAAAATTATTCCTTTTCTGATGTCTTTCCTTCTGTAACTTACCATCTTCAGCTGCTGAATGCATCCCACAGTTTTGGGCGGAGGGAGTGGGGAGTAAGGTTTTGTGCAAAGGAGGAGACTCCAATTCAAAATCTTGTCCATAATAAAGGTTGATTGGGAGCGCCCAAGACAAATGACTATTCCTCCATCTGACCTACCTCACAGGCTTGTTGGGAGGTGAAAAAATGTGCTGGGTTCTTTAGAGAATGGGCAGAATACAAGACACTCTGCATAGAAAACGTATCCTTCCTCCCCTTGTATCAATTTCAATAACGACATAATCAGAGATCTGATTGCAGATGTACAGTCAGAGCATTTATGAGCTCCCAAAGCAAAAAGTGCAGCTCAGCACCACGGGAGGTTTTCAGCCAGTAATGGAAGCGACATGAACATTCATGCATTTCCTGATCAGCAGGTTACAGCAGTCAATTTGGGTTCTCTTTTCCTTAAGGTGATGGCAGACAGATGATTGCTGATGCTGTTTCAAGGGAACTTTCTGCTTGAAGCAAATGTGTTCCCCTCCCCCAGATACAGCTTCTTTTTCTTTATTAACACCCTAAATTACATTAGTTACCAAGCAGAAATCTCAACCAGATGTACTGGTTAACCATTTGTTCTTTACATAGCCATACTATCCTCCCCTCAGTATCCATAATTGGTCTTCAGGTTCAAATGCCTTGAAGGTTGAACTCTATTCCAATGTTATGATGTCAAGCATGGAGAGGTAAAGTCATGGTGGAGGACAGAGGCACAGAAGTCAGCCATGCTCCATCTGAAGTGAGTTAGATCCTTGTGAACGGTCAGCAGAGATACTTGTTCATTACAATGAACTCAATGAGCTTAGAAGGACCTCAATAAACCGGAACCCAAGGTCATCTGATGCAGCTGAATGGTGGGAGATTCAGACCAGACCAATGAAAATACTTCACCTAGCATATAGTTAATTGTATGGTATAGCCTATGATGCTGTGACAGTACTAACTTTGATAGCTATAAGAAACAGGATGGAGGTATGAGTCATCCTGGTTTGTATATCACCTCCACTATCCTCCAGTACCAAAGGCAGTGTACTTATCAGCATCAAACACTGGGAGCACAAGGAAGAAACTGCTGTTCTGCTCATATCTCAGTTGTGGGGCAGAATTACCTAAATCTTGTTCCCAGAGAATCAACAGATTTTCTCACTTCCAGTATGCATTCTTATGTAATTCAAAATGTAGCCCAGGGTAAACTAGCTGTGGCAATATTATATTATAATGAAAAGCCTAGAAGTATTATGTTACAAGTTAGGGTGTTCATCTGTAAAACTGGGGTGGGGAGAGAAGTTAAAGAAAAATATGCATACAAGGTGTTATTTTTACAAGTTCTTCTTCTTCCATGTCTAGGCCAGACGTGAAACTGTTAAAATGAAGGCACCCTTTGGTAAGTTCATTCCGCAGTTCCCTTCACCTGACCTAGTGTGAAAAAGATTAGCTGGCAACCTAAGGTGGCCATTACCATGGTACACCCGCTTGTGGTTCAAGAATACCACAATCTTCAAAGAGGCTATTTATGTGTACCCCTATTTTAAGAAGTGAGATGGGGGTATGGGTCTAACTTTTTTAGACATTATTTTTTAAAAAAACTGGGGGATTTATGGCCAACTTTTATTTTGCAAGCATAGTCTACAAGAATAAAAAAGTTACATATTAATATATTTTGACATGAATTCGATTAACGTCTTATGTTTTGGTTGGGTGGTTTGGCAGCTCTTGAGATGTAACAAAAATCATGTACTTTTCAAAAGCTGCAACACCAAAACTAAGGCACCCACAAAAATAAGGGTTATGTCATTTGAAAGATTGTCTCAGCAACTTTAAGAATTGGTAGAACCCAAAAGCCAAAAATGCAAAGTGATGACATCATTGCTTTCGGAAAAGTGACAGTTTTGCAGGGGGGTCAGTTGTCAGGGGTCCAGCAAAAAACAACAACTACCTAACCAATTCAGACGATCCAAAGTGTGTTTGAAGGAGTAAAGATTAACCTTTGTGGGGACACTTTCAGATTTGGAATTGGACTTCAGAAACATAATCTATGAAGTGTTTTACAAAATACTACTAAAAAGAGGTCACACAAACCCCCCAAAAGTGACAACTTCCCGAGGTGGATACAGTTCACATACACCATGTGGGGAAAAATGACGCCAAAGCAGGAATCCACAAAAAAAGATATTGAGGAAAAATGTGACGCGTTGAAATGACATTTCCGTGGGGGGAGGTGTTTGGCAGTGTTCCAACAAACAAACCGATTGACTGATCAAAGTGATCTAAAGTGTGCTTGAAAGAGGACAGAATGACCTTTCTTTTAATACTTATACAATTTGCATCGGACTTCAGAAACATTTTCTGTAAAGGTTTAAAACAAAACAAAAACAACACTTTCTTTCTAACCTTTTCTTCAAAAAAAGTATTCATCCACACCAGAATAGATACATTGGTGTGAGAATGGATACACTGTAGGAAGTTTCTCCTTTGAAGTAATAACCAGCTTCCTTTTTGGCTTTCCCTCTTATTGAAGAACTGCTTTCAAGGAATCGTGAAGGAAAAACTCTTTTTCTTTGCAGTTTGACTATTGAAATATTTATTAAAAATAGGTCCTTTGCAGTTATTCACCTGTGGTGAATTGTTGTTTGTACAGTGGGCTGCTTATGGACATGTGTACATTGTGGGTAGAGTCGGGGAGAATGAAAAATAAAGGTTAAAAGCATCTTTATTGAAAAATAAAATATAAAAAATAATAAACACAAATGAAATTGGGATTTCTGGTTTTGGGTTAAAACAAGCTAGCAGTTCAAAAACAAGAAATTACAAGAAGATAAATAGGGATCACTTTGGTGGGAAGGTATACAGCGTTCCATGCCTGCCACATGTCCACAAAAATGTCTGCAGACACAGATAGTGCTGGCTGTTTGGCTATAAACAGAGATGAGCACTGAAACCTAGAGTCAGATATGACTGGCTTTTGATCAAGGATGACCTTTACCTTGGCTCAGAAAACCTTAGATTTAATGAACATTTTATGAAAACCTTAATTTTATGAACATAAAGTCTTTATTTTTCCCCATTTGAAACATCACCCTTAACTAATGAATGAAATAAAAGAAATAAATAAACTAATGAGCATAATTCAACACACCGAATTCACGCCCTAAATCCCTGACGGCCGTATCCTTAGACTCTACCTGCCACTTTTTAAAGAAAAAAGGGAGATATTAAGTTTTTTAAAGCTCTGTAAAACAGTGAAGAAAAATTAATCCCAATAACTTCTGTATTGCTCAGAAAAATGCAAGAAAAACAAGTCAAACATACATTATGAAAATAAAAAAGGAGCAGGCTTTTAAAGTACCTCAAATGTTATATATACACACTTCCTTTCATTTTCAGCATTCATTTGTTTGCTATATGGTAGCAATAATCTATTGCCACAATGTAAAGGAGGAAAGCACTATTGAGAAAGCTCCAGGGGAAAAGTCAATATGAAGGATGTAAAAACTTGCCTGTGAAAGAAGCTTAAGAAGACCACAGATGTGCAAGCTTCTAAATTCACAGAAGACAAGGTGTGCCAGTTCTTCTGAAAGATATCTAAGACCATATCTAGATAATTTAGGTGTATATACAGTCAAACCTCGCTTAGCGAGCAACTCGCTTAGCAAAAACCTCGCTTAACGAGCATTTTTTCAAAAAGTAAGTTGACTCCCATAGCGAAAATTTTAGCTATGTGAGTCAGACTTCTCCTATGGAAACACTCGCATAGTGTAGTACTACTACTCACATAACGAAAAAATGTTCGCTATGCAAACCCGACTCGCATCGCGAAAATGTTCGCTATGCAAATCCGACTCGCATCGCGAAAATATTCGCTATGCAAGTCAGACTTTCCGCATAGAAAACTCGCATAGCGAGCGTTTCTATGGGGAAAACTCGCATAACGAAAAAAACTTTGCTATATGAGTTTTTCCCCTAAAAAAGCTCATTATGCGAGTTCTCCCATAGGGATTTTCGCTATGCGAGTCTGACTCACATAGCGAAAAACTCGCATAGTGAACAGCCTCGCAGAATGAATTAAATTCATTATGCGAGGTATTACTGTATATGCATGTACCCAGGTTGGTTTCTGAAAGTTACTATTCCAGTGTAACCATGTACAGAATAACTTTCTTATGTCATTATATGCACTTAGTACTACTGCAATGTCTCAAGTTGTTAAGACACTGAACTCGCTGACCGGGTACTGCATGATGGAGTGAGCTCCCATCTCTGTCCCAGCTCCTGCCAACCTAGCAGAAGCCAGAAATTGCAAGTAGATAAACAGGGAGCACTTCGGTGGGAAGGTAAACAGCGTTCTATACACTCCATGTCTAGTCATGCCCGCTACATATCCATGGAAATATCTGCAGATGCAGACAGCGCTGGCTCTTTGGCTATAAACAGAGTTGAGAACTTAAACCTAGAGTCAGATACAACTGGCTTTCGAGCAAGGACAACCTTTACCTTTACTACTGTTTTAGAGTCAACACTTATTACTTTAAAAATTATTGGGTACATTTTATGTGTCACCAAGCCACATCCAAATCATAGAGATGTTAATAGGGCTTCCAAGATAAATAATACATTTAGAGAGTGAATTTCCATGGCTGAGCACAAGTCCCTCAAATCCTAGCATGTCATTCTGTCCATGACACCACACTGGGTATCTAACACTTTATAATCCAAGACTTTATTTAAAGACTGGGGGTTGTTGCAGATGGACAATTCCAAACACTAACAATAAAAAACATTTGATAGTTGTTTTATTTTCCCCTCCTTTATGGCCTTGTTGTAGGAAGAAGAAACGATGAATGATAAGGAAAGGGGAGTAGAGGTGAGAAAACATATGAATGGAAGGTGGCTCACTTGTAAAATTCCACATATAAGGCAGAAACTAAACACATTATCTGGAAGCACTCCAATTTCCAGCTACAACCAAATAACTTCATATGAGTACGAAAAAAATCAGCTCGCATCCTTGGTTTCATACTTGCTGTACAGAGATGATCTTAGGGAGATGATCTTGCTCTAGGCTTATCAAAATCATCATGCTCTTCATTGTAACAACATAGTAAATTACCCTCTCTAAATCTTGTCCTTCCAAGCTCCTTTGCTGTCTGAGGTGCCTGCTATTCAACCTTTTCTTCTTCTTCTTTGTGTCCTCCGTTACCCGCTCAGGTGTCAAGGGAACCTTTCCTTCTAGCAGTTTAAAGCAAAGGCTACATGCCATTTGTCAACATGTCAGTCAACACCTACCACAAATACTGATTTCAAGTTTTCCATTGTTACTGTCTTAGTGCTTCCTTCTTCTTGCAAACCACAGATTACCTTGTACTTTCTAGCTTCCCTGTGGCTGCACTTTATTTGCTTAAAAGGGATGGGATAAAAAGAGGAAGAGCCAAAGGAGAAAGCAATGGCTCATTACCACACTTGGCAGATTCCTGGCCTGGGAAGAGGAGGACATAAATGTGAGCCATGCAAGTGACTAAAGTTGTAAAGGACAAGCCTGTGCAATGCAACATATCCCCAAGAGGTGCTGCCAAATTTCAAAAGGATCTCATTCAAGCATTTATTCCACAAAGGGGGGGGGGAATGTTGAAAGGAGGGCTGACATTCCATCTGTTCTCCATCCAAAGCTAGTGGATACTCAGTGGTGAGTAAAAGACATTTTTAGTTGTGCCATTTTAGACCTTAATTGAAACAAGTCAGTCTACCTTTTATACATTCAGTGGGTATGTGGGAGCATGGGTCTTGTTTGCACTTATCAATTTTGAATTGTAGAACACCACTCAAACTTGTTCTAGCCTCATAATCCTTCACAATGGCCTTCTCTGCCACCGCCCACCGCTGCTTCTACAGAACATTTCTGCAAGTTATGTGAGAACACCTGTTTCTATTTTCCTAACTCATTTTTTTCTCTCCATTCTTCATGTTTCCTAGGAAAAATGATGGCCAATACGGAAAGAAAAATCTCTAGGGCACATATAATAAATGGGGACAGTAAGGGCTGGCTGGAGTAACTGGTGACTTAAGAACTACAGTTTTGCTACTCCTCTAAAGAAAGCTACTAACATGGCAGTTCCTACCATTATACTACACCAGTGGACAGCTTTCAATTATATAACTATGTTCCAACAGAATAATCACATGGCATCATACTGCTTGAAGTGAATGACTGCCTACCTCCAGATTCCCAGATTCCCAGAATGGACCATGAACCATAGATACAAATAAAGCCACCACAGACTGGCTGTTGCCTTACATTGTTGCCATAGGAAGAAACAGTCAAGATAATATGACTATGACAGTTTCATCAGCTGCAAATCCCAGAATATTCAAATAAATAAATATTTTTAAAAATCTGGTACTCTAACACCATTTACGTCAATATAACACATTCAAACATTCTCATTTATTTGAAGGCCATCCAGAACATTTATTTTAAATGGATTTTATTGAACCTTGTCAAAGGAATTTAAATATTATAATGATTTTTGCCATTTTTCTTACCCCTGCTGCAGCGTATTTCATGTGAACAAGAACATACAGACTCTCCCCTCAATGAGCTGTTTGCCCACTACTCAGCACCAGTTGCAAAAACTACTGTCAACAGCTAAGTCTCAACTAGTAGCCAGAAAGTCAGAGATAAGTTTTTCTCCTAACTACCTAAAACTGAATATACATTGGGTGAGTCATCATTTAAGTGACACAGTGGAGGAATTATTTATGCCTTGGCGATATGGCCATCCACTCCAGGGGTCCTGCCCTTGGGAAAAGACAGGAGGAAGAGACTATTAAATTTGTGGTCGATGCTTATTGGAAGCTCAACAAGTGGATAATGCCTTGAGGGGGGAATACTAAATCAGAGTTATTCCTGTGCATGCATGTGCATACACAACATGGCTGCAGATGGTATTTGCCAAAGTCACATCGATTAGCATGCTACAGGAACCAAAGGGCAGCAATCCTCATCAGATTTTCTACTGCATCCCGTTATTCAAAAAATAAAAATTTGGACCAATTCCCTCTGCCTTTCTTGGTACCTCTTGCTCTATTGTCCTTTAAGACAGGGGATGGGGATTTGTCAAAGTCAATGAGCACTTTATTAAAGGGAGAGTGCTCAGTAATGAACAATTCAGCAATTTAATGAGATTCTGTAGCTCTGTCTCCAGCCTGTATATCAAGTTTCACTTCTATAAAGCACCCTGACACTAATCCTCTGGCATACCCAATCTTCACCCTGGGCTGAATATTAGATTCTTCCATGGTATATTGCATTACCAGTATAACCTTAGCAAAAATGATGAACTTAACTACACTTGAGGCAACAGAGCAGGCCTGATTTGATTTTCCTGTATTGGGTTGACTATCAGGGTATTATTTTATTTACTAAGATACAGCAAAAACAGTTTCTTATTGCCCACTCAAAGCTTACACTGGCAACTATTTATGTGGATCTTAATTCATTCTGGAAGACTCTTACTCCCTCGCTATGTCTATATATTTCCCACAGCAGTATAATAGCTCAAATATTCTACATAATGACATTAGTAACTGTTAGGGAGGCAATCATGATAACACCTAAAATGGTAAACGTAGGGTTTGCTGTCACTCAGAAAGCAGCACATTAACCACGTCTGACCACAGTACCAGTGGCAGTAACTTTGACCAGGCAAGAATAGATGCTGACATTTTCTTCATGAGATATTTACTCCATGGGAAGCTCAAGATAATATTTTTTTTGTTCTTTCGCACCCGAATAGGGCCCATGTTCTGACAACAAAGTTTCCACTTGCCTCTCCGGGATGTGGATAAACTGCTTTTCACCTCAAGTTGTCATGTTTGTGCTCTATATTCTGATGGTTGGAGAATGCCTATTTGAGACACACACACACACACACACACACACACACACACACACACACACACACACACACACACCACATTGGCCCAGTTCAAACTCCTGGCAGTCCCACATGTGGTTTCCTGTAACAAGATGTAGGGCAGACAAGGGAAATAACTGAGGTTCGCACATACATGTGAAATATATGAACCACTGTCTCCACTATCAACACACATTTACACCCTGCATTGCAACATACGTCAGGTAAGCATTTGACATAGCCTTGTGATGATCTTACCAAAGAAAAAAGGAAGGGCCCTATGCTGTGCAGTACCATGGTAAAAAGGTACTTGTGTTAAGTTTGTTAGCTCTCATTTCCAAATACTAAGGGAGTGTGCATTTCTTCTTCAGCATAAACAACAGAGAGCCATGCAGTCCTTACAGAAAATAAATGCACAAAGTGAGACCTTTATTGGACCACAAAAAAAGGTGAACTTTTGTGGATTAAAATCTACTTCATCAGGATTATGTGCTGACATTTTATGGCTATAGAAATATTACACATAAATATGTACATAAAAGTTCCAAACATTAATGACAGGTGTACATGCCAGATCAGCATGAGATGATTTTCAACAGCTGGTTGCAAACAGCATTTGCAGATGGATGGTTTCATGTCCCATCTCTGGCAACAGAGTTGGAAAAAGCAGACCTTTTTATGAACACTGAGTGGAAAATTGAAAAGATCCTGCCAAAGGTGGGACTAAAGACCATACTCTCCGATGATAGCTTTCAGCCAGAGATTGAACTCACTAAAGGTTGACCTGGCACGTGTGTCTGCCATTAATTTTTGAGACTTTTAATGACAATTTTTCTGTCCATAAAATATTGGTGCATAAATCTAAAGAAGTGTATTTTAATCCATGAAAGCTTGGAGATTGGGTTTTTAGTGGTCCAATAAAGGTGTCACATTCTGCATTTCTACTCTTTGGAAAAGTTTATTTCAGAAACAACTCTGTAGATTCTCTTGCCACAAAATGGGCTACATACTGAACAGCACAGGCAGCTGCCTCTTATGTTAAAAATCTAGACCATGCAAGCTATTCAACAACAACCATTAAATATGAGTTCATTATAATTGGTTGCATGATATTTTTCAAGAATCAAAACCAAGCACACTATATCTCCCAATACATGAAATGACTTCTACATGGCATTGGCAAGCCTGCACAAGCACTCTGCATTGGACTATTTCATCAAGCGGGAGGTCCATGAACAATTCTTATAACCCCATGCAAATTGTACATCTCCACTTTGGTAAGAAACATATGTTTTATGGGAAAGCATCATCATACTGAGGAGACAAAACAGAACACCAATATGCCTTGGAGGAATTTTTCAAGACATGTCCATGAAAGGACTGTCTCTCCAACATATTTTTTTCTATTGGTTTTTGACATTTGCTATTTACACAACATTACTTAAGAACCCACATGCCTTTTTTTGCTGTTGCAGTTTAACAAGCTTCTAGTTACATTTGTACTTTACCTGCCAAATTTGTTTTTCACTGAGTGACGTCAGTTGGTCACTCTTCAAGACTTCTCGGATGAGGCTGTATGGTAGTGCCAGAACTTCTTCTGGGTGGCTGTTCAGTAGTTCAGAGAGATGTTTCACTAAAAAGTCAACTATCGCTTTCTCCAGCAGAGTGAGGTTAAAAAGATCAGCAAGCTTATAAAGATCCAGGTAATTAAAGCTATTTAACTCCTAGTGAGGTAAAACAAAATAGATTTTTTTAGAAGCAATGCAGTGTTCAAACAAAAGCATAAAAACTATTGTGGCAGAACATCGTCAGATTGGCATGTCATTCTGTTAGTTAAGAAGTTGTTCATTTACACCTAGTGCATAAACATTCACGAGTACAAGGATATGAAAGAATTTATATTAGGAGTGTTAAATATACAAAGTAATTTGTTGACAGCATTATGCTACCATTAAAAACCCAACATTAAATTACATACAGAAACATTATCTTTCACATCGCTTTTCCTTTCTGTACCCTCTTTTCACAGGAAGCCATCATTCTATGCCTCTAATTGTTTTTTTTTAAAGAAGAGGTTTCTCCAAATCACCTTCACAATCAACGTTCGCTTTGTTCTGTTAAATAAAGTTGCTGAAACTAGAAGAACCTACAACATTGGTATTTCTTCTACCGCATTTTGAGTGAAAATTGAAGCATTACAAATCAGCTGTCCTTTACTAGTCAGTGCCTAAGGCAGGGGTTCCCAGCCTAAGGCCTGTGGCCAGATATTACCTGCAGGGCCATATCATGTGCCCCCCACCCCTCCAAGGACATTTGAGGAACAAAATGGCCACCTCTTTGAAGCTGTTAGGACAAAATGGCCATCCCCATCAAGCAGGCTGGGCAAAATGGCCATCCAGCCTTGAAGCTGACTGAGACCGCATGACCCAGCTCTCAGCTTGAAAGGTTGGGAGCCCTTGGTAGCCCATTCTGGAAAAGGAAGCCACCACCATGAACTTCCTTTCTTTTAGCTTCATGATCCTATAATACAATTCATTGGCTTCTAGAAATTCAGCAAAACCCCAGATTGTGCTACGATATGGGACTCTGCTCTTCAAAGTCAGCAATGCAAATACAAACAGCCAAGCCTTTGAGCTTGAAAAAAGCAGCTTTTTAAATCCTAGCCAGTGTGAATAGCTGGATTATTACTGTGATTAGCATTCTTTCCCCATACTTTATCTATGGCATTATGCATTATTATCACAATTTATTGTTGTAATAACTCTATAAGGCAAATTACACTGCAAGAGAGTGACTAACCCAGGTGAGGCAATGGTTGAGAGCAAAAAGAATCTACTGTACTTCTCTTATGTTCAGATGTAAGAACAGTGACTGCACCTCTATGGCTTCTCCATAACTAGGCTTTAGCCACTGGACTTTCGGTCACATTCTGCCCCTTTTTCTATATCAAAATCAATCTGGTAGACCTCCACAGACAAGGAAGGCAAATTTATCAGCCCTTCTCCAATAAAATGCAATCCATTTGAATACCAAACACTTGTTCAGCTTAAAACTATACACTGTGATATATTGCTGCCCAGATGCACATTCCCCCAAATACCATGCTGAGACTACAAAACATATACAGCTGATCAGATAACACATCTTTTGATCAGTGACTGGAAATAAGTTTTGGGAATATAATGACATGATGAAACTATAGAAATTATATATAAAAGATGAACTCTTTACATTCTTTTATTACTCCCTCCCTCAATGGCAAATAAAAATGTAGGACAAGTTACTTGAAAGATGTTCTGTGTATTCCCATTTTCCAGGATAAATTTTGAAGAAAAAAAAACCCAAACAAAAAATTATGAAAAGCAGTAGACTTTAAAAGCATGCTAAATATAAATTGTGTTTATAAATTGTTGTTAAGATCAGCCTTGACAATTGTAACTTTTGATTTAGCTTTTTCTTAGAATTAGAGCTAAAAACTTTGCCATGTTACTGTATCTACTGCAAAGCATGTCCAACGTTCAATTAATATTTATCTGTGGAAGTCTAGACTTTCAACTGGTTTCTGTATATCCCATCAATGACATGGCCCTGCCCTTGTGTCTGATACAGAGATTACAGCAGTCCAGAATGCAGCAGCCAGGCTGGTAACAGACATAAATAAATTCGATCATATTTCCCCAGCCTTGGCAGGCCTGCATTGGTTACCTGTTGCCTATCATGTCAGATACAAAGTGTTACTGTTATCATATAAGGCCCTATACCAATGATGGCCAACTTTGGTAATCCAGGTGTTCTTGGGCTTCAATTACCAGAAGCCCAAGTCAGCACTTCTGCTGATCAGGGCTTCTGGGATTTGAAGTTCAAGAACACCTGGAGTGCCAAGGCTGGCCATCACTGCCCTATACAGTTTGGGACCTTGTCATCTGTCAGAGTGTCTCTCCCTCAGAACAACTCCTCACATCACCCCTTTGTCACAGTCTGCGCAGCTCTGGTTGCTGACCCCAAGGATGGCTAGAAAGTCTACAACTAGAAATAGAGCTTTATCGGTAGCGGCACCAACGCTGTGGAACACACTACCGGTGGAGCTGTGCCATACCCCAACCTTGGATATCTTCAAAAAACAATTAAAACTTTCTTATTCAAGGAGGCCCTTTAGCAATAAATTAGCCAGCAATAAATGTGCCCTCAGGTGTCAGCTATTTTATTTTATTTTACTTTGGGATGTATTTGTTTGGTTGGTTGGTTTTGATTTGTTGTGTGTTTTGTTGGGTTATTTGACATTTGTATGTACAACACCGCCCAGAGTGGGAAATTTCCCAAATGGGTGGTATAGAAATGTAATAAATAAATAAATAAAGTAAACAAACATGACTAAGATAAACTTTTGCAAACATCTGTAAGACGAGAGGGTCAGGGAGGCTCGCTACTGAAGACTGAAGAAATAGAGGGGGGTCATATCTGCCTTCAGACATGCAACACATATTTAGGATTGTCAACCTTCACCATGCCAATCCATACATACATTACTAAAATATAAGATATCATACATAATATACCAATTCAAGAACATTGTGGGAGTAATTTATCCATAAGCTGAAGGAGCTAAGAACTGGATACCATGCCTGTCCATTAATATTTACAGGAAACCGTCAAGTGATGGTTTTCCCTAGCAGTATTGCTCCTTCCCTGGGATCAAGGAAAAACACCACAGAAATAATCATATTAATTAGCTTATTCACACTATTACTTCCTGTAGACATTATTGAAATGACAGGTAAAGCTCCCATGGAAAATCTAAAACTATATCACTCTGCCATCCCATAACAGGTCTGTAGCCTGTGCATAACTGGATTTGCTTTTATTTTGCTTTTGAACTACACCTTACATGCCTATAATAATGTTTCAGAGACTCCCAATTTTTTCTTGTACCAGTGCTTAGGCCTGTGATGCTGAACCTTGGCACTCCAGATGTTCTTGGACTTCAATTCCATGAAACCCAAGCCCCCATGAATCCTCATGAATGGGTTTGCTGTGATTCATCCGGCCCACACCGTACTGCAGGCCAGATGAATCGCAGCAAACCCATTTGAGTAGATTCACGGGAGCTTGGGCTTCTGGGAATTGAAGTCCAAGAACATCTGGAGTGCCACAGTTCACCAATCATGGGTTTAGGCTATCTGCCCCCACTCTCTACAGCATACTGCACTGATTTCCTTCATCTCCTGGATCAGAATGAATGGTCAACTGCACCAAACCTACTACATACACTGCTGTTGCTGTTACCATGCTTTCAGGTAGGTTTGTGATGCTGCTGATGGCTCAGATGAGAGCTAACTGTCCTCAGATCTGCACTGTCCTGCCAAATTCCCATCTCTCAAGAAGGGTCAATTGAATAATTCACTGGTCTACTACAAACCACAAGTTTTCAGTTACCACTGATTGCTACACTTTCCTTCCACTCAATAATAAATTACATCACTATTTATCAGATTATAATCTGGTAGTTGGGGACTGGGGTGTCTTAGTGGTTAAATTTAACGACTGGATTTAATGATTGGAAGGTCAGCAGTTTGAGACCTGACTGCTGCATGACAGAGTGAGCTCCCGTCTCTGTTCCAGCTCCTGTCAACCTAGCAGTTCAAAAGCAAGTAGATAAAGAGGGACCACTTTGGTGGGAAGGTAAGCAGCATTCTGTGCACTCCAGTGTCTAATCATATCTGCCACATGTCCACGTAAATATCTTCAGATACAGACAGTGCTGGCTGTTTGGCAATAAACGGAGATGAGCACCGAATCCTAGAGTTGGATACGACTGGCTTTTGAGTAAGGGTGACCTTTAATCCAATAGGTAAACTTGAAAGGACACAACTATAATAAAATAACAATACAAACCAAAATGGGCATAACCAATAATTACAGTATGAATGGTGGGTCTCATTCAGATTGCACAACTCAGGCAACATGTTCAACTCCACACATTCCATAAAGGAAGGTTACGCATACATTTGAAATATTTATCATCCAAAATTCAATACTTATCTTACTTGGATCTTGCCCCATTTATTACTTGTATTCATTACTATTTTTTCACAGTACAATGACTAGTACAGTTAATAAAAATTAGAATGAACTCATTATAAAGATTACAGAGCATTAGGGTTTTTTAAATTTATAAAACTGCTCTCAGATCCTGTGAATTTGTATTGTTTCTTTTCAAACTCCACTACATAAATTCCATCTCTTTTGAGCTAAAAAGCTCATCGAAAAGCTATGTGTTTTTCTTTGCTAAGCATGCAGACATTTGTACATGTACTTAGAAATAAACATTACTAGATTCAGTGGGATTTACCTCTAAGTAAACATGTATAGGACAGAACTGCAAAGAGATTTAACAATGAACACACGTTGAAAAATATCATCTTAGCAAAATTCATTAGGTTTGACAAAACATAACAAATTAGGTTTAAGAATATTTTTCATAGTTCTTTTCTTGTCCCAGAAATTGTATATGGTGTGTTTAAACAACACATGGTTGAACATACAAATTGTCCCTGTAGCTCTTAACATGCATATTTCATATGGAAATGCAGATTTTTAAATAGTCTATAGGAAAACAAACATTTGTCAACATTCTATTTTAACATTTTTTCCCCAGCGCTACTTGTTTTGCCTTCATACATTTAATAAAAAACTACATGGGCCACAGAAAAGATTGTATGTAAGCAAGAGTCTGATAAATGAGAGTTAATCACAACGAAGTACACAGCAGAATACAATATACCTCTGTTCCTGTGTGCTGTGCTATAAAAAGAAAAGAAAAGCACAAGGAGAACTAAGAGAGAGACTGCATTTCTTTATGACCTTATTTGAAAGATAAACTCCTTGGGGAAATACAATTTATTCAGATTATCAAGACCCTGCTGTGCAAATCTACAATCTGGGAGCACACTACAGAGATCAAAAAATATTTACTTAATTCTGTTGGGTATAAAAGCTTCTAATGAATGCATAATTAAGACAGAAAAAGTGTATACAGCTTTAGAAATTTCATCGTCGAGCGAAGCCATTAATATCCAAGGCATAATACTCAGTTGCTACTCCACCTGCTTTATTTTTGGATTATAAAACAGCTCTAAATCAAGGTATTATGTGAATTCCTCTTCTCGCCCTCCTTCCCCCCTCTCTTTCACACACAGAATACTGAGTAATTTACTAAAATTATGTAGAAATCACACGTAACAAAATAAATTGCTGTTATGCTTTTTTAAAAACTCCAAAACAGAGAAAAAGCACGAGAACAAGGTGAAAGGAGGCAGTGGGGGGGCACATGAAATGGTGCCGTGGGCTGCATCCAGCCCACGAGCCACAAGTTGAGAATCCCTGATCTAAGAGAATCAGACTGACATGACTGTAAATTTCTGAACATTCTAAATGAATATGTAATGTCAAGATAGCATATGAAATACCTTCAGCCCCATCTGGGATGAGAACACATGTGTCTAGTTTGTAAAAAAGTATATAAGTCTGATTGAATTGTTAATTGGGGTTATTTGATCTATATGGAACCAAGCACCACATATACATATGTTATGTTATAATTGATCTTTTTGATAAAATATCTTTTTCCTTCAAAACCTCTCTGGCTGTTTCATTTATGTTTAAAGAAACTTATAAACTGATTGCTTTTTCTGAGAGTTTTCAGATGACAACATAACTAAGTTTAAAAACAAATTTCTATTCCTTGTTTCACATCCTGGTTTTATAAATTCAATGCACATGTTAACCTTGGTTAACTGTAAAGAGAAAAGACAAACTTTCATGATGCTTCCATGTTTTAAATGCTAATTAAAGCCTTACAGCTTCACTGAAGCATGCATCCTTTGAATATTCTCAAACTTTTGTGACTAGATTACGGTGGTGTAGGAGTTTACTGGGAGCTATTATGCAGCCACATTTCAAAATATCCTTATGTCCTAGCTGAATCATTGACAAACTTTACTTCTTCTATTTGTTTATAAGATCTGTGTAAGCAACCATTCCTTTATGGATTCTTGACCACATGCAAGATACAGTTCAACTCAAGGAAGGTTATTTAAATGATCTATTTTAACTAAAAACAAGATAAGGCCTACAATAATGAAGTCTTCATCATTCACATCAAGAAAAGATATGACACAATTTTATAGGATAGAACACCCACTAGCAGGGTATGGTCTTCAGGCAGAGATTCATTTCAAAACACTTCAAGTAAAAACTTAAGATGTCTTCTTTCATAACTTTGATCACCTTCCAGTTTCATCTCTTGTGACTAAAATGACTCATTTAATTAATTATGGCAAAAACCTGAATAATGGTTGACTGCCTCTAGTGTCTTTCTAGTCAACAAGGGACCTCTTCTTTGAGGTTACCTGCTTTTGCTGCCTCTTTAGCTGCTTCCCCTTTTGTGTCCTCGCACAACCCAGGAACTGTCCAGACCATAGTCCTTCTCTGTTTGTTGATATAAAAAGTTCACCTTATAACAGGTTTAGCACCTTAAAAAGAAACATTCCATCAGTGTTTCCCAACCTTTGGTTTTTGGACTTCAATTCCCAGAAATCTAAGGCAGTTCCCCAAAGCACTGATCAGCCAATGTACTGACTCAGGCTTCTGGGAATTGAACTCCTGCTGTGGAGCATGGGCCCCATGTTGGGAACCACAGCATTAAATGGACCTTCATTGGGCATATAACCTTTATAAACTAACTAACAGGCCTTAAGTAAACCTGTAACCTCCATCTATATCCTGCAACCTTAAGTTATGTGTGCTTACAGTTTCACATCAAAGATCTTCCAAAAGAAAATGAAAAATGGGATCAGGGCACAAATCTTACAAAGTGAGCTCTACTCTGATCGTTTATGTTTAACCATGCCTTCCACATTCTCTTTGAGTATAAGACTTGCTTAACCATTCTGATAAGAATAGTTTGTCCCAATGAAATATGCAATTTGCATCAATCTTTTCCAAGCATATAACATGTATCTTGGTGCAGAATTATATGAGATTTATTCCCCACTACATACGTGTGCATATACATAAAATGGTCCATCCACTTTACTAAAAGCAAAGCAGATTATTGCTTCTATTTAAGACTGCTAAAAAGAATAATCAATCCAAACACAGCAAGCATCTGACATAGATCTAGTAATGAACTTATTATTTTCCCATCTGAACCTCTCTCAGCTTTCCAGTTGAGAAACAAGATTTAAAATACAAAAATGCTTGTTCGTCAGAGATATCTATTAACAATGAGAAAAAAACAGTTTCAGAATTTGGCACATCTGGATGGGTAAACTGGGAAAGCTGAAATAATATTCCCTTTCCTTCCAAAAGGACTACACACATCCAAAACTCATATTTCTATTCTCTCACATTAGAACAGGAAGGCTCCTCTTTCAGGTCACGTATCCCACATAAAAGTGCTAAACTAATGCCGTTTAATGACAAATTAATGTCCATGAATAAAAAATACACCTCTAATAGCGTAGAGTAATTTGCCATTACAATATCATCATTGGACATGCCCCTGGTTTAATACGATGTATTTAATTCATAACTTAATGAGTGATATATAAAAAGAGAGAGATGAACCCTGCAATTACATTTATGTGAGTCTGTCACCTTATTTGTAAAACCTTAGAGTCATTTACATTCAAATTAGAACAAATGAGTGATTTCACAAAGTGCAATGATAAATGACCACTGCTGCACAAGACGGGGCTGTATTTCCTGTGAAACAGTTAACAGTTTCCCATTATTTGTTAAAAATTACAATGCATATTGCCCAGTGTTGTGTGAATAATGACTTTTTTACTGATTAGGTCATAAGACTAATATGGAGCAAAATAAATAATTTCTTTTCATTTTTTCCCTTTCTTTCCAGGCTTGTAATATATCCACACAAGTGGACTCACACTGCCACCTACTGCTTAGTGGTGAATACAGTGGGAAATTCTTCCATTACAGTAGCTTTCAAAGCAAAATGCTCAAGTTTTTATAATTTCTACTTAGTTGTTTTAGAAGGCTATGCTTTGCCCCAGCCATGTGACTTCATCCTATTTACAAATACTAGGTAGTTCTGCTTGGCAAAGAAATTGAAATTAAGTGACAGATGGTTACAAAACTGAGCATTGCACTCCTTTATCTCTCAGCACAGATATGAATGAAAGACACTGAGGAACACATAAGTGGGTGCCCAAATACATACAGTATTTCATCATTTAATGCATCAAACTTCTTCAAGTGATGTATCTTATTCCGAATACAGTATTGGCTATCCTCATGGCGATCAGCCATGAAGATTGTCCTGAGAATAGAATGCAGTGGCCTTCCATTTGCCTTCCACTTCGCAGCATGACACCCATACTACTGATCCAGTTCTACAAGTCACTTTCTGGTCCTGAGTCCTTTTGGAACACAAAGTCCTCATCGGCCCCAGGCCAATATTAATGAAGCAGCAGTCCTCCATCAAGATGGATTCAAGTGGGATTTAATCCACTTGGAGACCATCACCCTTCCCTGTGGACCACCCAAGGCCATTAGACTTCAGGGTTAATGCATCAAACAGCCACCAGAAATCAAACAGGCAGAGCATCCTGTCTAACTCTACTGCATTACCCAGTACGACGTAGCGCTCACAGCACTTGTGCACAAACCTAGGATACCTTCCTATATTTAAAAAAAAAGGGACCAGCAGATGGTCTAGACAGCACAGCAATGGTAAGGATCTTCTGGGAGCTGGAATCCAAGAGTATCTAAGGGCCATATGATCAGTTCAAATCCCCACTCAGATATGAAATTCTAAAGCAAAAGGAGGAGAGCCATGCATATCAACTTCATGTCAATGAGGGAGCCACAGGAACTCCATATCTAAATAAATTTCCTGTCCTTTTGAGCCATTTTCAGAAAGCAGGAAGGGAGAAAATTACATGCCCTATGAAACTGCTTCTTTAAGCAAATTCTGTAGATGCCAAGTAAAATTAGCACTTTTCACTTGGTGGCAGATCATGGGTACAGGTACAGGTTAGTGTTTTTGTTTCCATTAAATTGTTGTTGAATTCTAAATTGTTTCTTTTTGTTGTTGCTGTGAGACTCACCTTGATGACTTTTCTTTTAAAAGACCTACAAATACCATTACATTATTAAATGAATTAAAATAAAAACTAATTTTTCCATAACAGCCTGCATATAGAAGCCAATGGAAATGGTTTTTTGAGATGAGCCATAATTTAACAATTGGTCCTGAATGATGGCATGATAGATACATGGAAACATCACAGTGAATCGTAGTTTAGTATAGACATAGGTAACCTGAAACCCTCTGACTGTCCATTTGTAGCCCTTAGTCAAATGTCAAAATTAATGATCTATGCAAGTGATCTATTCATACTTTGGCAAGACCGATCATTTCTTGTCCCAACAACTT
Organism: Furcifer pardalis; assembly: GCA_030440675.1. NCBI lineage: Eukaryota > Metazoa > Chordata > Lepidosauria > Squamata > Chamaeleonidae > Furcifer > Furcifer pardalis. The sequence continues at coordinate 71,521,882 of CP126890.1, read as the reverse complement.
ACTAAGTGGATAAGAAGTGTTGGAATAATAGCCATCTTGAGTGGACTAACACTCAGTATCAGTGGGAAGAGGGCTTTACAGTTTGAAGTGACTTTCTATTGCCACTAATTTGATTAGTAAGGCTTTCCCCCACTTGCCCCATCACTTTTCTTGCTTCCATTGTTTTGTTGATAGACTTTTCTTCCTCTTACTTCCAACCAAGCAGTAAATATGAACAATCTCTCCATATGCTGGAGATTCCATTTTTCCTTTCTATTTCTTCTGACTGTAACTACAGATGCAACTGCAAGTAAAGATACTTTTTACTATTTGCAATGCTTATATCATTACAGCACTTTTATCATGCAAAGTGCTAGTTTCTATGGGAGAAACTGGGGGTGGCGGTGATAAGACTGGACTCATCTATCTACTTTTTTCTGTTCTGCTGTTGTTGTCTTTATCTCAGGTTGCCAATTAAAAGGAATAACCAAAATTCTGCAATGGATAATGTGCCCTGACTTAGTAGCTTGGCTTATAATTTTCAGGGAGTTTTTTCTTTTTAAGTATTGCAATTTTTTCTCTCCCTCTCCCACCTAAATCACATACTGGAAGAAAAGTGTTGTTTATTCACCCTTTGATTTTCTTTTTCTGATATCAGCAACCAATCTTATTCAGAAATATAAGGATGGATTTTGATTGGAAAATAACTTTTATGGAACTTTCAACATTGACTTTTGCTAATTCTTCTTAATGGAAGACTAGATTGAAGATTAATTTAAGGACCTTATAATTCCATAGCTATACTGAAAATGATGAACCAGAGACAAAGCAAATGCAAGAGCTAGGATAATCTGGCAAAATAATGATTATATAGCAAAGGCAAGCAATCTGCGAAAGCTCATAAGACTAGCAAACTTTGTATATAAAGGAATGCAAATCTGGCAAAGGTATTTTAAATGCCTTAGAGAAATCCTTTGGCTTTACCAATCTGGACTCATGAGATTAAGATTTAATTCTAAAAAAGTATTTTTCAAAGCACATAATAGCTTTCTTAATTATATTAGATAACTTGAGCTTGACTGGATTTAATTTAGATGATAAACAAAAGGTGGACTTTCTTGCAGGAACACCGGGTGAAATTTGTGATGCTTTTAAATCTTCTTAATGGAAAACAGAAATAAAGCTTGGAGGGGGCTCAGACATGAATGCATAGAAGAAAAGAACCTTCCCAGGACAATCTCAACCCAAAATGGTTTGAATTACCATTCCTGCTGGAATTGTGGTGGGAAGGGCTATCTAGCCAATGGCTGTCCATCCCTCAGAGATTTTTCAGTTTTTTTTTTACCAATTTTGGGGTCCCTGACCCCCCTGCTGGGTCCAGGGAGGTGGGAAGACCCGATCTAAGATGTTTCTGGGCTTCCCCGACGTCCTCAGCAAGTGCAGCAAGCCAAAACGTCAGGGTTCAAACTCTGACATTTTGGCTTGCTCCACTGGCTGGGGACGTCGGGGAAGCCCAGTAACAGCTGTAGATCGGGTCCCCTGCCTGCTCCAGAGAGATCAGAGGACCCGATCTACAGCTGCAGGGTGGCTGGGGAAGCTGATGGGGACTCCCTGTTGGCTTCCCTAGCCACCCGCCCTTGCCTGCAGCTGTGGGGTGGCTGGGGAAGCTGACAGGGGAGGCCCCCCCTCAGCTTTCCAGCCACCCCACCCCTGCCTCCGTAGCTGCAGGGTGGCTGGGAAGCTGAACGGAGAACCCCGTTCAGCTTTCCAGCCACCCTGCTGCTAAGAACGACTGTATCGGATAACGCTAAAAAGAACGTTATGCGGTTTTAGCGTTATCCGATGCAATCGTTATCTGGGGTATTACTGTACCCCAAAAGGACATTGCAGCCTTTAACCCCTTGGTTTCCATCTGTTTGCTAAGATGGTGTACAATTTATTTTCATCCCTGATCCCTTTGAACAGCCACATTTAGGTCACCAACACAGGCAAGAACAAAAGCTAAATGTATACAAAGACTGAACTGCACAGATCTTCTTCATGCCACAGTACCAGATGTTGACTTCTGGGTGTGTAAAACCCTTACAACTCTCACTATCAAGAGAGACAAACCCAACCAGGGACTAAGGTGCCCCCTGTTTACATCTGCCCAATATCGAGCCACCTCAACAGCATCTCCTCTTGCCAACATAAGGTCCTCCTCAGTGCAGGTTGAAGGGCATCGTGTGCACTGTATCATATGGACGACTGTTTGTTCTTCTCTGCATTCACACAGGCTACCATCGACAGGAAAACCCCACTTTCTCAGATTAGTCCTTGAGCTTCCTACCCCAGCATGCAGTCTGTTTAAAGTTTTCCACACAGGTGGTAAAGAATAATGAGGTTCTGCCCAGTTATCTGGTAGCGCCTTGTTTGCCTTCCAGAGTGCTAGGGCTGTCTGTGATGCCTGGTTGTTCAGGGGAGCAGATGTTATGAGGAAACTGTGCCTTGATTTCAGTCTCTGCTTTGATGGTTGGTGTTCAAATAGCAGGTGTGTTTCCGAAGATCTTGCTTTGACCCAGTCTTTATGAGCAACACTTTCTCAGCGAAATGTTGGTGGATGCCAGCTAAGTACAGCTATGCACTTTTTGTATTGGGGTTGGTTTTAGGCATCCTGTGACCAATCTCGCTGTTTCATTTAGGGCTACATCCACCTGCTTTGCATGCTTTGATCTGCACCATACTGGACTAGCATACTCTCCTGTAGAGTAACATAAAGCTAGCACAGAAGTTCTTGATGTGTTTGTTTGTGCACCCCAACTTGTGCCTGTTATTTTCCTCAGAATATTGTTCTGAGCCATTTGCTTATATTGTGTGAGGTGAAGCAAAAACAAAGACCCATGTAAAAAACATCCAAATCCATTCCATTGCTAAAGACATAGAAAAAGCACTCTAAATAATTTTAAAGCAAGGAGGGGAGCCATTATTTTGCAGAAAGGGAATTGGTTAACCAACTCCTTATTACTAAAGTTGTAGACGCCCACCACTTCACACAACTTTCACATTTGTGACAAAATTACTGGCTGGGGAAGAAAGAGAGGAATCAGACATCAGTTAAGGTGATAGTAAAAGCACTATTTTATAATGTTCTGTCAGAAACAATGCATTCAGAGCTCTAAAACCTCTGGGTCTGAAAACATCTAAAGATGTCTCTAGTGTTGAAAATATACTCCATAAGACCTTGATAGTATTGCCACTTTTTGATATAAAAAACAGTCTGTTCCAGCATCCTTAAGTACAATATGAAGCTGAGAAGAGACAAGCAAGCATAACACAGAAAAACCTGTTTCAAACCACTTCAATCTACCTGGACACTATATCCAAGACCTGAAAGTAACAATTCTGGAACAGAGAAATTACAAAACTAGGATCGAAAGAGAGACACCAGAAGTCAAATAAATCTATCTGTTAGACACCCATCACAGGGGATTAAAGATTAGTGAAGGGTTCCTGGGACGTTATCAAATTTGATACACAGATTGCTATATGCTGCTAGATATTTTATATATTATATTTTGGTGTATTACAACCTTCCTGCCAATTCTGTTTAGCAAAACAGGAATTAACCAAATACAGTGTTTTTGTTTGTTTTCTGACATGCAAGTAAGAGGTTATTCAGAAACCAGATTGGGCTTTCTCCTCACCTTTGAGATTGAAAGGGAGACATTTAAAACTAATATGAATAATCTATTGTTACTGATAGCTGTAGGAAGCTGTACTGTTATGCTTGCTTCTCTGTCATTCTGCTTGAGCAAACCCTTCACCCTTTATTCCCTGAATTTGGTGTACATAAACCATGTCTGTAAGTTTTACTCCTTGTCTGAAGAAGTGGACTTGAGCCACGAAAGCTAACAATAAAAATATAGAAGTTAGTCTTTAAAGTGCTACAGTGTTTTTTATTTTGTTTTCTGATATGCTTGAACCACAGACTAACATGGCTACTATTCAAAAAAATCTATGAGGAGGCTCTTTCTGTGTATCCTAGAATCTAATGTTCTTAGCCTATGATAAAAAATGCCAGCCAGCAAAATAAAGCATCTAAATTTCTTCCTTTGCCTATAGAATTATCTAAATTCAGTTTAATTTTATTTCTTCAGCCAATGATTAAGAAACAAAGCATCTCCAAATAATTATACACAGTTCAAAAGTTGAAAAGTAGGATTTTTCCATTTAAATAAAACATTTCATAACCATGGTGGATTATACTCATCACCTCTTCTTTTTTTAATATGATAACATTTTTAAAGTCTCACCTGGATAAGGTAATGGGAACATAAACTAAGCATTTCCAGCAGCTGCAGATGACTCCCTGCGGCAAGCACATCCTGAATCACTCCCGGCTCCAAAAGAACCTATATAAGAATTTTTAACAAACAGCTTATACCGAAGCTATATTTAAAGGTACTCAGAAAATATTGTTTGATGTTTGTAACTGACAATTTAAGTCAACAACCAAATCCATGCTCTAGTCTAAAATGTTGCTTCCCCTCCCCTGTAAATAAAATATCTTAACTATAAAAGGAACAGTTGACAGCTGACTGTTTCTTCTCAAAAGAGAAGGAAGGGGAAAGGATCTTCAAATATTTCTGTAGCCATCATAATTTTTTTTCCTGAGCTGTGGAAACATATCAAAATAGACCTTTTAATCTGTATAATTCTGCATGATCTAAATTGCTTAGAAGTGTGATCTGAAGTTTAAGACAGGGTTCTTTATTTTCCTGCTGTCATGAAAAAGCCCATTTCTGAGCTGCACTTTTTCATGAGATTTTGACCACTAAATTACCTTGTGCTTTAGCCCATCCAAGATGGAAAGTTCGATGCGTGGGAGTACCTTTAGACAGCATACCAGAGAGAGATTGGAATGTAAACATGTTAGCCTGTTCCTTGGGAGAAATGAAACCTAATGTGCGATGGACATGTCATGCTGTAAGATCATTGGTTGGAATCCCTTAGGGCTGGGATCAGCAGACTTGGCTCTCCAGATGTTCTTGGACTTCAATTCCCAGAAGTCCTGATCAGCAGTCATACTGACTTGGGCTTCTGGTAATTGAAGTCCAAGAACACCTGGAGAGCCAAGTTTGCAGATCCCTGTCTTAGGGGAATGGCTGGGAGGCAGACCCTGAGGGGGGAGATAAGGCCCCAGAAAGGGGGGGGCGAGGACACTCTCTTGGACTTTGAACTGCAATCATGTAATCACTTTAGCCAGAAGGGGGGCCCTGGGCTTTCCCTAAAGAGCAACTTTGTTTATTTTAATATGCTTTTTGAACTTTTGCTGGACTTTATTCTGTAACTTACTTTGATTTCAATACACTTTTAAAATACCTGAAGAGGCCTGGAGTGATTACTTGGCTTGACGCTACCTTATTTACACTAATCTAGAATCCTGGGTTGCTCAGCCAGGGGGCGGCAGCTCAGAAGCATGAAGAGTTTACTCATGAATAAAGTCCTTTCATGATACCTACTTCCTACCATAAGGAGGACATTGAAATACTATCTTTAGTTTCTGTACTTTTACTTATACAACCCAGAAAGGTTGTTGATAGATACCTCCATTAAACTTTCCAAGTTAGCTATTTTGAGAGCCCTTAAAATTATAGAGTACATTAGATAACAATAAATCAAACAAATAAAGGTGCATAGTTATGTCAAGTTTTTATAAAGCACTCCAGCCATCTACTAATTGTGAAGCAAGAAAGGAATAAGCCTGGAAGCTATGGCAAAGCTTCCAATATTCAATATAACAATTAAACAAAAACTGAGTCATATATTTAAATTGTATAAAATTAAGTGACTGAGTGAAAACCTTCTGTTCAATAATATAGGTGAAATGCATTTAGGTTGTTTTACTTCTTAATTTTGGTATGTGAACTCTTGTGCAGTCTGCTTGGGTGGTTCCTTCACCTTTTCTTTTTTAATTTCTGAAAGGATTTCCTTCAATTTCTTTGGTTAATTTTTGTTGCTATTGTCGTACAACTGGTCCTATTTTTTTTTTACACATACATCTGCTGTGCTAGACGTACAGTATCTATGTATTAATTACAAGAATAAATTACCCATCTAGTATGATGCTACTCTGGGTGATGTGCAACAAATATTAAAACAGATGTAAACCAAGGTCATTAACAAGCATGCCAAATAATTTTAAAAAACTAGTAACAAGATTTGAGAAAAGGAAGAAGGCATCAAGTTGTAAAAAAATCTCCCTATATTCTACAGGATGGCATGTAAGTCCCTACCCAGTGAGAAAGAGAGTAGGGCTCTGCTGTTGGAGGGAGGAAGTGCTTCCATTGGGATGCTGGGCAGAGGGGCAGGGTGAGCTCTGTGCTAGGAGGAGGGAGGAAGCAATCCCATTTAACTGCTGGGCAGAGGGGCAGGGTGCATCCCCATGGAGAGGCTGTGTAGAGACTTACAGGCCAGGTTGGGACTTACGGGTCATCCTGTATTTGTTTTGTTTGGAAGGGTGGCCTTTGATTGTACTGTTTTGCCTTCATCTGCTTCCTTGCTTGCTTTCATTTCTTGGTTTCAGAGATTGGGGGCTGAATATGTGTGCCTTGTTTTCCCATGTATTTTGATGTGAGTGAATGCTTTATCCATTTAAATTTGAAAACTGGTTAATTTACTATTTATTTATTGTTAAAGGTGCGTATTTGGAGGTGGTAGCTGTTGATTTTGGAGAAGACTGATTCTTTTGTCTTGCCTCTGATTTTTGTGGTACTTTTAATACACTCTTTAAAGCTTTTCTGGATTAGCACCAATTGGGTCTCTTTCTTTTCCTCCCTGCCTTTAAAGCCACCCCCCAACCGCAGCGGTCTCTGCAACTGCAGTAGTGTCGGGGAAAGGTGCGCCTTTTCCCGGACCCTACTGCAGTCGCAGAGAGTGCTTGTGACTCTTTCCGTCCCTGTATTTAAACTACAGGAAGGGGGAAAGCAGTGATGGGATGTCAAAAATTCTACTACCACGCCATGACGTCATGGACGTCATGGGCGTGGCCAATGTCATGACGTCATGACGTCATGGGCGGAGCCAACATCATGACATCATGATGTTGTGGGCAAGGCCAAAAATAAAATAAAAATAAAAAAAATAAACACGCACACAGACCCGTAAATAACTTAAAGAAATAAAATAAAGAAATAAATAAAATAAAAATTAAATAAAAGTACAACCACCCACCCAAAACACAAATAAATCACCCACCCACCCTAAATATAAAAGCCTCACTTACCTTCCTTGGCGCCGACGAACCTCCATGTGGCCCGGGGCCACCCGGCAAGACACGCTGCCCCCGACTGCAGCCGTTTCCTCCTATGAAGGCCGCGGCCGGCCCTGCAGCCGCCGGCCATGGCCGCCACAGCCGCCTGCAGCCCCTGGCCAGCCACCGAGCTCCCGCGGGCACGTTGGTGCCTGCGCGGGCCATCCGCCGCCACCTGCAGCCCTCCTAGGGACTTGGGCCCGACAAACCCCCATGCCCTGGGTAAGCCCGGCAGGGCTCGCCACCGCCGCATCCTCCTCCGCCGAGCGCCTGCAGCTTCCTCGGGGCGGTGCCTTTTCGGCCCGGCTCTGGCTGAGGCCACGGGCGGCCAGGGCCTGCGGGGAGCAGTGGGTATGGTGGCGGCTCCAGCCGCGGCCAGGCCCTGGCCGCCCGGGGCCGCAGCCAGAGCCAGGCCGAAAAGGCACCGGCCCGAGGAAGCTGCAGGCGCCCGGCGGAGGAGGATGCGGCGGTGGCGAGCCCCGCCGGGCTTACCCAGGGCATGGGGGTTTGTTGGGCCCAAGTCCCTAGGAGGGCGCGGCGCGGGCGGGCGGGCGGCCCGGGCAGGCACCAACGTGCCCGTGGGAGCTCGGTGGCCAGCTAGGGAAGGTGCCCTTCTCTTAGGGCTGCCGCCGCTGCTGCCGGAGCCACTCTAAAAATGGGCGGCTCCAGCTTCGGAAGAATTTTTAAAAAAAATTGGAGCCATTTGGCTCCAATTTAGGGCGCATGACCAGAAACTCAATTTGACGAATGCGCAATGCGTCAGATTGAGTTTCTGCGCATGCGCAGTCAATTGGAGCCATTTTAGCTCCGATTTTTTTTAAAAAAAATTCTTTCGGTGAGGCGTCCGGAACCGGACGCCTCAAAAGTGGACTCCCTTCCCGGAGAACCCTCCGGAATTGGTCCTACCGGTTCCAGGGAACCATCTGGAACCGGGGACATCCCATCACTGGGGGAAAGAGAGAGACATGATTGGGTCTCTAGACCCAATCTGTAGTTTAAATACGGGGAGGGAAAGAGACACAAGCAGTCTCTGCGACTGCAGTAGGGTCAGGGGAAAGGCGTGTGCTTTTCCCCGACCCTACTGCAGTCACAGAGACCGCTGCGGGTGGGGGTGGATTGGGTAGTTCTACCCAAACCACCCCACACCCGCAGACCATTGCCTCGGATAACGCTAAGAATCATTATCCAGAATCGTTATCCGATGCAAGTTTTTTTCCAAAAAACTTGCATCGTTATCCGATTCTAGCGTTATCCGATGCAATCGTTATCCGGGGTATTACTGTACTGTATTTTAATTTGAGTTTTTGTGGATCAAGTCCACTATCTCAGACAATTAAGCATATGGACTTGATCCACAAAAGCTCACATGAGAACACATGCTCACTGTCCTTGTCCTGAACTTGTTCTCGTTTGTGTGCATGAAATCACCCTTTTGCAAAATTAAGAAATAGAACAAATTTCCTGTTCTGTTGTTCTCCTGTTCCCTAAAACAAATCCCTGCAACACCAACTATTTTCACTAGAGGTCTCAAGACACCCTCCTTATACTGAAAAGAACCACTTCACTTCTCTGTTTGACTAAAAAAAGTGGAATCCAAAAATAACAGCAATGTTTGTATCAAACATTGCCCATCTGATACATTATTTCACATGAGAACAATCCAGTTTAGGCTTCTGGATGTTTATAAATGTGCCATAGGTAGGTCGTTCTTAGCACTAAGGGTCAAGAGTGCTGCAGGGCAGCTCACATTGCCGGGAGGAAAAGGTATTTATCTATTTACTACACTACTTAAAAAATATTGGAGAAGTGTATATGGTTGATCTCCCCAAACAACACAAATCTCAATATTTTATCCACACAATCAGCTGTGAAGTAGATTAGTCAGAAAGTTCCTGATTCAAAATCACATTGCAAGCTTCATTACTGAGTGGGATTCAAATCCTGTCTCACAATACCTTTTTGTTTCTGCAAGAATTAAGATCAAATTTCTTTCAACTTTTATTGTTTGTTCACTAAAAAGAGAGTTTTCAAAGTGTGAAATATAATGTAAGTATCTGTTTCCAGATATAGTTGATTCAGCACCTTTTAGAACAAAAGCACGGAACATTCCAAAATGGAAGTTACAAGCTAATCATAGGTCTCTGGTTGACGGACAAACTGAAAAGTACAGTTGTCTCTAGAGCAGGGGTTCTGAACCCATGGCCCAGGGGTTGGATGTGGCCCATGATGCCATTTCATGTGGCCCCCACTACCACACCCAGAAGTGCAATGTGTGGCAGGCAAGGCAAATTGGCAGCCCCCCCCCCCCCGAAGATGTCTGAGGGAGCATGACCCAGCCCTCGGCTTGAAAAGGTTGAGAATCCCTGGTCTAGAGTTATCTTTTACTTTGGAATGTATTTGTTTGGTTGTTCTGCTTTTGATTTGTGTGTATTTTGTTGTTTTATTTGACATTTGCATGTACACTACCCAGAGTGGGAAATTTCCCAAATGGGCGGTATAGAAATGTAATAAATAAATAAATAAATAAATACACTTCACTGAGTTGGCTTTTTTGAAATTATGATATAGATTGAGGTTGGACGGTTGAATAGATCTGGCCTTGAATGGGTTTGTGCTGAGTGTTTAGGCCTGAGTCACCTTAGCTCTTAATGTATTATTTGGCTGTAGACTCGCTACCAAATGTTAGATCTGGATTGTATCCTCTCTGCCACCTGCCACTGCTAAAAAGACAATAGTTCCCAACCTTTTTTTGGCCATGCCCCACCAAAACATCTCTAAAATCCTGATTCTCTAACCACCCACCCACCCCTGGTGACATATAATTCTTATTATTCAAAAAATGAACTCCTATTTATGTGGAGGAAGCCTAAAAATCAATTCACTGTTAATAACTCATTCTCGATTGCCTCCCTGTGAGAACCATGGGTTTAGAAGTATGTGTAAGACACATTTAATGGGATTTTGCCCTTTATATAATGTCTTTGTTATTTTTGTTGTCATGTTCACAGCCCCACAGGTTCTATGCTTGTTGAACTCTCCAACTAGAAAGCAAGAATTTTTATTTTCCTTTCTAGACAGCTTCTTGAAGTAGAATGGTGTATTAGGTGGCTTTTAAGTCGATCTTACTACACACAGAACCAATGTAACCAACTAGATTTCTATGTTCTCCTCTTTAGTATAGTCTGTATAAAGGACTGTAATACCTGGTCTTACAAAAATGGCACTTCTGTATTGTTTGTGGGACTCTATCAAATGAGAAGAGAGGATTCAGTTGAGAAAGCCTTGATGCTGGGAAAGGTGGAGGGCAAAAGAAAAAGGGGCAGCCAAAAATGAGATGGCCAGATGGTATTGTAGAGACAATGGGCACAGAAATGAGCGAGTTGAGGAGGATGGTGGAGGATAGAAGTGCCTGGCGGACAGTGGTCCATGGGGTCGCAAAGGGTCGGAATCAACTGTGCGACTGAACAACAACAAACTGCTAGAAACATCCCAGGAATGTTTGGTTAATAATGATCAGTTCCAATGTGAGTTTCTTGGATGCAAAGGATGTCACATCTTCATTCATGGCAAAGTGAAGCTACAAGTTCCTCTTTAGATTAAAAAAAGTCTTCTATTATAATAGATAGTACTGTGTCATTTCTGTTCCTAAAAAGGATTGTTTGTCCATTTTGCATTGCAGGGCTTCCAGATCAGAAGGGTTACTGGATCTACACTATTGCCCATGGAAAACCCAAGTGTGCTCACAATGCTTTTCACTCTTCAGGAAAGCTACAGTGGAACCTCAGTTAACAAATTTGATGCATTCTTTGGGACCGTTTATACTACAAAAAAATTGTAAAGTATATTTCCCATAGGAATTCATTGAAAACAAAAATTTGTTAACCAAAACAGTTTTCCATAGGAATGTACTGAAAACCAATTAATCTGTTCCCAGGGAAAAATTGTTAACTGAGCCATTATTTTCTATGGATTTCCTTTTGTTATACGATTTTTGTGTTAAGCGAGCCATTTGTTAAGCAAGATTCCAATATATGTTTATGTCTATGCACCGTACAATGCAGTGGCTCAAGTGGCTAAGACGCTGACTGGAAGGCAGCAGGTCAGCAGTTTGATTCCTGAGTACTGCAAGACAGAATGAGCTCCTGTCTTTGTCCCAGCTCCTGCCAACCTAGCAGTTTGAAAGCAATAAATTGCAAGTAGATAAACAGGGACCACTTCGGTTGGAAGGTAAACAGTGTTCCATGTGCTCTGGTGTCTAGTCATGCCTGCCACATGACAACGCAAATGTGTGCATAAGCAGATAACGCTGGCTCTTCAGCTATGAAACAGAGATGAGCACTGTACCCTAGAGTCAGATACGACTGGCTTTCGACCAAGGGTGACCTTTACCTTTACCGTACAATTAATATGTAATATTCAACCCTCTCCCCTGTCCTCATGAAAACAGGCATATAGACAAAATTACTTTTTGCATCTGGCTTGAAAACAAGTAGAGGTAATAAGTTAGATCTGAAACTGAAATGTACATTTTGCACCTTAAGCCTGCACATTGAATGAAAAGACAATTTCATTTTGTGAGGTGGTTTCGCCATTTCTCATCTCAAGCTGAAACCTGAGCCTGAAACCAAAACTTTAGCCTGAAAGGAAGTGTCAAATTTCATTCTGTTATCTTCAAATGAAGCATCATGTTACAAGGGGGAGAAAGGAATTGCAACATCTCTTACAGAAAGAAGGATTTTTGCTCAGACATAACATTTGCCAGAGCACTCATTTGAAGCAGAGAACACAACAACCTCAAAGATCTGTTCCACTCTATTTACTGGTAGAAATAAACACAATGTTTCAGTATCTTATTGAAGAAATGGTGCACTAGGCTGAGTTGAAAACAGAAGTATGTACTGCAGTGATTGCATGATTATCCATCACACATTGGACATGCTCAGCCCACCCATTGAATTCTGCCTGTCTGATAAAGACCCTTCAACAATTTTAAACTGGTCATATACTCTTACAGTCCAGTTAAAAATCTTAGTACAATACCTGTCCGGTGTACGCAAAGTCCAGAGCTTGCTTTAAACCTATACTTGTGATGCCATGTAAATTGACCTCCTCTGCACCGCTTTCAACCATACAAAGGCTGAACATTGCCTAAGGAAAGAAATAAAACAGTTGTCTAAATTAAAATTATTGTAACTGTAATACGTTAAACATGCCCCTCATTGACCTAGAGACCAGGCAGTCAAATAAAAATATATAATAAAGCATAGAGGTTATAAAGCCTAGGCCAGTGATGGTGAACCTTTTAGAGACCAAGTGACCAAATTGCAAACCAAAACCCACTTATTTATCCCAAAGTGCCAACACAGCAACAGAGGAGGAAGGAAACACTCTTGTTGGGCTACTGGGCAGAGGGGCGAAGCCAACTCTGTCCTGGTGTGAGGAAGGAAGCTCTCCCATTGGGCTGCTGGGCAGAGGGGTGGACTGAACTCTGTGCTGGGAGAGGGAGGAAGCTCTCCCATTGGGCTGCTGGGCAGAGGGGTGGACTGAACTCTGTGCTGGGAGAGGGAGGAAGCTCTCCCATTGGGCTGCTGGGCAGAGGGGTGGACTGAACTCTGTGCTGGGAGAGGGAGGAAGCTCTCCCATTGGGCTGCTGGGAAGAGGGGTGGACTGAACTCTGTGCTAGGAGAGGGAGGAAGCTCTCCCATTGGGCTTCTGGGCAGAGGGGTGGACTGAACTCTGTGCTGGGAGAGGGAGGAAGCGCTCCCATTGGGCTGCTGGGCGGAGGGGTGGGGAAAACTCTGTACTGGGGTGACTGCATGGGTGCCCACAGAGATGGCTCCAAGTGCCACCTCTGGCACGCACGCCATAGGTTCACCACCACTAGCCTAGACGTTCCCATTAAATATCATGCAATTATTATTATTATTCCTCACTTATTCCCTACTGAAAACATTTATTAATAATTTGTATTTAGATTTGTTCCAGACAATGAGAAAGAAATAAGTGGTTATCTGCATAGTTCCTTCTCTAACTCAGTATTCTGTGTCTGTTCCTTAAAAAGCCTTAGAGACAGAGGTCCTTCTGGCACAGAAAGAAAGAAGCAGCTGAGGAACACTGTTATTCTACCTCCTTTATCCAATGGAAAGCTTCTGCTATATCCTCCCAGTGTCTTATGTAAATGATAGGGGGATACGTCATTTGGAGGATCCTGAATAGGCTGAGGGTTGAAGTTCCTAAATTTAAGACCACCATGCTCAAGTGGGAGCTGCTGGAAGACAATGACATGCTGTGTGAATTTGGAGAGATTCAGAATCCAGCTCATCTATTAGTCTCCTGATGACTGCCAGCAACATGCACCGATGAGAACTTAAGTTTGGCCAACAACAAAGCCAAGAAAGTGGCTTCATTTTGGCAGTCCAGGGTTTGATCGGGACACGAAAGAAGAAGAACAGAGGGATAATTTCATTGGCTTGCCTTCCAATCAGTATGCTATCTATGCCAAAGACCAACTCTACTAGTTTCACATTATACCCTGAAACATGAAAACAGTGACTGGCCTCTGAAGGGTCCATTTCACAAACTTACTGCATGGTTTTTGTCTAGCTCTCTCCATTTCTCAGCTTCACCTCCCTATCAGCAATATAGAGGTAACCTTACCAGCCCACCTGACAGGTCTATCACAAGAATTATTGGGAACATATATACCATGTCTTGAAAACTTGAAAGCACTACATGAATGGTATGCTTTACTACCATTACCATTATGCACTGCTATTGCTTATAAAGCCCTATACAGCTTGGGCCCTATGTAATGTGCTGTAATTCCCCATATGAGTTTCTCTGGCTCTTAAAATCTTCAGAGGAAGTGCTTTTCTCAGTTCTGTTACCCTCATGGCCACATCTGACGAGGACTTATGAGAAGGCCTTCTTGGTGCAACTCCTGGATTATGGAATGACCTCCCTCAGTAGTCTAATTTAATTCTCTCTCTTCTGTCCTTCAGGGACAGGTGATGAGCTTCCTCTAAAAACACATTTTTTTACCATTGAATTGGGCAAAAAAGAGTTCCTGACTTGGGAATGCTGCTCATCAGTATCATTGTTAATGATTATGTTGTTGTTTAAGATGTTAGAAGTGTTTTTGTCTGTCTTAAATTAGTTGATCCAATACAATTGTCTATTTTTTTAACGTAATGATTTACTATATTTTTTAATAAGGCCATTTTGCCCTTCCTCTGCCACATGGCACTTCCTGGTGTGGTGGAGGCAGGGGGGGCACATGAAATGATGCCAAGAGCTGCAGGTTATCCCTGTTTTTAATTGACTTGAATTTGTGAGCTGCCTTGGGTCCCTTCAGTGGGGAAAAGGCAACCTTAAAATGAAACAAACAACAACAACACACACACACACACATTTGATCCAAACAAACTAGGCTTGTTGAGGACATTGTGGGCATATAGACAGCTATATAGACAGCCCCAAAAGCATGTACTGGCTCACACAACCAGTTTCCACCTAGTCCAGGGATGCCGGTCACATGGTTTGGGGAGCCGGTCACTATGGCCCGGGGACCAGATCCAGCCCCTGACACCAATTCATCTGGCCCGTGAAGCCCTTGTCACTCCTGGAAGCGGAAGTACATTGCACCCATATGGGCACATTTTACTTCTGCTTCCAGGAGCGATGAGGGTTTTGCGGGCCGGATGAATTGGTGTCGGGGCCTGAATCCTGGCCCGGGCCATAGTTGGCGCACCCCTGACCTAGCCATTGCTAGTTGGTAGGCCTGCCACCAGCTCTATATCTCTATACAGAAAGACGTAGGAGTTGTAGTAAGCATAATGTTTAAACAAGACTTTAAATTTCCCTTTATAATGCAAATGAAATTACTGATTACTGTCAACACATTTTAAGCTCAAATCAAAGCACTCAAAAAAGGAAATCGTGCAAAACAGAATACAGCATGGTTCTAATTTTCTGAAGAATGAACTATCCACAATACCTTGCACTGTTATACAGATAACATATATGATAAGCTTTACCGATAGCTACTATGTATTCAGCAAATATAATTTAAGAATTTCCTAATCATGACATCTGTTCAAAGGCCATCATTTGTCCTTTGTCTGTTAAGGAAGTCATCTTTGTTATAAGCCTAGCAGGTTTCTGAATTATATAGACAAACAGAAACATCTCTGATTACCCTCACTAGAGCTAACATGAAGATCAATGCACCGTTAAACATCAAATCTAATAGAGTAAAACTTCATATAAAGAGCGCCTCGCTTAGAGATTAACTCGCTTACAGAGCAGAATGTTCTCTGAATGGTCGCCTCGCTTAACAACTAAAAACAACCAAAAACTCACTTAACAACTTAATTGGGGTTCACAATCCCCCCCCCCCGGCCAGAAGTCACAATTGGTCACTTACAATGATATTTTGCTTAAAGAGCAAACCCGCTTAAAGAGTTTTATGCTCTTGAATGCATTATGCTCTTGAAGCGAGGTACCACTGTATCAACTATTCTTATATATATTTTTATTAGACATGCACAATAAACCAGTAAGATTATAGAAACCAGATATGAAATGTTAGAAAAAATATTTCTGGAAGAAAGAGTGAGGATGGGGGATACATTATGGCAAAATCTAACATGGTACAGTAAAACACCGGATAACGCTAAAACTTGGTTCCACAAGTCTTGGTGTCATCCGATTTTTAGTGTTATCTGATCCATGTTAAAATCCTATGGGATGGATCGGATAACGTTAAAGCTCCACAGAGATACATTGTAACCGCACAGGCTTTAGCGGTTGTTATCCGATTCATCCCATAGGACCTTAACGTTATTCAATCCAATTCTCCTCCCCAGATTACTTAACGTTTTGCGATTTTAGCATTATCCAATCCAATCGTTATCCGGTGTTTTACTGTATGTCCCAAACTGTACTCATCCTGTAGCAATCTAACAAAGTTAAAATAAAAGCTATAAAGCAGGGGTTCTCAACCATTTTGTGCCACGGGCCGGACAACTCCACCTCAGACAGCTGAGCAGATTGGACACATGGTTTTCTCCTGCCGTAAACACTGCCATAAACTATGTCAGGTGCATTTGCGCAGGTGCAGGAGTGTTTACGGCTGTTGTAAACGTGCCCGCTTCAGCTTCTGGAGTCATCACCACAGGCCGGATGGAACAGCATTGGTGGCTGGGTCCGACCCGTGGGCCGTTGGTTCCAAACCCCTGCTATAAAGTAGACAAACAATGACAAAAATCAACAAAAATGTATTCTAGTGGTATTTGCCTTGTAGAGATGCCTCTTATTTTGGGTTAAGAAAACAGTGAACAGAACCACATTTAAACCTAAAATGGATTTGTTCTGATAGCGCAGCCAGTTACTACATGTGTTCTCATCTGGTTCATCCAGCAGTATAAGTATGGAATGAATTCTCCAAAAGGTGACTTCATTGGTATTTCTGAACTACAATTAGGCATACTCTGGTAACGGCAACCTTGTGTTGCGGGCTAATCTTTCTCACACTAGGTCAGGTGCAAGGAACTGCAGAATGAACTAAACAAAAGGTCCTTCTTTTTTGCACTTTCACGTCTGGCTTAGACAGAAAAGAAGAAGATGCTTGAAGTTTGACCTAGACATGAAAGAAGAAGATCCAGCAATATTGAATTTTTTGAAGGATTTGGATAGCCATCTCTCATGCCATGTATTTTCCAGATCTAATTGTCAAGATTTATTTTGGCACAGAAAGGATAAAAGAGCCGGTCGGGCGGGGAGAATGAGGACCAGCTGGGTGCTCGGAGCAGACGGCTACAAAAAGACCCGCCGCCCACCGCCGCCCCCACGAGGCCATCCCCGGACGCTCTCCCCAGCCGGTCGGGCGGGGAGAATGAGGACCAGCTGGGAGCTCGGAGCAGACGGCTACAAAAAGACCCCCCGCCGCCACCGCGAGACCATCCCTGGACGCTCTCCCCAGCCGGTCGGGCGGGGAGAATGAGGACCAGCTGGGTGCTCGGAGCGGACGGCTACAAAAAGACCCGCTGGCCGCCGCCGCCGCCACGAGACCATCCCCGGATGCCTTCCCCAGCCGGTCGGGAGGGGAGGAGGACCAGCTGGACGGACGGGCTGACTGACCAAAGACGCCAGCACCGCTACTACCACCACAGCTGTATCGTGGCCAGCCACTCCACGGATAAATGTACTGTATATTTGTTTCTAATTGAAATATGTACAAGGGATAAGGACTTTCCCCATTGTTTTGTACTGTATATCCTTGATTGTTTTGCATCTCTTTGATTGTACTGTATTTTTATTCTTATTTTTTATGATGATTTGTTGACCACATTGATTGTATTATATTTGTTATATTTATATGGTGTTTTTTATGTATATTTCATACTGTAACATTGTTAGCCGCTCTGAGTTGCTTCGGCAAGGAGAGCGGCTTATAAATTTGAATTTAATAATAATAATAATAATAATAATAATAATAATAATAATAATAATAATAATAATAATAATAATAATAATAATAATAATAATAATAATAGTGGTATGTGTTTTTTTTTGCCATCCCCCACCTTAGTATCTCTAAAATCCTGATTTCCTCCCCTCCATGACATATAATTCTGATTATTCAGAAAGTGAACTCCTATTCATGTGGAGGAAGCCTAAAAGGCCATTCACTGTTAATAATTCATTCTCAAATTGCCCCCCTGAAAAATCAAATTGCTCCCCTGTGGGGCATGTGTCCCATGTTGGGAATCATGGCACTAGCATAAGATTCCAAGAGGCAGCGATAAGGCAGCAAAGAAATGGAAGCAGGCACGTAAAATCAGAGAAAGCATTTCATTGACTGCAGAAGCATGCTTGTCTATCAAAATTAGTAACAGATGTTTGGGATTTAAAGTAAAAAGGAATATATAATCTAGATAGCTGTGAAAACTCCAAGGAGGAGGGAAGAAAACCTACAAGAAGGAAACAAGAGAAGCCAGGTACCAACACTAGAGAAAGGAGGAGAGAGAATTGGGGTGACAATGGATGGCAGCTATTATAAAATGGAAGGAAGAAATAAAAGGGAGACAAAATAGAAGAACCAAGAAGAAACATGCCAGTATAGTGTAGCTCCATATAACGAACACCTCGTATAATGAAAAAATTGTACAATAAAGAGGATTTGCGCTAACCGCTATACCCCGAATAATGATTTTTTCATTATACGAAGCAATGCATCTCTAAGGGAAAAATCATACAATGAAAATCCCTATGGGATGCATCGTACAATGAAACTTTTTTGTTGTACAATTTTTCCCATAGAGATTTTCATTTTACAATGCATCCCAAAGAGATTATCATTATACAGTAATACCTTGGATAACGTTAAGACTTGGTTCCACAAGTCTTGGTGTTATCCGATTTTTACTGTTATCCGATGCATGTTAAAATCCTATGGGATGTATCGGATAATGTTAAAGCTCCGAGATACATTGTAACCACACAGGCTTTAGCGGTTGTTATCCGATACATCCCATAGGACCTTAACGTTATTCGATCCAGTTCTCCTCCCCAGATTACTTAACATTATGCGTTTTTAGCGTTATCCGAGGTAAATGTTATCCGAGGTATTACTGTACAAGGCATGCTTCGTATAACGAAAAAAATTCGTATAACTAAGTACCTTGTAGAATGGACTTTTTTCATTATGCAGGGTTCTACTCAGTGATGGGATGTCACCGGTTCCAGACGGATCTCTGGAACCGGTAAGACCAATCCCGGAGGGTTCTCCGTGAGGGGAAGTCCACTTTTGGGGCGTCCGGTTCCGGACGCCTGACCGAAAGAAAAAAAAAATTAAAATCGGAGCGAAAATGGCTCTAATTGACTGCGCATGCGCAGAAACTCAATCTGACGCATTGCACATGCGTCAGATTGAGTTTCTGCGCATGCGCAGTCAATTAGAGCCATTTTCGCTCCGATTTTCAAAACATTTAGAACTTTCAGGGCAGCGGCGGCGGCAGCAGCCCTCTGAGGGGGGCGCCTCCCTGCGGCACGTTGAGGGCTGCCTCGGCCGTCCGCTGCTGACAAGCCCCATGCCCTGGGGACGCCCGGCGGGGTACACCGCTGCCGCCGCCTCCGCCGGGCGCCTGTGGGCCGGTTGCCTGCACCCGGCGTCCACAGCCGCCGCCCGCCGCCGCCGGAGCTGCCGCTGCCTGAATCCCTGTGGACTCCTTCTTGGGTCGTTCCCTTTTGAGCTCGGCTGCCGCGCGCTGCGGAGGAGGAAGCTGTAGGCGGCGGCGGTGCGGCATGGGGACGGCCCAGGGAGGCGCGGCAGCCGCGGCTGCCCGTCGCCCCTCGCCATGGCCGGAGCCGGGCTAAAAAGGTACCGGCCCAAGGAGGACGCCAGAGGGGTGCAGGCAGCTCCGGCGGCGGCGGCGGCTGTGGACAGCAATCGGGGTGCCGGGTCCCAAGAAAGGTAAGCGAGGGGTTTTTATTTGGGGTGGGTGGGTAATTTATTTGTGTTTTGGGTGGGTGGTTGTTTTTATTTTATTTATTTATTTGTGTCTGGGTGGGTGGGCTGAGAGGGAGGGGTGTGTGTGTATGTTTATTTTTATTTTTTATTTATTTTTATTTTTATTTTGGCCCCGCCCACAACGTCATGACGTCATGACGTCGGCCGTGACGTCATGACGTCATGCCATTGGCCACGCCCATGACGTCCGTGACGTCATGGCGTGGTAGTAGATTTTTTGTCATCCCATCACTGGTTCTACTGCACTATTAAAATTGTAGGAACTGTAGTGGCTTAGTGGTTAGGACACTGAACTTGATGACCAGAAGGTTGGCAGGTCAGCAGTTCGCAACCCGAGTGCTGCATGATGGAGTGAGCTTCTATCTCTGTCCCAGCTCCTGCCAAACTAGCAGTTCAAGAGCAAGAAATTGCAAATAGATAAATAAGTACCACTTTGGTGGTACGGTAAACAGCGTTCCGTGCACTCTGGTATATAGTCATGGCTGCCACATGTCCATGGAAATGTCAGCAGATGCTGGCTCTTTGGCTGTAAATGGAAATGAGCACTAAATCCTAGAGTCGGATACAACTGGCTTTCAAGCAAGGGCAACCTTTACCTTTACTATTATCGTGAGCATCTAAATCAGGCATCTATTAGAAAAGACAGTAATACTGACATCACACAGAAATTGGAGAGGGGAGAGACAGGGACACAAGCTGAAAAAAGGAGATTGTGGGTGGGGCATGCAATTTAGAACAGGAGTTCTCAACCTATTAAAGCCAGGGGCCGGGTCATGCTCCCTCACACAGCTTTGGCGGCCAGATGACCATTTTGCCCTTCCTCCACCACATGGCACTACCTGGTGTGGTGGAGGCAGTGGGGGCCCACATGAAATGGTGCCACAGGCCGCATCCGGCCCGTGGGCTGCAGGTTGAGAATCCCTCATTTAGAGAGAGAAACAATGAGGAGAAAGAGAAGGAAACTTCAATGATGGAAGGAAAAGTGATCTAGAGCCCTGACAACCCAGTGGTTAAACTGCTGTACTGCATCCAAATGGTTATAAGTTCTATCCTCACACAGATCAAGCTTGACTTAGCCTTCCATCCTTCTCAGGTTGGTAAAATGAGTACCCAGCAGTGATGGGATGATAAAAAATCTTATACCACTCCCTGACGTCACAGACGTCGTGGGTGTGGCCAACGTCATGACATCATGGGCGGAGACACCGTCATGACGTCATGACGTTGTGGGCGGAGCCTAAAAATAAAAAATTAATTTAAAAAATTAAAATAA
Organism: Furcifer pardalis; assembly: GCA_030440675.1. Taxonomy (NCBI): domain Eukaryota; kingdom Metazoa; phylum Chordata; class Lepidosauria; order Squamata; family Chamaeleonidae; genus Furcifer; species Furcifer pardalis. Next base: position 71,500,807 of record CP126890.1, on the reverse strand, counting down.
AACACACACGTACACACGCACACACCCATCCACCCACCACAACACAAAACCATAAATAAATAAAAGAAAGATATAAAATAAAAATTAAATAAAAATACACCCACCCACCCAAACACCCACCAACCCACCCCAAACACAAACCCCTCACTTAAAAGTAAAACAATACAAAACAGTACTTACCCTTGGAAGCGACCGAGCTCCTGCAGGAGGAGGCGGCGCAGCTAGCCGGGCAGCCCAGGGCCTTCCGGCTGGAACCCTTGGCGGGCGGGCCCGGCTCCCGGCGGTGGCCGCAGGAGGAGGAGGTGCAGCTAGCCGGGCTGCCGAGGGCCTTCCGGCCGGAACCCTCAGCGGGCGGCCCTGGGCCTCGGCGCTCGGCAACGGCCACAGGAAGAGGAGGCATGCCTAGCCGGACAGCCAGGAGGCCCTGGGCTGCCCGGCTAGCCACAACTCCTCCTCCTGCGGCTGCTGCTGGGCGCCAAGGCAAAGGGGTGCTCGCTGAGGGTTCCGGCCGGAAGGCCCTGGGCAGCCCGGCTAGCCACAACTCCTCCTCCTCCGGCTGCTGCTGGGCGCCAAGGCAAAGGGATGCTCGCTGAGGGTTCCGGCCGGAAGGCCCTGGGCTGCCCGGCTAGCCACAACTCCTCCTCCTGCGGCTGCTGCTGGGCGCCAAGGCAAAGGGGTGCTCGCTGAGGGTTCCGGCCGGAAGGCCCTGGGCAGCCCGGCTAGCCACAACTCCTCCTCCTCCGGCTGCTGCCGGGCGCCGAGGCCGCCCACCGAGGGTTGCGGCCGGGATGGCCTGGGCTGCCTGCTTAGCCACACCTCCTCCTCCTCCTGCAGCCGTCGCCCCAGGCCAGCAGAGCGCGCCTCCTCCTCCTCCTCCGGTTCCAGCAGCGATGGCAGCAGCGGCGACGGGTGGCGGTGGCGACGGCAGCAGCAAGCGGCGGCAAGTGGCTCCAGAGGAGGCTGCAGTCAGGGGCGGCCGGGTCCAATTTTTTTAAAATTGAAGCAGAAATGGCTCCAATTTAGTGCGCATGCGTCAGATTGAGTTTCTGCGCATGCGCACTAAATTGGAGCCATTTTTGCTTCAATTTTTTTTTTAATTTTCCTGCCGGTGAGGCGTCCGATCCGGACGCCTCAAAAACGGTTAAACCCCCACGGAGAGCCCTCTGGAAATCCTTAAAACGGTTCTGTGGATCCGGTCAGAACCGGTGTCATCCCATCACTGGTACCCAGCATGTTTGGGGCAAAGGGCTAATTAACTTGTGAACTGCCCAGAGAGTGCAATAAGCTCTATGAGGTGGTATAGAAGTGTGATTGCTATTGCTATGTAGCCCATGAGTTAAAAAGGAAATAGCAAAGAGAGGAAAGAATGAATACATTGCTTGCTAAATCCAATCTATAACAAAATAAATCAAACAATTAATTTTACCTTGTTCCCCCCCCCAGAAAGTTTATAAAGGCATTGTTAGTGCAAGTAATCTTCAAGCATGTGTATTAACTAACTGTTAAGACATTAATTTACAGTAGTAATTCACTAGTACTAGCCAATTTAACGGAACTCTGCAGCTCATTCTCAACCTGTAAGCAACAAGGAAATGAACACACATCTTACCCCAAGACACCTATCGTATTCAAAACTAATTATTGAAGCAATGTGCTCAAAACTTTAACCTTCTTTACAGCACTGAAAAGGGGTTAATTTGTGCATTTGACTGCTTACAGCAGGAGTGCCCAAACTATGGGCTGGGGCCTGATCCCCCCCCCCCTAATGCCAATTCATCTGGCCCATGAAGCCCTCGTCATTCCTGGAAGTGGAAGTAAAACATGCCCGTACAGGCCGGTTTTACTTCCGCTTCCAGGAGTGACGAGGGTTTCATAGGCCGAATGAATTGGCATTGGGGGCTGCATCTACCCCCCGGGCCATAGTGACCAACTCCCTGAACCATGTGACCGGCCCGCAGCCTGAAAAGTTTGGGCAACCCGTGGCTTACAGTTTTCCCCTTTGGGTAAAATTTGTGAAAGAACTTCACCAACACATCCCTGGCACAAGTCTTTCCTGTACAGATACTGTACTGCTATTTTTCCTAGCCAGGCAACACATGCTTGGGTAAGTCTTCTCCCACACCCACAGGGTTCTTTCACAGGTGCAATTTTGAAACAGCTTATGAGAAACTCATTGGGGAAGTACTCCCACGCCACTGCTGGTAAGCAAAAGATCAGCACTGAGAAATAGTCTATATTCAGACAAACACTACAAATGCTGCCGGATATGATGAAAGCAACATATGGTGTTCCTATCAGCACAACAACTAGTCATTTGAATGCTCAGTCATGGCACAGATGCTGTGCAAGATCAAAGTTCATTGTCTCCAGGCCCAACTAAAGGCTGCATAATTCCATACAGACGAAAGACCTTTTACCAAACTATCCAAATGAGAGCTCATTAAAATCGCAACACAAATGGCAAGCTTGCAAGCAATGTCACACTAAAACCATTTGAAAAGAACAGCAAATGTAATTTATTCCTGGCTAGTAAGACAGTTCTGAGAACACTGCTTGGAATGAAATTTTCTCCACAACCCACCTCAGAATAAGCAGTGATGGATAAGGATATCATACTCTAGAAATCTCTCTAGAGGCTTTTAACTGAAAAGTCCTACTGCAGGCTATCTATATGTCATACTTCCACCAGCACCTAGATGTGAAAGAGGTGCTCAGAAGGCACTTCTAGGACACACCCAAGTGGCAAATGTGATGCCTTTTCAAGTTGGGAACTGCATCATGCTCCCTCAAACAGTTGGTGGACCGGACTGATGCTCCAGCCACCGCTAGAATCAGCTGTGGACTCATTTGCGGCTGTTATAAACACATTTACAACAGCCATAAATGAATCCATGACTGTCGTAAATGCATTTACCACAGCTGTAAATGAGTCCACGGCTGATTCCGGTGGTGGCAGCAGCAGCAGCAGCAGCTGGAGTGAGGGCGGGGACTGGATTATTTGGCGCCACAGACCAGATCCAGCCCACAGACCACATATTGAGAACCCCTGCTTTAGACATATACCACCACCATCCCGCACCCATTGCAGTAGGTTGAAATCTTATCAACTTTAGCCATGATCCCCCACTTTCTGCACAACCACTTCAGCAATTCTAAAATAAAAAAATGTTGAAGAAACTGGGACTATTTTTTTCTGGGTCAATAAAAGTTTTTTAAAAGGGATATAGCAATCCAGCATGCAAAGAGATAACACATAATCCTTAGGAGGAGGGACAACTATGAAAAAAGGGAAACAAAACAAAAACTATTTGATGCTTCCAATTTAAAAACTACAGTTGATCTATTACTGGCCAAAGTATGCAATGCAAACTATATCAAGATGCAGACAGAGAGCAAGCAAGCGCATATGTCCCTTTCCATTAGGTCAAGCACTCACACTGGGAAGAAGGCAGGTAGAAGCAATAATGTCAACACAATCGGAAAAAGAACTGCTGGCTGAACAACAAAAAAGATGATTCCCCATTCAAAAGAGATGATTCCACAACAGGCTTCCTTGGATTAAGCTTTATGCTGTGTAGTCACTGGGTTTTAATTTGAATTCATCAGTGCCCAGTCTGATGCAATTTACAGAGTAAATGGCCAAGGTAATCACCTCCTAGGCCAGTTCAACTGCAATGTTTATAATTGTAGAAAAGACCTCTTGTGTGCCATCCCATTGTCAGTAACTGCATATCTCACACGGAATAAATGCGCATATAATATAGATTAAATGCAGCACGCACACACGCACGCATACACACACATACAGAGAGAGAGAGAGAGACTGATAACATCAAACAGTTAAAAATGTTGGATTCTGCCACTAAAATATTTAGCTGGATTACAACCATTGATCACACTAGCAAAAATGAAAACCACTGACGGTTAGAATACTTTGCTTTTAGGTTTACAGCATGGAGGTTCCCACACAAATATACTGATCGTGTACTAACTTACTCTGAAGTAGTCACTGCATGCTGCTAGCACCGCTTTGTGGGCATGAAATTTCTGGTCTTCTGCAATAAGAGTTATATCACAGAGCATTCCATTGCTTCTTTGTTGGTTCAGAGCCGCCAAAACAGCATCATTATGAGAACTGGACTGGCAAAGCCGCTGACCAGTCAGCATATCTTGAAGACTGAAAAATTGTGAAGGAAGGATTAAAGCCTTAAATCAAAAAGCATTAAAATATAATTTCATTCCATTTACAATTAGCCCATTCAGACTTAGTAATAATCCTGTATATACCACAAAATATGCCAATGAATCAGGGTGGATTTGATTTAAAGCAAATTGTTTTAAACCATGATTTAAACCACGCTAGTCAATAAGACAATAAGATTCATTGTTGCTTTTCTAATATTGTTTAAGATTAGATGAAGGTTTCATTTTTAGAATACCAATTTTTCCAGATTAATTTTAGGGCTCTATAAAAAAAATTCTGATTTGGTACATTAGAATCACATCATAGATAGATAACTATGAAATGACTGAACTACAATCATTGAACTATATCCAGTTTAATAGGATAATCTCTCTTATTTGGACAACTCTTCTGATGTACTTCACTGGAAGGAGAAAGATAATTACTGTACAACCTTACCAATAATTAAAACAGGTACACAGAAAGAACCTCCTCAAAGACTGTGGTATTTTTGAACCCTGTGCTACACCAACTTTGTGCCGGCGAATCTTTCTCACACTAGGTCAGGTGAAAGGGACTTCAGAATGAACTCCCCAAAGGTAATTTCATTTTGGCAGTTTCATGTCTGGCCTAGACTAACAACAACAACAACAACAACAACAACAACAACAACAACAACAACAACAACAACAACAACAACAACAACAACAACAACAACAACAACAACAACATTATAGTATATATAGTCTTGTAGTTCCTTATAAACCATCCATGTTTGTTAACTGATATAATTAAACAAAATATCTTTTAAAAAAAAAAACTTTAACTATAAGCCTGGTCCACACATGACGAACTTAAAATATTGTCTTCTGTAGATCATTTATCCTTATCTTCCTGTTTGTTCATAATCTGGAAAAGAAACACAAACTTTCCTGCTTTAACGGGTCCTAAGCAATTTCTAAATTTAGAATGAATGAGTCCAATGGATTTGTTCTACACCAACAGAAGTTATTGCTGGAAAAAGTGAAACCATTACTTAAAACAGTCTCTAAGTACAAGTGCTTAAGTAACTTCCACCAGCTTACTGGTGTGACTTTCTTTAAAGCATCATCACCAAACATATTTCTTGAACGATTCTACCTTAGCTCTAAAGTTTATTATAACTGGCATTACAGACAGATGATAGCTGGATACCCATGTCACAGCTAACTCCTCTTCCATAGTAGTTGACCCTGGTATCAATACTGACAATATTTGTGATAAAATGACCTGGAGACAGTACTTGTCCCATTCATTATTTTTTTCAGGATGCTCAGCATATATTTAACATTTCTTTTAAGCCAAATGTTGAGGATTTTGACTATGACAGTACCATCTATTTTCTCTTGATTCTATTCACAAGCTTGGTTCCACCTATTATTTTCAGAGCTGCTGCTGCAAAATGAGTATTACAGAAGTATTTAGTAATTTCATCAACATCAGTCGGGTTCCCTGATTGGGCAGGATATAAATCTTAAAATTAAATTAATATTAAATTAAATTAGAATTAAATTATTTCTTCTAGCTTAATTCTCCTATAATGTACTGAGAAAAGGCATTTGTCATTGTGATCAAGAAGATCCCCAACTAAGTCACAATTAAAACATGCACATACAATTTGCACATACAGTATCTGACAATTATTCCAAAGCAATAAAAATGTAAATGTTACTTAAGGAACACTTTATAGCATATGACTACAAAGACACTCAGAATGTATCTGCAGTCTGTTAAAAAACACATCCCTAAATATCTTTCTTGCTTCATTCCTATTCCCTAAGAAAAGAAAAATCATCTGGAGATGTGAGGTGGGGGGAAAGGCTTTAAACCATTTTTAACTGCTACATGCACATAACATTGTTGCTGGACATTTGGAAATATTTAGACCCAAATTATAGGAGCTGTGCCGGAGGTTTCTTCTCCATTTGTTTTATATTCTTATTATTTTGAGCAATTTTTGTATCATCAATTTGAAATATAATAAGAAAAGGTCAAGGGTTGACCATTTGAACCCTAATAGTATAAAAATTCACTACACAGCAAGATTCGGGAAGAAGGTTTCAACATGTTTTGAAAATTCCTTTGAGTCCGGTTAAACACAGAAGTCTTGAATTACTGGAACAGCTTTCTAAAAATAGTACTGGCTTCTTCTAATAATCTGTTAAATTACTAGTGCCAACTCCTGTCAACAGAGTGGGCTGAAACAAACATGTATGCGCTAGATAAGACAATGCAAATACTCTCATAAACACAAAGAATATTTCAGTGTAAACAGAGGGCACCATAAGATTGAAAGCAGAGTTTCCCTTTTTGTTAGACTGGCTGAAAATGATAGAAGCTGTCAACACACCTGGAATACACTTGCCATGGCTCCCAGGTTCAGGGTCCCTCTCTAAAATCCCTTATCCACAGTACCCCCCTTTTTTTACACTGGAGTAGGAATGCAGAGGGGGGAATCAGAATGTGATTAGAGTTAAGTAACACATTTATCTTTCTAATATTCGCACCTTAATGGAGATCAGCATAGTTCCTAGGCACAGATAGTGATCTTCTCTCTAGGGATCATTGATAGCAGGTAAACAAAGCCTCACATAGAAACAATTTCTGATGGCTTGTAAAGCCCTGAGTTGGGCTAGGCTGAAAACATAATTTCCCTAATTTTCTTTTATACCTTAATGTCCCAGTCAATTAGCCTAGTAAATACTCATTATTTTATAATGCAGACAAATTACCTCTGGCTTCTTCCACTCACACAGCTCTCATACCCCCCCCCCCCATTTGCATGTCTTCTGGGAAGTAAGTAGAAGGGTTTTTGAAGTCAAAGAGAAGTCTGAGGTGTGAGACTCCTCTCAGTCCTTCTTTGACTTCTCTTTAGCAGTAAATCAATTGAAGGTGTTAACTGTCCCTTTTGGAATCAGCAGATACAGATAGGTTGCCTTCAAAGCTTTATGCCCTCCCCCAGTTTCACAGCACCTGATTGGAAGACTATTATTCAGAACCCAAAATTATATTGGAATCTATATTAATATTGCATTGTTCTTCTATCTCTTTAATCCATATTCATGTATATACAAAGAACATAAGAAATAGAGCACTTGTTGGCAACTTAAGTGTCTGGTGAAAAATCCTTAACCATTAATTCTTGATTACAGTTCTGTAAATTGAATCACTTCTTCAGGCCTGACTCCACTTCGACAAAGGAGGATTAGGATGGAGTGTTTCAATCTCTTTTCTCTTTCAGCCTGCTGCTGCTGCTGCTGCTGCTGCTGCTGCTTCTACCATATCCAAATCTGAATATTGGCGATCATCATTGTGATCAGCCACTAAGACTGTCCTGAGAATATAATGCAGTGGCCTTTCATCTGCCTTCTATATTGCAGCATGGCAATCATACCACTGATCCAGTTCCACTAGTCACTTTCTGGTCCTCAGCCCTTTTGGCACACAAAGTCCTCCTCAGCCCTAGGCCAGTATTGATGAAGCTTCTGCCCTCCATCAAGATGGAATCAAATAGGATTTAATCCACTTGGGAACCATCACCCTTCTCTGTGGACTTCAGCACCCAAGGCTGTTAATCCTCAGGGTTGTCAGGCTAGTTAACTGCCACCTGACATTTGGCATTGAGTCACAGGAAGTGTAGTCTACTCTATTACCATAGCAGGATAACCTGGCCAGACTGAGGCAGCCTGCTTACAATCAGAAATGAAATATATAGAATATACAGTTGTCACTCTAATTATCCTGTTAATATTATTTCCTCCTCATCTGTGTAATAATATCACATTGTGATAATCTCTAACAAAATTAATCTTGTTCCATCCAGCCTTCTCCAACGTGGTACTCTCTAGTCATGATGTATTACAAATGAGGGGAACTGCAGTTCAACATATTTAGAGGGTACCAGGTTCAAGAAAGATGCCTTAATCAAATAAACTGAGTTCTCATAGTTCTTCTATTATTTAACTATTATCCATGCAAAACCTAATTGTATCCAATGTTTAGATATCACCCTAATGCCTGATCTATGAGGATCAGCATAATCCTCCCCAGACTTAACCTCATTAACAGGAAGACTGGTACTTTGTATTACCGTATGTCTAACATGCAAACAAGCTAGGGAAATAGAGGCTGAAATCCTGCTGGATTGCTACCCTTGTGTAACTGAATATTATACAAGCAGTAATAGTGCCAAAGCAGAAGTGCTAGTCACAGAGCACTTACGCAGGCACATTGAGCAACTGGTTGCAACAGGAATTATGCAACTGATTGCACAAATCCTGTTGCCTATGTGTAACACCTAGCAAAGTTATCCCTTCAATTTACATTACACTGAGACATACAATATTCTAGCCACAACAAAAGTAAGCATTGTTATGTACACATTTCATATGAAGGAATATTAAAAGGGGGGAAAGCCATTAAAACCTGTCACATCAGCAACAACAAATCCTTCCAGATACAAGACAGTAGAATGATTTTGACGGAACACCTACGCATGCAGTTTGCCACACTGCCATCCTCCAGGGCTAGCACTCATCAAATGGATATAAACTTAATGAACACTGGCTGGAACAGCACTCATGAACTTTACCTGAGGCACACCTCAGACGGCATCCTTCAGCTGAAGCCTTCTGAACCGCTTGCTTCTTAAAAACGTGCAAGAAAAACAGCACACATTCCAGCTATACAAAAAGAGAAAATTAGTTTGGTTATGAAAGACAGCCCAAGCTTCTCTCCCCTCCATAAGAAAATAATCTACCCTTACAAAAAAAAAAAAAAAAAGGCAGATTAGACAGACTCACAATATAAAACAGATTAACAACTGCAGCAACTGGAAGAAATGTAACATCAATACACCTTTTTTGATATTACCAACAAGGAGCAAAAAACAGTACGTAGAAAGCAATACAATTGTCTGGGTGTGACACAGCTGCTAGCAGCAAGCTAAACAGAGAAAACTGTGTAACATCCAGCCAAAATATCAGGACTCAAGAATCCAAAGGGGTTTTTTTCCTGAAAAAATATATGAAAAACAAGACATATGCCACATATCACATACATATTGCATTACCTATATAGCATGCCCATTCCACCATGTTTCCACAACCCCTCAACACAAATAAAATGTGATAGGGGAGATCTCACTTTGAACTGCTAGGTACAGTATTTAATTCTACACAACTCCTTTAAATGTGTCCCAGCAGCAATTCAGAAATTATGCAGTGAATCTGTAAACTTAGGGCTGAGCTATCACTGCCCACTATAGAGGGAAAGTATGCAGACAGTAGGAACACAGGAGGCAAGTGTAATATTCAGCTGCATCAACATAGGCTAGTGTCCAGATCAAGAGAATTAACAGTACTATTCTGCTTTGGACAGATCTCATCTAGAATTGTGTGTCCTGTATAAGGTACTACAGTTTTTTAAAAAAGATATTTACAAACTGATACTTGTCTAGAGGAGGGTAACTAGGATGGTAAATAGTCTGAAAATCAAGCCCTACAAGGAATTTGGGGGTGGGGGGAGCTGGGTAAGTTTAGCTGATAGAAGACTGGGAAACAATATGATAGCCATCTTCAAGTAGCTGAAGCACCAGTGGTGGGTTGTTGCCAGTTCGCACTGGTTCGGCCGAACTGGTAGCAACAATCCTGGGTAGTTCTCCGAGGGGGGGCGGGTAGTAACCACCAAGGTTTTGTTTTTTTAGGCGTCCAGTTCGGACGCCTCACCTGCAAAAAACATTATTCAAAATTGTAGCCAAAATGGCTCCCAAGAACTGCATATGCATCAAACTTCCATTTGATGCATGCACAGTTCTATTTTTTTACTGTGCATGCGTCAAATGGAGGTTTGACGCATGCACAGTTCCTGGCAGCCATTTTGGCTGCCAGGAAAGGAAGGGCACAGGCAGTGCCTGAAGAAGCAGTGGTGGCATTTCCTCACCAGGCCGCACACGCTGCACCGCCAGGCTGCCGCACCATTATGGTGGTTTGCTGCAGCGGCAGTTTGCTGCTGCGCTGCTGTGCCACCGCCTCTGCTGCTCCCCGACAAGTCGACCCAGGGTAAGTGACCCAGGGTTTATGTTGGGGTGGGTTGATTTGAGGTTGGGGTGGGTGGGTGGTTTGATCTGTGTTTGGATGGGGGGGGTGCATTTTTATGTAATTTTTATTTTATTTTATTAATTAATTAATTTATGGGTTTGTGTTGTGGGTGGGTGGGTTGAGGTGTGTGTGTATTTTTATTTTATTTATTTATTTTATTATTATTTTCTTTGGCACCGCCCACATCATGATATCATGACGTTGGCTCCGCCCATGACATCATGATGTCATGACATTGGCTCCGCCCACACAGTGATGACATCATAGTGTGATAGCAAAATTTTTGACAACCTACCACTGTGAAGCACTGTCACATAGAAGGAGCAAGTTTATTTTCTGTAGCTCCAGAGGATAGGACCAAATGTACTGTGTTCATCTATAAAAAGAGAAAGATTTTACACACACACACACACACACACACATTTTTGCTCATGATCTGAGTTCAGTCCTGACAGGGATTAAGGATGACTCAATCTTCCATCCTTCTGAAGTTGGTAAAATGAGTACCCAGCATGTCATGGGCAAAATAGTAATTACCTTGTGAACAGCCCAGAGAGTGCACTAAGTGCTATGGGATGGTATATAAGTATAATTCCCATTGCTATTGTTATAACAGGTCAGAAGAACCCTGATGAGAACAAGACTGAGTCAAAGCAAAATGATGCAAGCCATCAGAAATCGTTTCCATGTGAGCATTACTAACCAAGGTACACTTGCTGATGATAGCAGAATGCTTCATTTCATATGAAGATTACAGGATCTTTATAGCCATTCTTGCTTTCAGATCAAACATCTCCCAGTACTAATATCTTAAGAAATCATCAATTCACAGTATTAACTCTGCACACTCAAAAAAGTTTGCACTTCCAAATTTGATGCACAATTCCAAAGTCATTTTCTGCATTGTGATTGCTTCAGTGGGCATCCTTGCTCACCTATATGTATGAGCAACTGAAGGGACACAGTACAGGCTGACATAAAGGAAAGGTTGTGCTTACCCAGAGCTCAAAAGGACACTACAGTAATACCCCGGATAACAATTGCATTGGATAACGCTAAAACCGCATAACGACGACAAATTTGGGGGGAAGATTTGCACCGGAGAACGTTCTTTTTTAGCGTTATCCGATACAGTGATTCTTAGCAGCAGGGTGGCTGGAAAGCTGAACGGGGTTCTCCGTTCAGCTTCCCAGCCAGCCTGCAGCTATGGAGGCAGGGATGCGGTGGCTGGAAAGCTGACGGGGGGCTCCCCCTTCGGCTTCCCCAGCAACCCCACAGCTGTGGAGGCAAGGGCGGGTGGCTAGGGAAGCCGACAGGGAGTCCCCGTCAGCTTCCCCAGCCACCCTGCAGCTGTAGATCGAGTCCTCTGATCTCTCTGGAGCAGGCAGGGGACCCGATCTACAACTGTTACTGGGCTTCCCCGACGTCCCCAGCCAGTGGAGCAAGCCAAAACGTCAGAGTTCGAACCCTGATGTTTTGGCTTGCTGCACTTGCTGAGGACGTCAGGGAAGCCTAGAAACAGCTTAGATAGGGTCTTCCCACCTCCCTGGACCCAGCAGGGGGGTCAGGGACCCCAAAATTGGTTTAAAAAATCCGTTTTTTTACCAATTGTGGGGTCCCTGACCCCCCTGCCGGGTCCAGGGAGGTGAGAAGACCCGATCCAAGCTGTTTCTGGGCTTCCCCAACGTCCTCAGCAAGTGCAGCAAGCCAAAACGTCAGGATTCAAATCCCAACGTTCTGGCTTGCTGCAGCCTCCAGGGAAACAGGGCTTTTTTTAACGCTGTGTGATCAATGTATCGCACAATGTTAAAAACTGGACAACGACGAGACTTGTGGAACCAAGTCTCATCGTTATCTGGGGTACTAGTGTACTTCTTTTGTTGTGCACATGCTGGATGACAGGATTGTTTCACCTGGCTCAACCAGTCAGTTGCTCAGTAGTTTGGGAGACATGGGGCAGTGAGGCTCACAGAACAGCACAGGGAAGGGAGGCTCCCTTTCTAGTCCATCTGGGAAACAGAAACACACTCTTAAAGGACATTCTTTCTTTATGCAATCTTCTTTATGCAATCTTCCCCATCTATTAGTCTGTACTAGAGTCTACGCATGTCACTGGGTTTTTATGGGCTTTTCATTCTTCTATAACTTATTAGGTTGTCATCCTCATCTTCATCCTTCTACTCCTTTGGGTGTCAAGGGAGATACAAGGCTCTTGCTCTGGCACTTCTAGAAGCCTCCATTTGCAATATTTGGTGTTCTTATAATATTTCCTTGATGTTATCTCTCCACTTTCCTCTGGATCTGTCTCATGGTCTTTGTCCTTCTCCTTGTACATTTGTTTCCTCCTGCTTGGGGGATGCCCATGATGAATCTAAGAGAAGAAAACATTTGGAGAAATGCCCATTTCAGAGACTACTGGACCTGTCCCACCACCAGCTGGAAGGAAACCATGCATCACCTCACTTCCATGCAACTTCCCTACTCCTGTAATCCCAGTTTCCTCCAGTTTGAGTGCTAAGAAGTAGGGCCTCATTAGTCAGAAGTAGGTCATCTGATGCCTGGATTCTTTTGTTCAATGTTCTGCCAAGGCACTCCTGTTGGAACTAACAAATTTATGACCACGATCTAAAGAAGTGTCATACTTTCATCTCTGTAAACTCTGTCCCCAATTTAGAGCAAGATCCACAGTCATGTGAATGGTCATCTACAAATGCATTTAACTCTTTATTAAAACAAAAATAAAATTATTTTGTATTTGAAATTCTGCTCTCCATCAGGGCAAACATACTACCCACAGGACTGTATCACCTCATGCTACTGTATAAATCACACACACACTCTCAGACAGTCATGTGAGAAATTACAAAGAGAAAATAAAGACCATCTTCCACCATTATGAGCATACAGTAAAACCTCATATAACACTAAAACCTGGTTCCACAAGTCTTGGTGTTATATGATTTTTAGTGTTATCTGATGCATGTTAAAATCCTATGGGATCCATAGAGATACATTGTAACCACACAGGCTTTAGCGGTTGTTATCTGAAGCATCCCATAGGATCTTAATGTTATCTGATGCAATATTTCCCCCCAGATTCCTTAATGTTATGCGATTTTAGTGTTATTCGATACTAATGTTATATGAGGTATTACTGTATTTCAAAATGGACTGGAGATACATTGTAACCACACAGGCTTTAGTGGTTATTATCCGATCCATCCCATAGGACCTTAACGTTATTCGATCCAATTCTCCTCCCCAGATTACTTAACGTTATGTGATTTTAGCATTATCCGATCCAATCGTTATCCGGTGTTTTACTGTATATGACCTTGATTTTATATTTAAAAAAATAGACTTCTCAGAGCTAGTTTCTCCTGAGCTGCATTCTAATGCTAACTATTGATAGCGTCAGCATGACTAGCAATTATTTTCTCAATAAATGGAGGCATCGTCGTGTAGGATATTTGATTCCAGCTGCTTTGATCTACCACACAATGGTGAGCAAACACTGCCCTGGAAAGGGTACGCTGACTTGAAAAGCACATTCCACTCCAGGAAGGACATGACCAGACTAAAACTACCATCCCACAGGCACAGCACATCCTACGAAATAACACCAAGCCATTTCAGACTTAACTACCACAACATACAGTGAAGTTGATTTGTTAAGAAATGAAAATACTATCTTATTTTTATGTGCACAAGAGAGGGAAAAATGTATCATGCTAAAAAAAATACTTTAAAAATACTTTGCTTCAATTATACAATTTATTAAAAGTATATGTCTCATAGACATTTTATTCTTCCAGCCACATTACAGGTTAAGATGCTGAACTTGCAAATGATATGCAGTTGACACACACATGTACATTTCAGCCCGTGGTGATCCTAATGATGCAGTGGAAGTCCTATCCAGGTATCTGGAGGCTGTTAGGATCCGGATGGGGGACAACGGGTTACAGCTGAATCCCAGCAAGACTGAGTGGCTGTGTGTTGAGGTCTCATGTTACCCTGGAAGTTACCATCTTTGGTTCTGGATGGGGCTCCTTTGCCTCAGACGGACCCGGTTCGTAACTTGGGTGTCCTCTTGGACTCACGACTCCTGCTCGATGAGAAGGTGGCAAACGTAGCCAGGAGGGCTTTTGTGCAACTTCGCGTAATCTGCAATTTACGTCCACTCCCTGCTCATGGTCACACATGCCCTGGTCACCTCTAGACTAGATTATTGCAATGTGCCCTTGATAACCATTCAGAGGCTGCAACTGGTGCAGAATTCAGCTGCCCACGTGGTGATAGGATGTGGGCGTTATGCCTGCGCCTCTCTGCTACTGTGGGAGCTGCATTGGCTGCCAGTGTGCCTCTGGATGCAATTCAAGGTGCTGGTAATGACCTTTAAAGCCCTACATAGTAGTGGACCAGGATACTTAAGAGACCACATCACCCCAAGGACATCAGCCCATCCCACCAGCGCATATCGGAGGGGCTCCCTAAGGGTTCCATCTGCCAGAGAGGCTCATCTCTCTGGCACTAGGAGAGCCTTCTCCATATATGCTTTGGCCCTGTGGAACCTCTTACCAATCGAGTTGCACCTCCAGACAGAGCTATTGCCTTTTAGAAAGGGACTAAAAACATGGCTAGCAAATCAGGCGCGGGGTGCTGTCAGTACGGCAGTGCCCCCTCCTGTTGGTTGATATAAGGGCTGTCCGGGTGGGTTTTTAGCTTCTTTACCCTAGCTCTAGCTAGTTTTAATGTGGAACTGGAGGTAGAGGACTTTTACAGTTTTAATGATTTTAACTTGAGTTTTTTATGATTATTTCTATGGGGTTGTTTTCATGTCGGGTTTGTAATATTTGTTGAAGGCCGCTCATCTCTGTCCCAGTTCCTGCCAACCTAGCAGTTTGAAACCAAGACATTGAAAGTAGACAAATAGGTACAACTTTGGTGGGAAGGTAAACAGCATTCATTGCACTCTGCTGAAGTCATACCTGCCATATGTCAACAGAAAATGTCTGTAGACGCAGACAGCACTGATTCATTGGTTGTAAATGGAGATAAGCACAGAGCCCTAGTGTTGGATATGACTGGCTTTCTAGCAAGGGCAACCTAAGCCACATTAAAGGTAAAGATTCCCTTGCTCGAAAACCAGTCATATCCGACTCTACGGTTCAGTGCTCATATCTGTTTCAAAGCTGAAGAGCCAGTGCTGTCTGCTTTTGCAGACGTTTCCGTGGTTGTGTGGCAGGCATGACTAGGCACCGGAGCACACGGAATGCTGTTACCTTCCCACCAAAGTGGTCCCTGTTTATCTAAGGCATGTGTCGCTGTAGACAAATTGGATGTTTCAAGGAACAGGTGCAACTGGCACAGAAGCTTTAATTTTACAAAGGCACCCCTAGCTTCCAAGCTCAGAGATGAGTCAAGGAGTACTCCCAAACTGCAAACCTATGCTTTCAGGGGGAGCATAATAACCACATCCAGCACAGGCTGAATACACACATTGAGAGGTTATGAGATAACAGAGCTACTAAGTCCAGTCTGGCCAGGTTATCCTACTATGGTAATAGAGTAGACCATACTGCCAATGACTCAACACCAATTGTCAGGTGGCGAGTAACTAACATGACAACCCTGAGGACTAACAGCCTTGGCGAAGTTCACACAGGGAAGGTTGATGGTCCTCAAGTGGATTAAATCCCACTTGGATCCATCTTGATGGAGGGCAGCAGCTTCATCCATTCTGGCCTGAAGCTGATGAGGACTTTCCTCAGGACCAGAAAGTGACTCGCAGAACTGAATCAGTGGTACAGGTGTCATGCTGTGATGTGGAAAGCAGATGAAAGGCCACTGCATTATATTCTCAGGACAGTCTTCATGGTTGATTACCATGAGGATTGTCGATATTCTGAATTGGATATGGCACAACAAGAAGAGCTAATAAGGATCCACAGAGATTTTAACTGCGCAGTGGAATCCTGTATAACGATTTTAATTGTTTCCACAGGGTCCGTCGTTGTACAAAAAAAATCGCTAAACGATGCATGCATTGTATAGCGATTTTCCCTATGGAATGTATCATACAATGATTTTCGCTCTGCTTTTCCCCTGGGAAGTGTGTTCCCAGATCAAAGGCAGCCGTGCGGGGGTTCGGGGAAGGGATCTACGGAGATCCACTTGCTGTTTCGAAGCAAGGGAACCTCCATGGACCTCTCCCCCTGAAGAGCACTGGGCTTCTTTTCCCCAGGGAAGCCCATTGCCAGGGCAAAGGCAGCCCTGTGGGGGTCAGGGAAGAGATCCACAGAGGTCCCCTTGCCTGGAAAAACATTCTGCCCTTGGAATGACTTGCGCTCTGCTGAAACTGCCATTTGTATGGTTAATCTTGCTGTGTGTTTTTGTTTTTAGGGGTTTGTTACATGTGTATATTTTGTTTTATTCGTCTGCTACCCACTGAAAGCAATTGTGCTAGTAACCGCTTTAGAAGCAAAGGTCACAACATTTGGAGCTGTTTAGTTCTAAGAAGGGGAAATAAAGGAAGCTATGGTCAGTGTGTAAGAAATTGTGCAGTGTCAAGAAAGTAGGTACAGGGGAAAAAATTCACAACACAATGATAATAAATGGTTGTGGATCTTAGAAAAATATATAAAAGAAATAAACTATGTGAAGTGTGAAGATGTTAACTGTGAATTCAAAGTTAAACTATGTGTACACTTAGCTCCTAAAAAGCATTCCTAATCTCAGAGACTTCACTGTAATGCAAGTTGCAGTGATAGCTAAGCATTTGTGTGGGTTTAAAGGTGATTATACATATTCATGGAAGGTAAGACTATGAGTCATGATCTCACCTCCAGCATCAGAAGCAATATGCCTCCTTCATGCCAGTTGCTGGGGAACACATATAGACAGGTGGCATCACACTGTCGTCCTTACATCTGGACTTCCCATAGGAAGCTGGTTAGCTCAGTGGTTTAGAAAACTGACCGAGAGTTTGAGAGTTCAGTTCCCCACTGTGCCTCCCAGGAGAACAGCCACCCTTTCTCATCACAGGTAAGCTGCGTAATCATAGGGTACCCTCCAAAGAAGGGAATGGTAAACCACTTCTGTGTGTCCTCGATCTAGAAAACCTTGGACAGGGTAAGTCAGAATTAAATGAATGGCATGCCATACATCCACATAGAGTCACTGTGAAGACACAATTATCGTATATTTTAGACAGGTTTGGACTGCAGTTGCTTAGTGGTTAAGACACTGAACTTGATGACTGGAAGGTTGGCAGGTCAGCAGTTTGAGACCCAAGTGCTGCACGATAGAGTGAATTCCTGTCTTTGTCCCAGCTCCTGCCAACCTAGCAGTTTGAAAGCACAAAATTGCAAACTAATAAACAGGTACCACTTCAGGGAAGGGCAAACAGCATTCCATGCACTCCAGCATCTAGTCATGCCTGCTATATGACCATGGAAATGTTTGCTAACTCAGACAGCACTGGCTCTTTGGCTATAAATGGAGATGAGCCCTGAAGCCTAGAGTCGGATTCAACTGGCTTTCAAACAAGGGTGACTTTTACCTTTCACTTTAACAGTCTGATCAGTACCACTGTTCTTGTATTTTAACATAAATTAATCGTCAGTCTGGTCCGCCAGTGTGCAAAATCTTCTGGCAGCTTCTCCCATCCTTTAGTGAAAATGTTAAAGAAATAAGGCTTTTGCCTGCCTGCCAATATAGCATGGAAAGCCACACAAGGTGCACTTTTCCTTTCACACACCGGTTAAAAGGCCCAACAGCCATCCCAAGGAAAAAGGAGGCTAGGCCAGTTTGAGGTATCTGGGTTAATTTAGGATCATCTAACAGATGCTACTTTTTACTTTCATAACCAACCTAGACTTAAAAGCAGCATCCAAAGAATATATTCTCAAACAAAAGTGTGTCGCGCACGCACGCACACATGCGTACACATGGGTCCACAACCACATTGTTGTCTTACAGACAAAGATGGGTTGAATGAAACACCTAGGATTATGGACGTCAGGACTGTAAAATGCAAGTGTGAGCAGGCCTTTAAAGTTTGTGCTGAAGAGGGAACTTCTGCAGGGTGCCCCTCTTCTCACCCTTCAAGAGGAGCAACTGTACCTGAAAAAATAATTCCCTTTTTATAAAGGTCTCCTTTGCTCAAAAGCCAGTCATGTCCGACTCTAGGGGTCAGTGCTCATCTCTGCTTACAGCCAAAAAGCAGCACTGTCTGCATCTGCAGAAATTTCCATGGACATGTGGCAGGCACGACTAGGCACTGGATCACACAGAACACTGCTACCTTTCCTGTTGAAGTGATACCTATTCATCTCCCAGGTCCTGCTAGGTTAACAGGAGCTGGGACAGACAACGGGCACTCACCCCGTCATGCAGCACTCAGGTCTTGAACTGCTGACCTGCTGACCTTCCACCCTTCAGGCTCAACATCATAACCACTGAGTCACTGTGGCCCTTGCCCCTTTTATACACAACTATAACAGGCACAGGATCCTTTCCCACCTCAAAAACTCAAAAAAAATTCCTAATCCCCAATATATTTCTCTACAGCAGGTGTGAAAAGCATGTGACCAATCCCTTGTCACTTGTATTACAACTCCCATCAACCTCAGCCAGCACAGAAAAGATGAGAGATAATTGGGACTATAGTACAGCAGCCTCTGGACATTAGTTAAAGGTAAGGTAAAGGTTGCCCATGCTTGAAAGCCAGTCATATCCGACTCTAGGCTTTGGTGCTCATTTCTGTTTACAGCCAAAGAGCAGGTATTACCTGCGTATGGAGATATCAACATGGTCATGTAGCCGGCACCACTAGCTGCCCGAGTTCACAGAATGCTGCTACCTTTCCTGCCAAAGTGGTACCTATTTATCAATATATATACCATATATGCCGGGGTACAAGACGACTGGGCGTATAAGACGACCCCCCAACATTTCCACTCAAAATATAGAGTTTGATATACAGTATACTCGCTGTATAAGACTACCCCCTCTTCCGCACATCTTCCACACACCAAATAAAACGTAAAAGAACATCAGATTTGATTTCAACATGTTAATTTATATTCAAATGCTTATGACAGGCAGAAAAACTGTCACAAGGCTGTATGTTATCAAACATATACAGTAAACATAAAACAGTGCAAGTTTATTAAACGTAATTCACCAAAGACAATTCACTAAAGCTGAATGGAACAATAAACCTATGGGAGCTGCCATGCTGTTTGTTTTCTAATCTGCTAACCAAACTGGAACACTCAATGATAGAAGGAAGATAACAAAAAGAGGGAGAGAGCAAGTGCCAGGCAAGTCCCTAGCAAGTTTGTTGGCATGACAGTTTCCCTTTAAAAGCCTTCAAACTCCTGTTCGTCATCTGATATTAAAAGTTGTTATCCGATCCATCCCATAGGACCTTAATGTTATTTGATGCAATTCTCCTCCCCAGATTGCTTAACGTTATGCGAGGTAAACATTATGCAAGGTAAACGTTATCCAAGGTAAACGTTATCCGAGGTATTACTGTATTTTATTCAACTGAAGTGCACCCGGCGTACAAGATGCCCCCCCTTGGAGGGATGTTTTTCAGGGGTAAAAAGTCATCTTATACCCCAGCATATACGGTATATATATGACATTGATATATGACACTGTTGCCCATCCTGAAAAAATATTTCCCCAACCACATCTAGAATCCTGGGTATGGCCCTGCCTGCTGACCTTCCAGTCGTCATGTTCAGCCTCTTAACCATTAAGCCACCGCAGTCCCCCTCTGGAGATTGCCAGGGAAATTCCTTCGCCTCCCTGAGAAGGAAAAGGTGGTGGGAGCAGAGGGAGGAGGAAGAGAAGGCGTTCTAAGTAAGCCTCCTCCTGGGCCAGCTTCAAGCTCCACAGAGTGACAGGGCTGGGGGCACGTCGTCAGTTCGAGACTCGAGTACTGCATGACAGATTGAGCGCCCGTCTATATCCCGTCTATATTCAGGCGTCCCCTGAGCAGAGTTTCTCCAGCAAAAATCCTTTCAAGCCAGAATT
Source organism: Furcifer pardalis (assembly GCA_030440675.1). Lineage (NCBI taxonomy): Eukaryota > Metazoa > Chordata > Lepidosauria > Squamata > Chamaeleonidae > Furcifer > Furcifer pardalis. The sequence continues at coordinate 71,480,434 of CP126890.1, read as the reverse complement.
TCTGACACAAAATTATTACCTCCCCACCATCACAACTGATTAGGTTGAAAGAAGAAAGTGAAACAGCTGGCTTGAGACTCAATATAAAGAAAAGAAAGATCATGGCAACAGGCCCTATCAGTCCCTGGAAAATAGATAGGGAATAAGTAGAAGCAGTGACAGATTTTACTTTCTTAGGATCAAAGCTCACTGCAGATGGTGATTGAAACCATGAAATAAAAAGGCGACTGATGCTTGGAAGGCAAGCTATGAGAAATCTGGGGAGCATAGTGAAAAGTTTTGTTGTTTTTGTTGTTGTTCAGTTGTACAGTCGATTCCGACCCTTTGTGACCCCATGGACCACTGTCCGCAAGGCACTTCTGTCCTCCATCATCCTCCTCAACCCGCTCAGCTCTGTGCCCATTGTCTCTACAATACCATCTAGCCATCTCATTTTGGGCTGCCCCCTTCTTCTTTTGCCCTCCATCCTTCCCAGCATCAAGGCTTTCTCAAGGGAATCCTCTCTTCTCATTTGATGTCCAAAGTACTTTAGCTTCATCTTCACTGTTTGACCTTCTAAGGAGCAGTCAGGTTTGATTTCTTCTAAGTGAAAAGTAGAGACATCAAATTGCAAACAAAAATTCATATAGTCAAAGCATTGGTATGTCCTGTGGCAATGTATGGTGGTGAGAGCAGGACCATTAGGAAAGCTGAGCACAGAAGAATGGGTGCCTTTGAGATGTGGTGATGGAGGAGAGTTTTGAGTCCCCTGGACAGCAAGGAGAACAAACAGGGCAATCTTAGGAGAAATCAAACCTGTCTGCTCCTTAGAAGGGCAAAGAGTAAAGATGAAGCTAAAGTACTTTGGACAGCAAATGAGAAGACTTGATGCTTGGAAAGGTTGAGGGCAAAAGAAGAAAGGGGTGGCCAAAAATGAGATGGCTAGATGGTATTGTGGACACAATGGGCACAGAGATGAGCGAGTTGAAGGGGATGGTGGAGGACAGGAGTGCCTGGCGGACAGTGGTCTATGGGGTCACAAAGGGTCGGAATCGACTGTGCGACTGAACAACTTGCTTCACCAACAGTTTTTTTCCTTTAGCCCTTGGGCGGTTTCTTCCCAGCTGCTGGGAAGTGGCTGACCCTCCACAAGGACATGCTCATAAAAAACAGCACCAGCCCTACACACCGGGCAGAGCAAAGCAGCCCAGGTCAAGCCGCCCCCGTCCCTCAGCGCTGCCCGAAAGGGAAACCAACTTAAGGTCATGCAACTTAAAGCTGCCGCCCAGACTGCCTGGGAGGGAACACAGAGGGGGCCGGGCCGCCCTCCTCGCACCCTCCCTTCCCAAGAGCGCACCGGCGGCGGGCAGAGCGGGCACCATTTGCAACGGAGCGCACACAAAGCTTCCGTGACCCGAAAGCTTAATCAGCCCCGTTGGCCGAGATTAGCTCGCGGCAGGCAAGCGAAAGCCGGCCGGGCTCGTCTTAATCCCCCGGGGCTCACCCACCCACCCACCGACCCTCGCACTCACCTCTCCAGAGGACGCGGTCCCGCTTTGCGCTTCCCTGCGCCGGGGCGGGAGAACGAGCGCACCGAGACCGGGCAACAAGGGGAGCTCTGCAGCCGGGCCAGAGGAGGGCCAAGCGGCGGAGGGAGGCTCGCTCCTTCTTCCCCTCTCGCCTTCTTCGCTCGCCTCCTTCCAGTGGCGGAGCTCCTCCGGGTCCCCCTCCCGCCTTCCTTCTTTCCAGTGCGCAGGAGCAGCTGCAGCAACAGCAGCATATTAACCACCGCAGGACGCGGCTGAAGCTGACACCTGCAGCAAGAGGAGGGAAAGGAGGAGGTGCCTGGCTGGGGGCGCTTGGAGGAGGAAGGAACGGCAACGGGAGGAACGGAGTTCGTTCCTTGGCCGGCGCGGATGCCCGCGAGAGAGGCAGGGCAAGCCGCCAAAGTGGGGCCACCCCAGGGTTCAGTATCCTTTATATCTGAGGTGTAGACATTGATGGCATGAAGTCTCACCATTACGTCTGACGAAGTGGACTTGACAGAAGCTCACTTTTACTGGATTTAGTCTTTAAGGTGTCACGACTTTTTTGTTTTTGTTGTTGTTTTGTTTTGTTTACTCTGTGATCTCTTCTTTTCCTTTTCTTTTCCTCTCTTCCTTCCTTCCTTTCCTCCCTCCCTCCCTCCCTCCCTTTCTTTCTTTTCTTTCTTTGAATTTGTATTGCTGCCCACTCACCAAGGTGACTCCAGGCGGCTCACAAATATAAAACATAGCATAAAATTTAAAAAACTTTAAACTTTAAAAGCTACTAAAAATACCCTCCCAACTCCCAGACATTAAAATTATAACTAAGAGCACAGACAGCTCTAATTCTATAAGCCAAAGGGGGGGGGGCAGGTTTTTAAGATCTTTTCTGAAGGGCAATAGCTCTGCCTGGAGACTTCACTTGGTTGGCAGGAGGTTCCACAGGGTCTCCTCCTCCTCCTCCTCCTCTTCTGTCCTAGCCAAATTTGGATACTGTATAGGCGATCATCATGGCAATCAGCCAAGGGTGTGCTGGGCACCATGGGAGGGTGCTAGACAGGGGTGAGGGGCAGCAACCAAGGGACAGGGGAGAAGGCTGCCCCCAGGAACTGCTTGGTCGTTGCCCCTCACTTGGTCTGCCTGGCGGGCAACACTTTAGAATAAGTCATTGCTCGAAGCTGAAGGAAGGAGCTTGGAACAATGGCTTAATCTAAGGTGCAGTGTGTGAGAAGTGTTCTTGGACTTCAGTTTGCAGAAGGTCAAGTCAGGGTTCCTGGGGAATGAAGTCCAAGAACATCTGGAGAGCCACATTTGCTGACCCCTGTTCTAGACACAGCATTTTTCATTTGTTTGATTCATTTAGGAATGATTAGTTTAATAATGATAACAATTACACACATAACTGTTTAGACCTACCATATCTGGAGTCAAAATAGCTATGATGGCATCCAGTTTTTGATAAGAAAGGCGGGGGTTTTAAAAAATAATTTTTCCTTCTTTGCTTCTGCCTTCTCAATAATAGTTTCATTTGTTTGACTGCTGCTTATCTGTTACTAGAGTAAGAGTCCTAGGCAAAAATCCATCACTTTAAGCAGCTGTTGTAAATGACATAGAGGTCTACTAGAATCATACCTCTGGATTACTAATGTACTCTCTAACATTTACTTTGGCCCTCAATTAAAAGAGTAACAGTCAACCACTCTTGCTATAGCCAGATGGAATTAGACTTTCTGTCAGATAGCAGCTGAGAGTTTCCCAACCTTTGATTCTTGGACTTCAATTTCCAGTAGCCTAAGGGCTCTTTCAAATACCACGTGACCTAAAATAGGCCACTTTTTGACCCCCCTACCCCCTTTATGACTTTCCGTGACCTTTGACCGACTCCCCCCTAAATCATGTGGTTTGAAGATAGATCTATGGCCAGCTGGATGCGAAAAGCAATGATAATTTTGGAGTCATGTGACTTCACACCATACCCCCCCTCCGTCAGTGACTTTCCGTGACTTTTGGTCGACCCCATCCCTCCCTAAAATGGTCACATGGTATTTGAACGACCCCCTAAGTCAGTACATTGGCGGATCAGTGCTTTTGAGAATTGACTTCAGCTTCTGGGAATTGAAGTCCAAGAACCAAAGGTTAAACACTGTGTTAATACAAATAACTGTATTTTAATATATACAGTGGTTACCTACAGAACCCATCTCATTTACTGATCTGCCAATTACTACTGGAAACTCGTTCCATGGATGATTTGAGTTTGGCCAATGACAAAGCCAAGAAGGTGGCTTCATTTTGGCAGTTTAAAGTTTGACCGGGACACAAAAGAAGAAGCTCTACAATGTGAAGAAAAACAGGATGGTGGTGCCAGATGTATTTCACAGAACAGCTGTCTTTTGAAATAAAAGATTTGTATTCATCAGTTTAAGTTGTGTCAAGTCATACATTAGTCAAATATATTAAATATTCATATATGGTGGAACAGCAGAGGGAGTAAATTATTAAATAGTAAACTATTGTGTACATCTGATGACATGATATTTATAATGTATTTCACCAAGAGCTCTTGTGTATATGTGTGGCTAAGTGGTTAGAGCTGGACTCCCTAAAACATGAGGTTGGTCACAAGTTGCACCTGGAAAACTGACAATATCACCTTGTTTGCAGCTTGCTAACGTAGCTATCCTATAGCCATCCTCATTTGCAAGAGGCAGGACTATAGGAGAAATACCTTAATAAATTAATGAGTCTTACAAATACAAAGGTAAATAGTGTTCTGTGCACTCCAGTGTATAGTCATGCATGCCACATGTCCATGGAAATGTCTGTAGACACAGACAGTGCTGGCTCTTTGGCTATCAATGGAGATGAGCACCAAACCCTAGAGTTGGAAATGACTGGCTTTTGAGCATAGGTGACCTTTACCTTACCTTAGCTATACAATGATTGCTTATTGGGGAAAGACTGTCCTGTACTAATTTTTATAAAATGTAAATAAACTATTGTTGACAAAGACTTTAAAAATATATGCCTTTTGCCTTTACCACCTATGACTCAAAGTGGATGAGGATGTGCCTTCTCTGCTTCTGATAAAACAGATATATTTATTCAAAAACAAAGTGCCTACAGAGTAGGAAAAATGGTATTGAATGAGTAGGAAATAATTAATAAAACATTTTTTCCAATTTATAAACATGATGGAGTACCAGCTGTATTTTTTACTCTAATTTTCAAGCTTTATTTATTTAAATGGTGATAAACACACATTAGCAATCCATAAATACATTATTTTCCTACAAGTGTCTGTCTACCAGACCTTGAAGCAGCTGGTAGTTACAGGGCTGCTATTTTCTCCCTTTTCATGTTGTCTGAGTTTAAGATTACAACTAACTAAGGTAATAACAGGTATCTTTTAAAGCTGTCCTTTAAGACTTTTCGTCTTTAGTTTTCAGAAGATGTACAAATGTTTTCTCTACGCTCTATCACTGGACATTTAACAAAAAGCCCACAGTTCTCACAGAGATAGGTTTAAGACAAAGAGATAATTATTCATTGATGTAGCTCTAACAATGTAAGATAAAGAATATTGCTGCAAGAGATAAAATTCTAAATACTTCAGATTGTAAAAGTACATCACTTAGACAATTTACTAGCTTGAAATTTCTTTTAGGATGTCTGTATATCCTATTAATCCATAGAACTCTTGATCTGTACAGACACTTTTGATTCTGTGTTCATGATGCATAACAATTAACTGTCCTGAGCTGTTCAGCTCCTGAAGGCAACAATCTTTGCCAATAGTTTGCTTGTTTTTTGGTCTGTCTGCTGCCTGTTTATTGCATTTATACTGTCCATCTGGGTGATTTTCCTATTCTGAGTGGTATACAACATTAAAAGAATTGATACGTATAACAAACAAACAAAAATCTAATTTCCACTGGTGACATGTGAGATAGACAAAAATAAATAAATTAAAAATAAACCTAAACTGCTGAATGCCATTAGGGAGGATAAAGAGCATTACAGTAGTCAATTTGTGAGACTACCAATGAATGGACCGGCACTGTTAAGGAATATTTGTCTAAGTAAGTTTGCAGTTGTACAATTTGATAGAGTTGGAAGAAGGCAGACCGGTGCAAATTGTAAATCAAGACTCAAGGTTTGATCTAAAATGACCCCCAGAGTGTGATTCTGATCTCTAGGGGTCAGAGCCAGTGGTGGGCAGCCAACAATTTTGCTACCACACCGTGGCCAGAGCCAGTAAAAACTCCCTCTTTCAACTTAGCTTCAGTCAGTTTTGGAAACTTGGGACACAAATATCTGAAACATTCTCCATCTTTTGGCAGTGATTTAACAAACTGCTTCATAAGTCCTAATTTAATATGAAAAGGTGGCAATAAAACCTTTTCTGTTGGTACCAAGGTCGTATTAATGACATTTTTTTTTCACCAGGGATTAAGGCGTCTCAGAGTAGCCAGTCAGTTTTTGTCCAATGGAGGTTGTTAGGATATATGAATGTGTTTGCAACGAGAGCAAACTAATGACTGCCTCTTTAAGATTGTGCAGAAAACACAGTCACTACCAGCCAGGTGCAAGCACTGAGTGATTGTGTCTTTAGCATAAATGTAGCACCACTCTCTGCTGTTTAGCCAGCCTGCATTCTCTGACTGCTTTTCTGCTGTGCTCATGTCCATTTGCCTGCTTCGTTCCTGAGGATTACCTGGTATGTTTTTACTTACTGTTCTTTGCAAGTTATTGGAACACATACCTTGCCACATCGTGGTAACCTGTTCGAGGACTGTTTGAAGCTAAGCTACTTCGTAGCATGAATGAACTACTGGTGGATATCTTCGAAGCCAACCTTGGAGCAGAGGTAAAGGTTTGGACTTCTTCCATTGTTTTTCGAAGATAAGAGCTTGAAAGCTCACATTGACTATTAAGACTAGCTGCAACACTTTGTCTGACTTGAAGCCGAGTGTTGACCTGCACTTTGTGCATGCTCTATGTAAATAGTGTAAATATATATTTTCTGCAAACCAAGCCGGACTTTGTTTGTCTCCTGTTTTTCAACAAACACTCTGGAAGCTCAGGGTGTGGCAAAAGCTAAGCCACTTCCAGCACTCTGCATATATTATCCTGTCAGAGGTCTCTGGCTCGACTGTCCCACAAACATAGGAAGGGGTGTTGCGGGTGTTGGGAGAGGTCCACGCGCCCGCACGGGTCCCCCCAACACCCCCGCAATCCCAGCGAACAATCTCTGGGACTGCGGGGAGGGGTGTTGCCCGCACGGGTCCCACCCAACACCTGCGCAGTCCCAGTGATCGATTGCTGGGACTGCAGGGGTGTTTGGGGAGAGATAGAATCTGTCCCCACAACCCTTCCGGAGCCTGGGGATGCAGCGGGCAGGCCAGTGGCAGCACCAGCTATGGGGGCATCATAAAAAATGCCCCTGTAGCTGTTTCTGCAGCTGTCACTAGCCCACCCGTCGGGTCCACAGGCTCCGAAAGGGTCTGTCCCCGTCTTTCTGTAAGTCCCGGAGGCTTTGCTACAGTAGAAAAAGTCCCCTGGACTTTTTCGATTGTAGCGAAGCCTCTCAGCTTCGCAGAAAGACGGGGACAGATACAGAACGGGCACACGTGCCCGTTCATTCCCCCAACCAGTAGTGGGATGTCAAAAATTTTACTACCCCACCGTGATATCATCACAGTGTGGGCGGAACTAACGTCATGATGTCATGATGTCGTGGGCAGGGCTAAATAAAATAAAATAATAAAATAAAAATAAGCACACACACACAATCCTCAACCACCCACCCACCCACCCACAACACAAACCCATAAATAAATTAAATAAATTAAATTTAAAAATAGATTAAAATACACCCACCCACCCCAAACATAAATCAACCCCCACCCCAAACACAAACCCTTCACTTACCTGTTAGTATAAGTGCCTGGGCAGCACCACGTTGCAAGATGGATATGGTCATTGTACCGGTTCTCTAGGATAATATGCCTTAATGTAAAACATCTGTATCTCCTTAAAGGTTCTCCAATTGGAACAGAAATTGGAACAGCACAGGTGTAACTTATTGATGAGGTAACTCCAAGACTTTGCTTAAAAACCCCAAGCAAGGCCGCCAGTCCTTTTTAGGAACTGTGGTAGTATGTCAATATAGGTAAAGGTATTAAATACACATTAAAATACACACAGACACACCACATCCAAAGGTGAGTCACTACCCTGGGCAGCAGGCTATAGGGAGCTTCAGGCTAGCAGCTTCTCTTCCTCCTCCCCACTTGGGAGGACAGCAAGGAGGCCGTGCATACCCGCCAAGCACTGTAGGCATGCATGCACACCAAGTGCTTGGCGCGCATGCGCAGTGAAAAGTGAAAAGGTAAGCCCCGAAGGTGGTTCCCCCCAAAAGCTGCTACCTGTTCTCCGTGACACTGGTAAAAGTTACTACCGGTTCTGGTGAACTGGTGAGAACCTGTTACATCCCATCACTGCACCCAACCCAAGCGCTGATCCTACGCTGGGGTTGGTGCTTGGGTTGGGGCACCAACCACCCTTTGCTTGTGAAGGGAACACAGATTCCCTTTGCAAGGAAAAGGGCAATCCTGCGCTAAGACCTACAGTTTGCTTGGGAAGAGAGAGCACTTTCTGTCCCTAAGCAAACTGGATCCTCCCCTCCCGTTCCCTTTCCTCTTCAGAATGGGAAGAGGGCTTTTTTTAAACATCATGTGATCAATCCATCACACAACATTAAAAACCAGATAACGTTATGACTTGTAGAACCAAATCATAACGTTATCCGAGGTACTATTGTATGTACTTAAAGATGTTCAGCCTCTTGGCTGACTGCATATGATTTAATCAGGGCTGTGACGCAACAGTCTCCAGACTTGCCTAGTTTACTTTCCCATGATCAATCACAAATATAGAAAGCTAATTTGCAAATTATATAAATTATGTGGCAAAATAGAAGCTACCATAGCATTGATATCAAATTTCTACACACTTGTGTTAGTAATATGCCAGAATATAGCTGGATAGATACCTTTCTTGTAAAACATAAATGGGAAGCTGGTTCTTCTTGATAAACTGTTGTGTCAATCTACTCCCATAGGACAAAATGCCTCAGGCAGATTCTAAGACCAAGTTGCATAATGATGCCTCTGCAAAGCATATGACCGTTCTCTTTGAGGCATAGTCTTCATGGGAAATCTTGGCTGGTAAGAATGACGATGGCTAGAGAATAAGAAATAAGCAATCCAGCCACAACTGCTAAATGCTTGAGGATAAGCATTGGTGCAACATCCTAATGCATTTGAAATTATATCTAAAGTCATTCTATTCTCCAGAAATTCAATAAATATAGCAACCTTCATGAGAATGTCTTTAGCCACAACAAAATTATTAAGTTCTCTGCAGAGTATTTAGTCATTGATTAAGAATAAAATACTGTGCATACAGTACTTAACTTATGAATAAATCTCATTAACTGCAATGAAGTAAGACTTCCTTGGAGTGAATTATAAGAGTTTTTGGTTTTTATTTTATTTCTTTATTTTATTTATTGTTTGGTTGGGTGGGTAGGTTAAGGGGTGTGTGTGTGTGTGCTTATTTTAATTTTATTTTATTTATGTTGTTTTTATTTTTTGGTTGTTTGGGTGGGTGGGTAGGTTAAGGGGTGTGTGTGTGTGTGTGCTTATTTTAATTTTATTTTATTTATGTTGTTTTTATTTTTTGGCCCTGCCCACAACATCATGACGTCGGCCACACCCATGATGGCCGTGACATCATGGTGTGGTAGTAAAAATTTTGTCATCCCATCACTGGGCGTAATAGTTAAAGAAAAAATTAAACAAATGAATTAGAAATTCCCCCTCTCTTGAGAATCATTTTAAATTATTAAATTGAGGCTGCCACATTTTGGGTATATCATGAGACAAGAAGGCTGACAGGAAATGACGATGCTGGGAAAAGTTGAAGGCAACAGAAAAGAAGACGACCAAATATGAGGTGGATAGACTTGAGAAAGGAATCTATAGCCTTTCGTTTGAAGGCATGAACAATGCTGTTAATTATAAGATCTTTTAAAGGCCACTAATAAATAGGATTGCCATTTATCAGAAAGAGCACAAACAACCATTTTCCACCTATCCAACTCTGTCTGACTGAAATCTAGTGCCAAAATCTTGATGTTGTAAAGTTACAGTATGCAAGCTAGATGATATCATCATCTGGTAAAGGGAATATTTAATTTAAATAAACTGAAAATTTCCTACTCCCTTCCCTTATTCCAGGTTCTGAACTCCCTAGAGTAACCAAACAAATAGACGAAAAACATTGTGGCACCTTAAAGACTAACTGCTGTATTTTAATGTGAGCTTTCACAGATCAAGTCCACTTCGTCCACTTCGTCCACATAAGAGACTTCATTGCATTAATTTATACATATCAAATTCAAAGGGACACAATGATTGGCTAGCATTGGTTTGCAAATCAGTGTGGCTATTTACAACCAGTAATAACAGATCAGAGTAAACAAAGCAACAAGACAAAAGCATTGTGATACCTTAAAGAATAACTCCTGTATTTAAATGTGAGCTTTTGTGGATCGAGTCCACTTCGTCAGACAAAGGTAAAGGTCACCCTTTCTCGAAAGCCAGTCGTATCCGACTCTAGGCTTCAGCGCTCATCTCTTTATAGCTAAAGAGCCAGCGCTGTCTGCGTTTTGCAGACGCTTCCGTGGTCATGTGTGGCAGGCATGGCTAGACACCGGAGCTCACGGAACGCTGCTGACCTTCCCACCAAAGTGGTCCCTATTTATTTACTTGCAATTTCTTGCTTTCAAACTGCGAGGTAAAAGCTCACATTTTAAAATACAGGAGTTAGTCTTTTAAAGTGCCACAACGTTTGTTCTTGTTTTGTTTACTCTCTGATATGTGTTTGCACAGACTAACACGGCTTTTGTTGTTGTTCAGTCGCACAGTCGATTCCGACCCTCTGCGACCCCATGGACCACTGTCCGCCAGGCACTCCTGTCCTCCACCATCCCCCTCAACTCGCTCAGCTCTGTGCCCATTGTCTCCACGATACCATCTAGCCATCTCATCTTGGGCTGTCCCCTTCTTCTTTTGCCCTCAAACCTTCCAAGCATCAAGGCTTTCTCAAGTGAATCCTCTCTTCTCATTTGATGTCCAAAGTACTTTAGCCTCATCTTTATTATTTGACCTTCTAAGGAACAGTCAGGGATGATTTCTTCTAAGATTGACCTATTTGTTCTCCTCACTGTCCAGGGGACTCTCAAAACTCTCCTCCAACACCACATCTCAAAGGCGTCTATTCTTCTGCGTTCAGCTTTCCTAATGGTCCAACTCTCGCAACCATACATTGCCACAGGGAATACCATTGCTTTGACTATGCGAATTTTTGTTTTCAATGTGATGTCTCTACTTTTCACTATGCTCCCCAGGTTTCTCATCACTTGCCTCCCAAGAATCAGTCGCCTTTTTATTTCATGGCTGCAGTCACCATCTGCAGTGAGCTTAGATCCTAAGAAAGTAAAATCTGTCACGGCTTCTACTTCTTCCCCATTTATTTTCCAGGGACTGATAGGGCCTGTTGCCATTATCTTGGTTTTCTTGATATTGAGTCTCAAGCCAGCTTTTTCACTTTCTTCTTTCAACCTAATCAGGAGCTTCTTTAGGTCCTCCCCACTTTCTGCCATTAGGGTGGTATCATCTGCATATCTCAAATTGTTGCTGTTTCTCCCAGCAATTTTGATCCCAAATTGTGATTCCTCCATCCCTGCATTGCGCATTATGTGCTCTGTGTATAGGTTGAATAAGCAGGGTGACAAAATGCAGCCTTGTCTTACTCCTTTTCCTATTCCAAACCACTCCGTCATCCCATTTTCTGTCCTAACTGTTGCTTCTTGATTCATGTACAGATTTCTCATGAGGCATATAAGGTGTTCTGGTATTCCTATACAGTATCTTTAATTACTTGCCACATTTTGTTGTGGTCGACACAGTCCAAAGCCTCAGTGTAATCAATGAAACAGAAGTAGACTTGTTTCTGATATTCCTTTGTTTTTTCCATGATCCATTTTATGTTGGCGATGTGATCTCTACCCTTCCTCTTCTGAACACGGCTACCACTTAAAAAAGTAATAATAGAAGATCCCTGATTGGTGTTCCGATTTATTGCCGTCAAGGGTGGCCCTGTGAAGAGTTGTAAACGGTGAGTTAGAGAGAGGGGCACTTCGCGAATGGGTTTTTTCCCTTGCCACCCGCTGTTATCTTTCCACAGCTGAGCAAAGGGGAGGCGAATCCGGATCACTAGCGAGGTGCTCCAAACGCACGCGCCCTCCAGTCCACTAAGCGGCGCAAGGGATCTCCTGACACCGGCGCCGGATTGGGGGGGGGGGGCCTGTGGCTGCGCATGCCCGACCCTTGCTTTCGATCCGGAGTGGAGCCGGCGTCCCGGGATGATGGGTGCCAGGGTGACCCGCGCGGTGAAGACGGTGAACCTGGAGACCCGGGCGCACAAGGAGGTCGCCAAAGCCAAGCCCATGCCTGCCCCGCGCCACCCCACCCCGGGCGGCCAAGACGGTGGTGAGTGAAGCCGAGCAGGCGAAACGCGTGGCGTGTATATTATTTCCGTCTTGGCCTTGATCGTGTGAATGTACGGGGGGACAGGGCGCACGTGAGAACTGGGGTGGGAGGAGGGCGTCCCACTTCGGATGCGCCTGTTCATTGAGTCGCATTCAGCTGTTGGCACCCGCCTCCACCCGGAGCGCAGGGCATTTATTTTACACGAAGGGCGCCGTGAATGAAAAGGGGGGGGGGGTGTTTTGGTTTCACACAAACAGTCGCTACACGAGGCTCCTCTTTTCTCCTTCCCCTTTGGGCGCGTGCTTGTGACGTATTAGCGAAGGGTCGCCTGGGAGTTGTAGTATTCCAGGACGCCTTACTGAAATGGACACTAATCCCAAGGGGGGCTGAATATTAGTCAAGGGCAGGGGGGTGCCCAAACTGTTCAGGCCACAGGCCGATCACATGGTTCAGGGGGCCGGTCACCATGGCCTGGATTCGGCCCGCCAATGCCAATTCATCCGGCCCATGAAGCCCTCGTCACTCCCAGAAGTGGAAGTAAAACACTTCCGGGAGCGACAAGGGCTTCGTTGGCCAGATGAATTGGCATCGGAGGCCAGCTCTGGCCCCAGCCATAGTTTGGGCACCCCTGTTCAAGGGTTTCTGGGACATTATCAAATTTGATGCACGACAAGTACTAATAGGTCGTCATTTGCTGCAAATTTGCCTGGGTCGCTTAAATTAAACCATTGTCAAGAGTTGCTAACTTGTTGGGAAATGTGTAATGCCATAATGTTTGTTTTGCATCCATCCTTTGGATGTTATGCATCAGCATGCCAGATAACATTTTTTTTTGCAACCATTACTCCATAGCAAGTTTGAATAACAACCTGGAATTTTCCATTAGTGTCAGTAATGTTCCTTTTCTGTTAGGCTGGCCAACCATTGTATGCCTCTGTACCTGATGTGTATAAATTGATGTCACTCTTATGTCTGACAAAGTGGACTTGGTCCATGAAAGCTCACGTTTAAGTACAGGACTTAGTCTTTAAGGTACCACAACAATTTTCTCTTTTGTTGTTGTTTTGTTTATTCTCTGATACACTCTAATGGTGCAGTGGTTAAACTGTTGTATTGCAATCAGAAAGTTGTGGGTTCGATCCTGACCAAGATTCAAGGTTGACTCAGCCCTCCATCCTTCCGAGGTTGGTAAAATGAGTACCTAGCATGTTGAGGGCAAAAGGCTAATCAACTTGTGAACCGCCCAACGAGTATACTGAGCGCTATGAGGTGGTATATAAGTGTGATTGCTTTGCTTTGCATGTTGATGGTGGTTGAGTGCAAATTGGGAGATCTGCAATTTTCTTAATTCCTCCAACTTTAATGTTAGAATAAGTTCTAACATTAAATTATGCTAATTAATATGTATAACTTACATATTAATTAATACATTAAGGATAAGTCATCGTCCCCGTCCCATGTGTAGGCAGTCTTGGGGGTTTGGGTTTTTTTGTCCACCAGCTTCCCCTGCTCAAGTTAGAATTGTTGTGTTGATGATCAAAGAATGATAGAGTTTGAGACACGAACACGAAAAGATGGAATTTGTAGAAGGTTCTGTCATGAGTTGGCTACTTTCTTAGTATATAATAGGATTTATACCGCACACAAAGAACATATTAAACCCCATGTGATGTCAAGTTGCATCTCACAGTGATCCAGATAGAGATTTTAGGTTGTGGGCTTAGAGAATAATCGAGGACAACCAGAACAGACCCAGATTGTCTTCAGAAGACAGGAATAGTAAACCATTCCTGTATATTCTCTACCTAGACAACCCTTCAAAGGGTCACCATAAGTCAGAATTGTTTTGACAGAAGGAATTATTTACAACACCCTGGGAGTTTCCATGGCTGTGATGTGAACCTAGGTTTCTTGAATCCTAGACTGTCATTCTACCCACCATACCACATTGGCTAGTTTATTTAGCCAGGATATAATTTTGTCCTCCACAGCATTAAATTGCTGGATGTGATGGAGAAGGGTACTTTCCAGAAGCAGCAGCTTGCCAAGCTAGTGTCACAGACTGATTGTGGAACCGCAACCCTACTTTTTTCCTTTCCCTTTTATTTTTTAAAAAATACCATTATTAATTGGAGGGGGAGTGTCTGTGCCTCTTGAACAGAATCCTCTAAGCAAAATGCCTCACCAGATGTTCTTGGTGTGCTGGCATGGGCTTCTGGCAATTGAAGTCCAAGAACACCTGGAGAGTCATGTTTTGAGGAACCTGGTTCTAGGCAATTGGGAACTCCTTTAATAAGATTTTTGATCCTGCACAGGGATCTCATATGTGACTAAGTAACTTTAAAAAATATTTTTTTTCTTTAAATGGGAAAATCAGGGAATTGGAAAAGGTGAAGATACCACAGGTGAGGATAGTAAAGGTAGAACCAATGCACACAGTCCCATGCTTGTTAGAAGAACTCAGAACATTTATTTCATGAATTGCATGAAATAACTAATATGAAAGCTTATGATCTAGATTGGGGCTCTCAACGTTTTAAGGTCGTGGGCCAAACCACTTCCCCTTGGACAGCTGAGTGTGTCTGTCACATGGTTCCCCCCCTAACACTGCTGTAAAATGTGTCCGCAGCTGTCGTAAACACATTTACGACAGCCACAGGTGCATTTTTGGTGCTTCCTCCACTTGCGGTTGCAGTGGCTAGGAGCAATGGCAGTGGACCACATGAAATGGCATCATGGGCCCGGGTCGGCCTGCAGGCCGTAGGTTGCGAATCCCTGATCTAGATGCCCTTGTTTAACTATGCAAGGGAATGTTTTCTCTGCATTAGTGTGAATAAATGTGAATTTAGAAATAAGCATCAAAATCCAATGAAACAAAGCAACAATAGGAAATATATGAACGGATGAAAAAGCCTTGTGCAATGCTATTATACCCTTTTACACATGTGTGAAATGATTTCTGTATGATTAGATGAAGAATCACAATACATTACACTGGGGAACAGTGATTTTGGTGCCTCACAATTTTCACCTATTTCTGGCTATATTCGGGTCACTGATTCCAAAAATGCTTTCAGTTATGCCCCATCAGCTTTAGTTTTTTAGATATGGCTTATTCACAGTAGGCCAATCTAGCCATACTGGTTGCATATATAACCAGAGGTGTAGCAAGGGTGTAAGCCACCTGGGCGGAGTGAAATTTTGCCGCCCCCCAAAAAATTTTCCCCCGCCATCCCCAACTTTTTTTTGCCCACCCAAATATTTTCCCATCCCCAGAAGATTTTTCCCCCACCCCTCCCGCCTCCGGGAGCCTTTGATGCATGCCTGGAGGCATGTTCTTCTTGATAAAGCCATATCAGTGCCTGTAAAAAAAGAAAAATGTCAAAATCATAAGGAGAAAAAAACTAGAATGCAAGCCTCCCTGGATGAGTCCATGGAGCAGCTGCAAAGTTGGACTAGTTTCGAGATGCACAACATCCAGTCTCAACAGTAAAGGAGAGCACAGAGAATGACAAAAAAGGTCAGATTAGTTAAATTACACTTGCAACAACAACAGGAATAGAGCTTGAACAACATCAATAAGTATTATTAAAACAATCAATTTACGAATGGTGAGGCAAATACAAGTGTAGTCATAAGAGCAATGTATAATGACATCATCGATATCTCATGAACTAGAGCTGCTAGAACAAAATGGATGGCATTTTCGGAAATAGCCGCCCCAAAATGCACGAAATCAGTTGAAAAATTTTAGGTACCAAGAAAAAAAAATTTTTTGGTTCCCCAGTGTTACAATGGAGATGAACAATAATTATAGACATATTTTGGATCTCTTTCCTCAGATGGTGCTGAATTCCAAGAAGAGATTAAGAAAAAAGATGAACATCTTCTGACCTTATTAAAAGAAGTTTATGTTGATTCCAAAGATCCACCTGAGGATGTGAGTTGGGTTGTTTTCTTAGAGCCTACATAAAGCAATCCTCTTTTTATATATTACATACAATTTAAGCTGGGGTTTTTATTTGTTTTGAGGTTTGTTTTTTGGTCATGTAGTGCTTAGTCACATTAGATGTGTTACATATTTGACATCTTGTATAGTGTAGTAAATTACTTATTAAATAAGTAATTGATTACTTATTAAATTGATTATTAAATCAATGGGGGTTTGGTGATCAACTCTATAAATTCCATTGATTCAAAGGGCCTAGTCTAGTTACAATTTCCTTAAGCATAGTACAGTAAGTTACAACTAGAAGAAGTCCATTGAATCCTTATTTACAAAAGAGTTGACTCAACAAGTCCTCCTTGACTCAATGGGCTTATTTTGGTACAACTTTTTATACTAGGCAACAGGATTTTAGCCTATATGTGTTTTGACCCCTTCACCAGTGCAAGCAAATGACAGTAGAGCCTAATATTTGTCCTTCTCTTTTGGGCACAAATATTCTTTACTTAGCGTTCTTCTTTCCCACTCATAATATATGGTACTTTGGATGCCCAGTTATTTAATAAACACAAGGAGTCCCCTTTGCATCTACCCCAGGTGAGTTTCCTTCACAGGCCTCCCAAATAACTCCATGTTTGACTTCATTGGATATTTTCATATTTTGAAACTCTTGTGTTTCATTTTCACGGTTTTTAAAATGTTTTCTTGCACACCAAAATGGAACATAATCTGAGTGTTGCATGCTGCTCTCCTGTCCTTTAATTCAGAAAGAGAGAATGGAATCCTATGGTGTTCTCATGCTAGGAAGATATCTAGTTCTGAATTTGCTAGTTGCATGCCTAAGGTTTCAATTCATTTTTTTAATTAGATAGAAATCAATTCTTTTGTTTTGTTTTGTCATTAGGTGGAAGTCTGGTCTGTATTCAGTGAGATTTATTTCTGTGTAATTATGCAGTAAGCTAGTGCCAAAAAGCCTTCCAGAAGTAAATAATCTGTTTATAGACAAAGTATTCCTTCTTTTGAAAGAAAAATGCCCCCAGTGGCCAATGTAATCTATACTTTTTCTCCCCTAACCTCTTCCCCCCTCCTGTTCTTTACATATCCAAGTGTTAACTATGCAACCATATCAGATAGAAGATAAAACAAATAAAGTATGGCACATTAAAGATTAACTGTTATATTTAATGTTAGGTTTTATAGACCAAGTCCAGTTCTTCAGACATGTCTTTCCCTTCCTTTGGTTGTAGTGGGAGAAAAATTATACACATTAACATCAGGATTTGCTTAGGATTTATTGGTGGACTTAGGAAACTCACTGACTGAAACGAAGCCTTCCTCTGGTTTTCCCACAAAACACCTCTGTTTTGTTTCTATTGATGTCAGAAAGTTAAAGGTTACAGATGGTTTTCCTAAATTGTGTGGTTAGAAGGGAATTTAATAAAATAAATATCTCCTTGGAGTTTGTACCAGTTCCTGCTGTTGGAGAAAGAGATATGGAACATCCTGTTGCCTGGTATCAGGAACCTGGCCTGGACAGAAAGGACCACATAGGCCACTCAGCCATGCTAGCCAAAGAAATTCCCAGTGAGGGTGAACTCCAGGCTGATAAAACATGCTGTGTCCGAGAAAATCTCCCTGTTATGCTCTTTCCCCACAGACTACTTAGTGTTCCAAGGAGACTTCGCAAAATCCCAAAGTTGTATGCTTTTGGTTTGTGTACCAGCATTTTGGGGACAAAATACCAATTACCTTGTGAACCGCCCAGAAAATGCACTAAGGGGTGGTATATAAGTGTAATTGGTACTATTAATAACTGTCAAAACCCCATAAAATAAATATGCCATAATCTGGCAGGTGGCTGGGAACATCGCCCCCTCCTCTGAGCTCACACCAACAGCCTGAAGGAGAAGACACCATGGCCTGGCAGGTGGGTGAGGATCCCCCCCCCCCCCGGGCCCACACCAACAGCCTAAGGGAGAAGACATCATGATCTCGCAGGCAGTTGAGAAGATTGCCCCCTCCTCTGGGCCCACACCAATGGCCTGAGGGAAAAGACGCCTTGGCCTGGCAAGTGGCTGAGGACCTTACACCCACCTCCAGGCCCCCATCAACAGCCAGAGGGGAGTTAGTCTGTGTTCTGCTTTGGTTGTTTTGTGAGGTTGTATTTTATGATTGTTATTGTACTGTTGCTGTTTTGACTATAAGCCGCCCTGAGTCACCTCGGCGAGTGCACGGCAATATAAATCTGAACAAACAAATAAATAAATATGTCTTATATGAACAAATCAAGAACTGGTCAAAGAACCACAGAGATATCACTGGCAACAAATAACCAATGAAGTAGTAAATTTTTATTAATTTCATTTAGAGATGTTACTGAGAATATTTATTTATTTATTTGTTCGAATTTGATACCCCGCCCCACTCGGGAAGACCCAACTCTGGGCGGCTTACAAAATGTATTACCGCAATGGGTAATCTATAAACACACAACACCATAAAACATTAAAAATTCACGAGTTCATCAGAAGCAAAAATTTAAAACATTAAAACGTTAATATTAATATTAAAAAGACTTAAGAATACAGTATACAGTTGCAAAACAAGATTCAAAATCTCCAAAAATACTGAAAAGCAAAGTCAATCCATTCTATAAAAATGCAGTGGCAAGCGACTAGCAAGCAAATCCCCATAAGATAATAAAGAACTACCTAAACCTTTCTGTTATTTAAATTGCAGCATAGTTCCAGGGCTCAAGCACTTCAGAAGCTTTAGCTAGCAAACAAGCAATAAGGATCTAGTGTTGGGCTGCTAGCATCTAGGAATCTTCTCATTTCTCTGATTTTGTTCCCATTACCCTTATGGGGTTTTCTTCCTATCAGGACCCAAAGATCTCTGAAGCTTCTCAAACTTCGTAATTTCCAAAAAAGTAACTTATCCCTACCTACCTCCAGATGGTACCAGTTAGCTAGTTTACAAATACCTTGGTTTAATGTCTTTGAGCAGTATTCAGCTGTGAGAAATCAGAAGGCAGCAACCTTTCCTTTGCCTTCTTTTGTGCCAGCCAGTTCCAAAACATTTTACAATCAACAGAAATGTCAAGATTTCATAGTGACTCCATCTTTCTGATCTTTTCACACCTGGGGATCCATAAGTTCTTCTTTCTGAGCAGTATATTTTATTTGTCACAAGGAGCCTGGCTAGACAGCTCAAGAGTTTAGATATCTGGCTGTGAAGCAGAGGTGGTTGGGAGTTCAATTCCTCATTGTGCCTCCTGGAAGAAGACCCATCTTAAATAGTCTTGAGCAAGTTGCACAATCCCAGGGAATCCACATCATAAGGGGATGGTAAATTTCTTCTGTGTATTCTCTACCTAGAAAATCCTGGAGAATTGACTTGACAGATCTAAATTACAAGGGAGAAAGGGAAATAAGGAGCATGTGGCCCTTGCAAGTTCAAAAATAACAAGTTACAGCACTTTCCTTTTTTAAAAAAATAACATTTTTTCTTTCAGGCGAACAAAGGAGGAAGCCTCGCCTCTAAGCAGAAAGAACACAGACCAATTAAAGTGGTCCATCCGAAGTGGCTGGATGTCCACACTGTTCCAAAAGGCAAAATCTCCATAATCGAAGCCTTGACCCTTGTTAATAATTATCAACAGTCTCCACAGATATGGACCCTGGAGAAAATAGCAGGCGAATACTCTTTAGAATTGAAAGACGCAACTTCGATCGTAAAATACTTCATCCCTTTTTCTATAGAACTCTCTCCCCCTGAAGACAAAAAAGCCCTGAAATCTGGATAAAGATGTCTGTCAAACATTGTCTTGCATAAAACTATACATTAAATTCTTCCTCTTCTGCCATATATTTTTTCCATTTTGAGTGGTGTCTGCATTTCATTTGCTGCTTTCATATGTTCAACCTCTTCCAGGTTTGCCATGAAGTAGGAGACAAGTCTTCACTAAAATATGTGAAAATATCCTGATCTTAGGGAACTGCAGTGGCTCAAGTGGCTAAGATGCTGACTGGAAGGCGGGAGGTCAGCAATTCGATTCCCAAGTACTGCAGGATGGAACGCGCTCTTGTCTCTGTCCCAGCTCCTGCCAACCTAGCAGTTCGAAACCAAGAAATTACAAGTAGATAAATAGGGACCACTTTGGTGGGAAGGTAAACACATGCCACATGACTACGGAAAAGTCTGCAGAAGCAGGCAGCGCTAGCTCTTTGGCTTTGAAACAGAGATAAGCGCTGAAGCCTAGAGTCAGATACAACTGGCTTTCAAGCAAGGGAAACCTTTCCCTTTACTATCTTGATCAGACTTCTGCCTTCTGGTGTTGGTATAGGTAAGGTAAAGGTTGCCCTTGCTTGAAAGACAGTCATGACAAACTAGGGTTCGGTGCTTATCTCTGTTTTTATCCAAAGAGCCAGCGCTGTCTGCATATTTATCTACTTGCAATTCCTTGCTTTTGAACTGCTAGGTTGGAAGGAGCTGGGACAAGAGACAGGAGCTCATTCTGTTGTGCAGCACTTGGGTCTTGAACTGCTGACCTTCCAGTCATCAAGTTTAGCGTCTTAATCACTAAGCCACTAAGTTGGCCTAAAACTCCCACTATCCAGGCAGTGTAGCTGGAATTTGTAGTTCCAACACTTTAGGGAGACTATTTCAGTTTTTTAAATATGTTGGCTAACAAGCAGTTGATTCTTATTAAGACCTCAGACACCAAAAGTTGATTATCTGGATACACACCTTTCCTGTCTGAGCTCTTGGTATTGCAGCCTTATCTAAATATAACAAAATTAAAGCAAAGCAGAGGCATGGTATGGTTTGTCATATGAGAGAATGTGTTTAATGTTCCTATGGGGGAAATTTTAGTTATTCCTCAGAGTATGGGTGGGGAAACCAACAGCAACACAGAAGACATGGAGAGACTGGCCAAGCCATGGTATGGTAATAAGAGATCATACTGCCAGTGACTCAACACTGAGTGTCCGGCAGCGGTTAACCAACCTGATAATCCTGAGGACTAATGATTTGGGTTCCAAAGTCCACAGGGAAGGGTGATGGTCCCCAAGTGGATTAAATCCCACTTGAATCCTTCTTGATGGAGGGCAGCAGCTTTATCAATACTGGCCTGGGGCTGAGAAGAACTTTGCGCGCCAAAAGTGCTCAGGACCAGAAAGTGACTTGCAAAACTGGATCAGTGGTGTGATTGTCATGCGATGCAGAAGGCAAATGAAAGGCCACTTCATTATATTCTCAGGACAGTCTTCATGGCTGATCACCATGATTATCACCAATATTCAGATATGGCAGAAGAAGACATATTACATAAAGGTTGCCCTTGCTTGAAAGACAGTCATATCTAACTATTTATTTATATTTATTTATTTATTTTTTGGATTTCTATACCGCCCTACTTGGTGTGACCAACTCAGGGCGGTGTACAACATAATTAATATACAGTCGATCAATAGAGTCCAACAATAAAGGCAGAAACATACAATATATAAAAAATGTAACAGTATAATAGCAAGATAATATTCCAATCAGCATTACAAATATGATTCAATGTCATAAATACAAATATCAAGTCACAAATACAAATGCAAATATCAACTTTCACAAGTATAACGTACGCCCGCCAATAGCTGTTCCTAATCAGCTGTCGGGGAATAGCTGTTCCTAATCAGCTCTCCTCACCCCCGCCGCCAGTCTTTTATCGGCCTCCGGGCTGAGATGGAAAGAGGTCCCGGAGGGAGGGCGGGGGGGGGGAACGCCTCACCGGCCACAGCTGCGGCAGCTTGTTCCATCCCTGGGCGAGGTGGAAAGACCCAGGGAGAAGCGGGAGCGTCCTCTCGTTGCCCCCCCTGCCAGTCTTTTATCTGCCTCCGGGCCGAGGTGGAAAGAGGTCCCGGAGGGAGGGGGGGGAAACGCCTCACCGGCCACAGCTGCGGCAGCTTGTTCCATCCCCGGGCGAGGTGGAAAGACCCGGGGAGAAGCGGGAGCGTCCTCTCGTCGCCCCCCCCGCCAGTCTTTTATCGGCCTCCGGGCCGAGGTGGAAAGAGGTCCCGGAGGGGGGGGGGAAACGCCTCACCGGCCACAGCTGCAGCAGCTTGTTCCATCCCCGGGCGAGGTGGAAAGACCCGGGGAGAAGCGGGAGCGTCCTCTCGTCGCCCCCCCTGCCAGTCTTTTATCGGCCTCCGGGCCGAGGTGGAAAGAGGTCCCGGAGGGGGGGGGAACGCCTCACCAGCCACAGCTGTGGCAGCTTGTTCCATCCCCGGGCGAGGTGGAAAGACCCGGGGAGAAGCGGGAGCTCATCTTAGTTTATAGTTCGGTGCTCATCTTAGTTTATAGGCAAAGACACTGCTGATGTTTCTGTGGATGTGGAGTGAACAAAATGCTGTTTACCTTCCCACCAAAGTGATACCTATTTGCAATTTCTTGCTTTCAAACCAATAGTTATGCCATTTGTGTAGCTACACAAGACGATCTTGGCTAGTTTCTTCATACAGTAAAACCTCATATAACACTAAAACCTGGTTCCACAAGTCTTCGTGTTATATGATTTTTCGTGTTATCTGATCCTCTATGGGATCCATAGAGATACATTGTAACCACACAGGCTTTCGCGGTTGTTATCTGAAGCATCCCATAGGATCTTAATGTTATCCGATGCAATTCTTCCCCCCAGATTCCTTAATGTTATGCGATTTTCGTGTTATTCGATACTAATGTTATATGAGGTATTACTGTATATCAGTTTGACCCTATAGTAGACTGTGATCTGTGGCTTATATATTATGTCTATGGGATAAAAATTCACAGCAACCCTACCATGGGAGAGGTTTTTGTCTGAAGCACTCTGGAATTGTTTGCTTCATGACAGCAAATCTTAGGTATATTAAAGGGAAGTTGACATATTGGTTCCTGCCCCCCCCCCCCCAGGAAGGAAGGAAGGACAGGCATGCAGCCATCTGACTCGCACTGAAATGTAGCCATTTCTATTTAAAGATGGTCGCTTTTTAAGCCAAAAATAAAACAGACTCCTCACCCCAACCCTGCCGGAAAATGAGAGCAGGTTCAGTACCTTTAAAATCAACGTGCCTGACAGACCTAAATGGGGTGAGAAATAATCAGTTCTGTTGGCTCTTCTGCTGGGGTGGAATGAGAAAATCGAGAAACCACAGCAAGCCCTAATTGTGTTACCAGTAGCTGGACACCTTTCCTAGGAACAGCTTCTATATTTGGAAGTGAGAGGATGGATGCAGCAGCTGGATTCTCTGCGGATGTAAGCGAGACCAGCACTGTTCTGGAGAAGATAAAACAGAAGTTGTATTAGTCTCATCTTCTCTCTTCCACCACCCAAATAAGATTTTATGCTAGAGCTACAATTCCATCCCTGCTGAACTGGAACATTCACTGATTAGATTGGGAACAGGCAGAAGACTGGCCGTAGGTGGTTCAGTTGTTGAAAAGAATGCTGTGAAAACATGAAAAAGACTGTCCTGAGAATATAATGCAGTGGCCTTTCATCTGCTCTCTGCATCACAGCATGACCCTCGTACCACTGATCCAGTTCCGCGACTCACTTTTTGGTCCTGAGCCCTTTGGCATGCAAAGTCCTCATCAGCCAGTATTGAAGAAGCTGCTGTCCTCTATCAAGATGGATTCAAGTGGGGTTTAATCACTCTTTCCTTTGGCTCCCAAGGCCACTAGTCCTCAGGGTTGTCAGGTTAGTTAACTGACACCTGACACTCGGTGTTGAGTCGCTGGCAGTATAGTCTACTCTATTACCATCATAGCAGGATAACCTGGCCAGACAGAATTTAGCCCTGGCATGTTACAACTTTCAGATATTGCATGTTGTGATGGTTGCTAGTTTTGTTTAATAACTGCTTGGGCAGCAATTTCTTTTCTTGTAACTCTTGACTGAATTTTGAAACAGGCCAAATGCCTAATTCAGCTCAGAGGCATAATGATTAACAGCACCATCTAATCTAGGTCAAAGATCAGAGCTATAACTTGCACCTCCTTTTACATTGCCTCCAACACAGTATTCTTAGGGCTGTGCATGATATGTTACACATTTGTTGGGAGTCATAGGTAAGTTCAAGCATGTGTGAGGTGGAGCAATGAAAATGGCACTTGACAATAGGAGCACCTTTAATTTGGGGTGATTGTAATGGACATTGGTATGACTAATCACTGTAGGACTTAACCAGGGAAATCAACATTTATACAAATTTGTGCAGCTCGGTTGTCCATTCACCAACATTATTTTTGTAGGATAGATGCTAGTTAAGAGCTTTGCAGTCTCTTTTCATTTAGCTCTTCTCTGCAGTGCAGATGCATCCTGACAGGAGGAAGAATTAAATCAGCATATGCTATTGACATAAAAGGAGTCAGGGGAAAAGCACAGAAAAGGACGCAAAATGAGTGAGAGTCTAGTTACAATATTTAGGAGTGTTTATCTTGGGCACGTAAAACAAGGGAGATGTTATAGAGGTGTGTAAATGAAACATTATTTATGAGAAATCGGCCCTTTACTAAAACTAGACACTGGGCACATAGATAAAAGGAAGCACACCTTCATACAGTACATAGTTATATTGGAATTCAACACCACAAGATCAGAGCTTGGGAATTTTAATTGGTTTTGGAATACTGTGCTGGCATCAGCTTGCCTGAATGACATAGTCCTAAACAGCCAACTTTTCCAAGTTTTGGTTATGATGGCCATCAAATTGGAGAACTTTAAAAGATTCCGGGTCGGGTTAGGAGGTAACAATGAATCACTTGTAGTCATAGGACCTCAAGTATCAGAGTCTGAATACCAATTCCTGGGGGATACAATTGGGAGGTGCTGTTGCTTTCATATCTTCTTGTGAGCTTCTGGTTGGCATCTACTTGGCAAATGTGAAAACAATACAGGATGTAGGAGTAAATAAGATTTTGGCCCAATCCAGCCATATCTTTAAGAGCCAATGAAAAGATGTACTGGATCTGCCCAAAAGCTTATTTTGTTTTGTGTTTTATAGCAAATTGATATGTCATTCTTTATAATACATGTGATACATTAAAATCCATATGGTGATTTGTATATGTTGTATTGTGCTATATGTGCTCTGCATACATCTGAGATAACAAAACATTTATTCATTGTATTCACAAGTGAAAGTATTGAGTCCTCTGTTTTGAGAATCAGAGATAATATTTCCTTATAGTATTTATTTTACATCATTATAAACCATTATTTCCATGGAGACAATAAGTTCACAAGAGTCTCCCTAGCTATAGAGTAAATAAAATGGGCTTTATCTGCCTTTGCAGTTGTATGAGTGCATGCCATCTGCCAGCTTTCTAATAGTATTTTATAGATGTTTTATGGATTGTGGACAAAAGAGATAGGTTGATTTATTGTGCAACTTAAGCTTGAATGCAAAGTAATATACACAAGTAATGAGTTCATGGAAAGATAATAAATAAGAACCAGGCATGTAATAATGGCTTAGCAGAAGGACCAGGGGCTGTGGTGGCTCACATTTAACACCACATTAGTAATGGTTTCAGTATATTGTCTAACACTGTTAGTTCTGAAATTCATCTGGTCATGTCCATTCATAGGTTTTTTTGACAGGGACCAGGGAGGGGTAGTTATTACCTGTCATTGGCTGCTGCGGCTGCTGCTTCTTCTCAGTCTTTGTCTCCTCGTGGTGACACTTGAAGCAGGCCACTTTGCCATGCTACAAGGCAGGGATGTCCTGAAAGAAAGATTTTCTGCATAATACAAACATGCTCTTCAAGCAACTGTTGGTAACTGTCCTCTATTTTTCCAGGTAGTGCTTATGGCCAAGCATAGTTTTTGAGTGTTTCAGGCAACAAGCCTGAATTGATTACTGTATGGAAAGAAGCAGCTGAAGTGGGTGCTCTGATGGAAGCTTTCAGTTAAATCCAAAATCACTCTAACCAGAAGATCACAATTTTACCCTCATTTATTCCTTTTGTTTCGATAGCATATTTCTTCACAGTGCATAGTGAGTAAATAGCAATCAAAATGCTGTTGATAGATTCATGCAGGATTTGCTCCTCCTTTGTTTTGTTTTTTGGGAGCAGGAGTTTTTGGCTTTTTTTTTGCATTTTTTTAAAAAAATAGCTGCCACAGACTTGCATAAATTTCCATCTTAATGGTTCAAACAGAGTAATCTGCCTTTCAGGCACTATTGAGATGGTTAATTTGCAATGCTATTTAGGATTCTGGGCTCTGCTCTGCCTGTGAATACATACCACCATTTAATGGATTCAATTATTGCTGTCAAGCAGCCTAGCTCTCTGTATTCCCATGCTGAATTTAGTCAGGTTGCTTTAATCACTAGTATCTATTCTAACACATCCACATTTGTGATCACCTCTCCGTGTTCTCAGGTGTTTATGAAAATAATTTTAGCATACCACTGCAGCATTTTTACTACTGCAAATGTTGCTTTTGGAAACATAGCTTAAGGATATCAAAATTGAATACATAATTCAACATCTCGGTTAGTCATCCTCTGACAAAACTAAGAACATCTGAATTAGGTATTATATTAGCTATACATTATCCAAAGAAGCAGGAAAAATGTGGAAATACATTTGTTTCCTGTTTGGATATAATTCAGCCAAAATAACTTCTGGATATCATGTATGCTTAAAAATGAAATACTGTACTATGTTCAACAATCTGGAAGTAAATCCCAATGAACTGTATGGGTCTTAGTGTATACAATTATGAGATTGAATGTGTATCTGTTTTATGGAAATATTTGACTTGGCTGAATTGTGTCCTTTGACAATTACTATACAACTGTGCCACTTTTTATGTACAGTTGTACCTCACTTAAAGAGCATAATGTTTTCCACAGGATTGCTCTTTCAGCGAGTTTGCTCTTTAAGTGAAACACCACTGTAAGTGACCAATTGTGACTTCTGGTGGTGGGGATTGTGAACCCTGATTTATTTGTTAAGCGAGTTTTTGGTTGGTTTTATTTGTTAAGCAAAGCAAACTTTCAGAGTAAATTCTGCTCTTTAAGTGAGTTACTCTTTAAGTGAGGCACTCTTTATGCGAGGTTTGCCTGTATGTGAGCATGTACAAAAACATTTGAAGTTCGGTGGAACTTTCAAGAGACTATCCTACCAAAAGTATCATAAAAGAAGAAGACGATGAAGACATCGTCATCACCTCCTCCTCCTCCTCCTAACTTATGAATATATCCATGCAGCTACCAACAGATATACTGTAGCCTCCTTTTCAGTATAGCCCTTCTACCTATGGCATGATCCTTTTGAGATCGATGTCATCTCCAGCATTATTTCAGGGAGGATGGTGGTGGTTTCTACGGAAAATAATCATAGGAGGCTCTTGAAAACTTATACATACTAACACTCTGTCTTTCTTATTCATCATGTCATAGAATTGTGATGTACACATAAAGCTAATCTTCAAGCTAATTAAAATCAGCATTCAACTGTTAAGTGACAATAAATAATGAGGCTTCAAATGTCTGTGCCAGGAGCAAAATGGAACCTAAACTCCACATCATGGAGGTAAACTATTGTGTACAAAACTGAGGGGAAAGAAAACTTGTGTGGTCCTTGTTCGCAGTCTGAAAATAAGAGTGCGTGATACCATAATGAAATCACTAAAATATTACAGGCAGAATTCAGGGGTGCCCAAACATTTTTGGCCGTGGGTTGGTCATGTGGTGAGCATGCCAGTCATGTGGTTCCTCCTAATGGAAGCAGAAGTAAAATGTGCATGCACATAATGCTGCTGTAAATTACCCGCAGCTGTCATAAATGCATTTACAACAATCGTGGGTCATTTACGGCAGCATTATGCACGTGCACGTGTGCATTTACATGCACAGTTTACTTCCACTTCTGGGAGTGGCGAGGGAAGAGGCGCGTGGATGATTTGGCACTGCTGGGCAGATCTAGCCCAGGGGCCATAGTTGGGGCCCACCTGAGCTAGATTTTGACTTCTCAGAATCTTCATAGGCCTGGGCATTTCAGATCTAGGAGTGGTACAGAATGAGTTTCAAAATCTATAGGCAGATGTGGCAGCTGGTTTCCATTGTTTAAATCAGGTTCTAAAATATGGGCTGTAGAATAAATTCCAAGGTAGCAAGTTACAGATTTCACTTCTGGCAATGTAAATTAGAATGTCCCTCTGAAATTTGCTAATCAGAGGGATTCTAGTAACACAATACACACACATGGCCAGCCTGGTGAAGAGTTGTGGAGTCAAAAGCTAGCTTCTGTTTGTAATATTTCAGTGATATAATACGTTCCAATCCCAAAAAAGGGCAATGCCAAAGAATGTTCAAAATATTGAACAATTGCGTTCATCCCACACGTTAGCAAGTTTATGTTCAAGATAATACAGGATAGACTGCAGCAGCACATGGAGAGAGAACTACCAGAGGTGCAGGCTGGTTTCAGAAGAGGCAGGGAGACTAGAGACCACATTGCCAACATACTGTACTTTGGATCATGGAGAAAACAAAGGAATATCAGAAACAAGTCTACTTCTGTTTCATTGACTACACTAAGGCCTTTGACTGTGTGGACCACAACAAAATGTGGCAAGTAATTCAAGAGATAGGGATACCAGAGCACCTTATATGCCTCATAAGAAATCTGTACATGAGTCAAGAAGCAAAAGTTAGGACAGAATACGGAAAGATGGAGTGGTTTGGAATAGGAAAAGGAGTAAGACGAGGCTGCATTTTGTCACCTTGCTTATTCAACTTATACACAGAGCACATAATGCACAATGAAGGGATGGACGAATCACAAGTTGGGATCAATATTGCTGGGAGAAACATTAACAATTTGAGATATGCAGATGACACTACCCTGATGGCAGAAAGTGAAGAAGACCTAAAGAAGCTCTTGTTGAAATGTGGTGTTGGAGGAACATTTTGAGAGTGCCCTGGAGAGCGAGGAGAACAAATAGGTCAATCTTAAAAGAAATCAACCCTGACTGCTGCTTAGAAGGTCAAATAGTAAATATGAAGCTAAAGTACTTTGGACATCAAATGAGAAGAGAGGATTCACTTGAGAAAGCCTTGATGCTGGGAAAGGTTGAGGGCAAAAGAAGAAGGGGTGGCCAAAAGTGAGATGGCTAGGTGGTATTGTTGACACAATGGGCACAAAGCTGGGCAGGTGAGCAGGAGGTGGAGGATAGGGGTGCCTGGCGGGTAGTGGTCCATGGGGTCACAAAGGGTCGGAATTGACTGTGCGACTGAACAACAAGTGATATAATAAAGATAAAGTTGCTTGCATTGCTTAGTGGTTCAGAATCTGGCTATGGAGCCAGACATGGGAAATTTCGATTCTCCAATGTGTCTCCAGGGAGAAGACCTAGCTGGATAGGTCAAGAGTTTAGATATCTGGCTGTGGAGCAGAGGTGGTTGGGAGTTTGATTCCTCATTGTGCCTCCTGGGAGAAGAGCCAACCTAAATAGCCTTGAGTAAGCTGCACAGTCTCAGGTTGATACCCCAAAGAAGGGATTGATAACCTACTTCTGTATATTTATCTAGAAAACCCTGGGAAGGGTTACCATAAGTCAGAACTGACTTGATAGCACACAATTATTATTAATAGAAGTACTGTACACCCATTCTTGTCTTTGGAGTGTGTACCAGGACCACACAGTCTTCTCTTTTTTCTTGTTGGATTGTCAAAGATACCCTGAGTAGCTGACTTGGGCAGTGTCTACAACCAAGCAAGGGAATTTAACATTGCCCAAGCAGAACTGAGAACTGATGATAACATCTTCCCCCAGACACTGGGCAATAAATTGTCTACAATTAGCTTCATTAGTGTACAAAGTTCATTTTACCACAACTTCTTTAATGGGGTTTGCCATTTGTATGTATGCTACTATTTGCAGCCAATAAGGAACCATGTGTTTTGATATAAGGTGCCACTAGGGTCAGCGGCATAGGAAGGGGGGTGAGGGGGAAGCTCACCCCAGGCGGTGCATTTTGGGCTATGGGTATTCTTGGACTACAATTCCCCAAAGCCCTAGCGGGAGCAGGCACCAGTGTCCAACAGGGGGCGCCAAATATGCAGGGAGTCTGCTACACTGCAGGGAGGCAGGTACAGGAGCAGGAGTCCCAACTGGCCCTTAGGACCCAAATGCAGGAACCTGTGGAGCAGTGGCTCTGGCGACTCCCAGTGACTCCCTGGCCATGACGGCAACGCCACCCACCCTCCCCTTCTCCCTAGGCTGGTGCCAAATACCGAACCTGGCCGTACATAATTCTGAAAGAGGTACACCATGCTCTGGCCTCAGCCAGGTTTCAGTGATGCATGCCAGGTCGGCCTGCTCCCCCAAAATAGAATCTGCGAGCAGGGGGGCCTTGTTGCAGACCGACCTGGCATTCACTCCAGGCCAGCTGCACAGGAACCCGAGGTGAGGAAAAGGGACTGGAACGGGGAATAGCAACCAAGTATCTACACCCCCCCCCCATTCCCCGTGAGCGGCCCGTCCCTTGGCTCCCACTATATCTCCCCATGCCTGTCACCACACCAATTTGGGCCCCAAAGAACCCCCCCACCCCCTCCAGACAGAGTGCTTGCCCTTCCCTGACCGGGAGGGGATAAATGAACTTTTGGGTCTCGTGATGGGCTGAGGACCACTGTTGTCACCACCACAGCTGCTCGAGGCCCCGCCCTCCTCTGGCCGAGGAAGGGACAGAGAACCACCCTATTGTATTGTATTTCCCCCTTATGTTAGATATATTGATTGTATCAACTGTACTATGTTCTGAGATTATATTTATATTTTATATTGTAATATTGTTATTTTATGGGATGTTATTTTTGTGGGTTCTGTGAGCCGGCCTGAGTCGGTTTTACCAAGTAGGGTGGCATGCAAATCGAATAAATGAAATGAAAACAAAATGAAATGTGTTTAGGTTACTGGCAGCCAGAGGGACATTCTGAGCCACATTGCCAGAGCCGAAATCTGAAATTTGCCACTTCTGAACTTGTTTTGAAGTCCTTATGTTTGGAACTCAGCTTAAAACTGGAAACCTGCCCCACTTCCATATTTGGTTCTGGATTTTGAAATGTCTTGTGTTTCTTTTGCACTGTTATACTTGCAACATCGTAGCAATCTCATGAAGGTATCACTCACCCTCATGTTCTGACAGTACAATTGTGTGCCACTGTATAAATGGTAAGTTTATGATTAAGTGGAAGTTTTTGCACATGGTTGAAAAATGTACTTTCCTAACATAGCACAAGAATGATAGCTCTACTCTACATTCTCTGTCATCACTCTGGAAATAGGTATCTGGCAGATACCATCCCAGTCACCATGGTTTCCATGCAGAGACAATGCAGCTCAGAAAGGAAACAATTAAGCTTAATTTTATATTCACTACTCGAAACATTTTAGGTTTCACAACCCTCCCCATCCCTGTTGCTTCTTCTCAGCCCCTCTGTTGGGGTGCAGTCTCTTTCACAGGCTGAAACGTTCTCATGCATCGACTGAGTTTCACCCTTTTGGAGAATCTTGATTTCCTCCTCAACAACCCTTAAATAATGTAAAAATAAATGCTGTGGCAGATTCCTTTACTAAGGAATAAAGAGCTGAGAATTATGCAATGATGGTTCTGCAAATTACAGGTTTGGGCTCTTTGTGAAAGATAGTGGAAGATATAATTCAGAAAGAGAGTGCAATAATCTCTCCTAATCAGCAATAAACAGCAACTGGCTCACAGACAAGACAGAATGGTGAGGAGCTTTTATTATCTCACTCACCAAAAAGCGCCTTCATTCTGGTAGTTTCACGCCTGGCCGAGACACTGAAGAAGTATTATTTTGGCACATTTCTATCTTGAAGACTCCACAGAGCTAACTAGTATTTACACAGATGGAGTGCCTCCACATGACATAATAACCACAGCAGCAGGGACAGTTCATCCTTCTTCAATAACCTATGCTTATTACTTCTACCAGAAGTCTGGCCAGGTTATCCTGCTGTGGTAATAGAGTAAACCAGTGATGGCAAATCTTTTAGAGATCGAGTGCCCAAACTGCAACCCCAAACCCTCATATTTATCGCCAAGTGCCAACATAGAAACAAGGGGAGGAAAGAAACGCTCCCACTGGGCTGCTGGGCAGAGGGGCAGGGCAAACTCTGTGCTGGGGGGATGGAGGAAGCACTCCCATTGGGCTGCTGGACAGAGGTGATACCAAAAATTTTGAATAAAGCATCATAATTAATCACAGCATTTATTAAACGCCACATATCACAACATTCACACACACATGGAAAATAAGGAGAAGCCAAAAGTTTAAAATCACATAATTGGAAGCCTCTCCAGAAGGAAGGGGGATTACCCAATAGTCAATAGACTCTGGCAAGGAATGTAAAAATAATAAGGTCACTGATTGCCTCCATTGTTCTTAGCTCCTAAGCCTCAGTGCACTGAGCCAAAGGGTGTGAAAACCGGTTTGTTGACTTTTCTGATAAGCAGAAATTCCTTCACAAAGGAAGCTGAATGACTCATACCTCTGGTTTGATTAAAGTTCAATTAAACATTGCCAGAACATAGCAGAAGAGAGAGAAACCAACATAAGCAAAATTCTGTGGGGAACACAAGAACCATGGAACCCCAAAAATTGATCAGGGAAAAGGGGGAGGCAGGAGCCTGAGAGGAGCCTTGCGCAAACTGACAGCACAGGGCTGGAAGGGACAAGCGGACGTCCCATCTCTCACGAACGTAGCAAACAGATTACAAGGGCAAACAAAGGCTAAATTGTTGGTTTCCCCTCTTCCAGGGATCTCCATTTAATTAAACAATCAAGACATAATGATTCTAACTTTCTTTCTTTATTTTTGTACTTAAGAAACAGACAGGCAGTTACACTAATCCTTCCTGACCAGCAAAGCAGCTTTGCCCCAACTTGAATGCTATCTTCGGCTGCAAAATGATGATTGGCTGACGATCCTACTAGCCTACCTTTCATTGGAGAAGACGCACCAGCCTCTGTTTCATTCAGCAGAGAACAAAGAGATACGTTTCCCCCTTGTAAATTCCTGTCAACCACAAACATACTCCTTTGACACAATGTAAACTCTCTGTAACCGATTTATCAGCAATAGCTGTAATCTGCTGTCTCTTTACATTCAAACCCCTTACCTCATACCCTGCTTTGTATTTTATGTTTACATGTAATTAAAATATGTTAATTGCCCCTCCTCCTTCCTAGTTTCAGTCCCCTCTCCCTTGTCACGTAGAAGTTAGTTTAGGAAAGCAGATATAAGGCTCTAGAGGTGGGTGGGGGTTATCTTTGGTTCACCAAATTTTGTGAACTGAGATCACGAGCAGTTTTTCTTCAAAACGATTGAGGGAAGGTAGCTGTTTAGATTATAGGCCTGGCCAGACTAGAATCTCGATAGCTTTCCTTTGCTTTTGCTCCCAATAAATCATTTTGTTTTGATCGAATTATCTGTCTCGTTGTAAGTTCTTAGGGTCTTTATACCTCTGCCAGAGAAACGTACCTGGGACCCCAAAATTTTGGGTAACAGAGGGATGGGGCAAATTCTATGCTGGGGTGACTGCATGGGTGCCACAGAGAGTGCTCCGAGTGTCACCTCTGGCATGCGTGCCATAGGTTCGCCATTACTGGAGTAGACCATACTACCAGTGACTCAACGCTAAGTTGTCAGGTGGTGGCTAACTAACCTGACCACCATAAGGACCAACGGCCTTGGGTGCTGAAGTCCACAGGGAAGAGTGATGGTCCCTAAGTGGATTAAATCCCACTTGAAACCATCTTGATGGAGGGCAGCAGCTTCATCACTACTGGCCTGGAGCTGAGGAGGACTTTGAATGCCAAAAGGGCTCAGGACCAGAAAGTGACTCACGGAATTGCCTCAGTGGTATGGGGGTCATGCTTCAATGTGGAAGGCAAAAGGAAGGCTACTGCAATATATTGTTCCCAGGACAATTATCACGGTATGGGTACATAGAAAGAGCCTCCTCGAAGATTGTACCCTGATAAAGGTAACCTTGTGTTTCTGGCTAATCTTTCTCACACTAGGTATGGCCAAAGGAACTGCAGAATGGACTCACCAAAAGGTGGCTTCATTTTTGCAGTTTCATGTCTGGCTTAGACATAGAAGAAGAATTACTTCTACGACTTTAACATTTCCAAAAGTAATCTATGGCATTTTATTGCAAAGCATTAGTTTTGGCATCAAAGAAGCAGTTTTTATGCACAGAATATGACCAAATGTTAGCATTTATAGACACTATTTGACTACACACTGGCTGAAATCCAGTACTCTAAAGTTTTGCTGTGTAAACCTGATGATGTCATCAGACATACAGTAGCTGTATTTTATTAATTAAAAAAGTTTCCTATGTCTTCCACAAGTTTCTAGATTTTCCTAGGATTCTTTCAGTATGGAAGACTTTGGGACAGTAAGATGGGGGAGGGAATCTAAAATGGCCACCACCAGTTCCACAACAACCATTGGAATGGATAGCAGTTATTTTCAGATGATTAATACTGCTCCCGTCCCACTGTCCCCATAGGATTTCCCAGGATTGAAGGGAAGTTAAGGGAGCCTAGAAACATGGAGAGGGAGTTAGGAAATTTTTTATTAATAAAATACAGCCATGTCTTATGACATCATCAAGCTTACATGGCATAAATTTACCCTACTGCAGTTTAGCCACAATGAAAAATTAGGTTAATAGGAGCTGGGATATAGAAAGCAAACACACTTATATATTGCCCCATAGCACTTAGTGCACTTTATGTGAAGTTCACAAGTTAATTAGCATTTTGCCAAGCTAGGAAGAATGGAAGGCTGAGTCAGCTTTGATTCCTGTTCAGGAACCAACTCACAACCTTTTGGTTACAGGACAACAGTTTAACCACTGCACCCCCAGGGCGCTTCAAAAAGGCCCACCAGCACATAAACACACACACAAATGGAGATGGAAAAAACCCCTTCAGTCAGAGTGTAGAAGGTTCACCATACTTACTGTTTTTTTAATTTTTTGGAATAGTAGCCGTGTTAGTCTATGGTTCAGGCATCTCAGAAAACAAAACAAAACAAAATAAACAAAATAAAGTAAAATAAAAAACACAGTAGCACTAGACTAACTGCTATATTTTCACTGTTAGCTTTCGTGGATCAAGTCCACTTCATCAGACAAGGAATGAAACTTACAGGCATGTTCTTTATATACCAAATTCAGGTGGTCGACGGGAGCAGGGTTGGTGTCAAGCAAGATGAGAGGCAAGCAAGCACAAGAATGCAGTATCACCCAGCCATTAGCAACAATAGATTATTCAGATAAACTCTAAAAGACTCCCTTTCAATCTCAAGGTTGCTGAGTAAGCCCACTATGGTATCTGATCAACTTGTGATCTGCATGTCAGGGGGAAAAAACAAATTCCTGTACCTGGTTTCTTTCTGTTTTACTAAAGAGAATTGGCAGGAAAGTTGTAATATAAAATCATATAGCAATCTCTGTATCAAATTTGATAATGTCCCAGAAACCCTTCACTAATATTTAGCCCCCTGTGATGAGTATCTAACAGATGGATGCCTTTGATTTCTGCTGTCTCCCTTTCAATCCTAGTTTTGTAATTTCTCTGTTCCAGAATTGCAACTTTCAGGTCTTGGATAGAGTGTCCAGTTAGACTGAAGTGGTTTGAGACAGGTTTCTCCGTATTTTTTAACAATACTTTTAACAATACTTTCTGGCTGAAAGAAATGTGAAGCAAAATGGTCATAAACAAACACTTTTGAGTTGTCAACATTTCAAATATTGTTGACTCTGTAAACAGCTGGCCTGAAGGTCAAAGGAGGATGTGTTTTTATGAACCAATATGTTTGGAGCAGTCTGCAATTCACCAGAGGTCTGCACCTGTCTATGCGGTTCTTGGGAAACATCATTAGAATTATGCTTGTCTCCATGACAGACAGATGATGGTGGTCATATCAAAAAAATTGTTTGCCTCACAATTCTTGTCCACAGACTGTATCTGAAGGTTTGTTATCTGGGAGGAAAAATCAGACAGAGGGCCTAATTAAACCCTTGCCTCTGATATTCTAACAAGGCCTTTCTTTAGAATGTATTACAAGAGCATGGCAGTGTCTCCTACTTTCGATGTGAAACATTAAGAGTCTTCTGTAATGCATTGGCTCAGGGGTGAAACCTTATAGGGGAACCCATTCCACCCTTGGCAAGAGGGGTGTTTATTTCCCACTCTTTAAATTCAAAACCAGCAGAAAGCAGAAAAGAAAATCATGCTAATGGTATAAAATTTACTCAATATGATTAAGCATTACCACCCATGCCCCAAAGTATCAATAACCCCATGGGCTAGTGTGAAAGGGACTTTTTTTTAAAAAGCCCCTCTCCATCCATTTTCTTGCTTGCTAGAAACATTTCCACCAGTACTGTATATGGTTGCCTTGATTTCTTTTTCAGAAAACACATCACTTTCCCTGTTGCTATGGTGCCCAACTTTTGAAGAGCAGAAACAGCCAAACCTTCCTTGGGAAAAAGAAGCTGAAGTGTCAGGACATGATTAATAGGTCCCTTCTATGTGGATGCTACAAAGACATTATACTTAAGCTCTTTGGTCCTAATGAAAGCACACCTAATGTTTGATTCCAGCCTGGCAATTCCATTTAATCCACCCAGCCTTGTTAAACCCAATCTAATTAATTGTTGGAATGGCTGTCCATCCTCCTGCCTAGTATTGAGAAGGAGCAGGGCCGGATTTTCCTATAGGCTAACTAGGCTTCAGCCTAAGGCCTCAAGATCAAGAGGGGCCTATATATTGATATATATCACAGTAATGATGTATTTTATTGTCTCTCATGTAATTTACAAACTTAAAAATGGGAGGTGAAAGGGCCACATAAGTGGAATAGCCTAGGGCCTCTTTTCATGTAAATCCGGCCCTGGGAAGGAGCAGTATGGTTTTAAACATCAATCCTCTGAGTCACAGAGAGGTCAGCAGAACTTTTTAAAATGTAATATTGCCTGCCTTGTTTCCTGACTACAGTGGCTCAAGTGGTTAAGACACTGACTGGAAGGCAGGAAGTCACCAGTTTGATTCCCAAGTACTACAGGATGGAATGAGCTCTCGTCTTTGTCCCAGCTCCTGCCAATCTAGTAGTTTGAAAGCAAGAAATTGCAAGTAGATAAATAGGGACCACTTCAGTGGGAAGGAAGCAGCGTTCTGTGCGCTCCGGTGTCTAGTCATGCCTGCCACATGACCATGGAAACAACCACAGAAGCAGACAGTGTTGGCTCTTTGACTTTGAAACAGAGATGAGCACTGATCCCTAGAGCTGGATACGACTGGTTTTCGAGCAAGGGTGACCTTTACCTTTACTTGTTTCCTGAAGTATAAGAAAGCACTTGCTCAAAATTTAGCTAGCTCAGATATGTGTGTGCATGTACGTATGTGTGAAGTGGTGTTTTTCTAATGAGTGTCCATAGCTACAAATAAATGTTACTTTCATGATACATTTTATATGGTAATTAGAGTAAACAGGAAGTTCTAAAAGTGCACAAAACAAGGAAAAGCAGAAAGAACTGCAACAAAATATTGTATGGGATCGTGGCTCTCTAGGATACAATAAGATGCAAAAAGCTGAAACAGGCTGTGCTATCTTCACCCAACCCTTTTTACCTCAACATTGTTTAGCAGTTATTTGGCTTATTTCACATAATTCTCTCCCCCCCCCCCCACACACTATTTCCCTCCACTCTTGCTACAGCTTCCAATCTTAGTGTTGCTACCTCTCTATCCTTGTCCTCAGTAATTCCATTTTACCTCCATTTCTGTTACAGTACTTTACAAAAGTATTTTGGCAGTGAAGGAATTGATCCTGCACTCAGAGAATATTTTTTAAATTATTATTAAATTAGATTTATATGCCGCTCTACTCGCCTCGCTGAGGCAACTCAGAGTGGCTCACATAACATAGGCAACATATACAGTATCACAATCTCAAATATAAATACAGCATAATATAAAACTATAACAACAGATGCAGCACAGATAATGCAATCAATAAATTTTACATAAAAAGAAAAAACAATAAAACAATACAATAAAATATAGTGTAAAAAATACAGTACAGTCAAACCTCATATAACACTAAAACCTGGTTCCACAAGTCTTGATGTTATATGATTTTTAGTGTTATCCGATGCATGTTAAAATCCTATGGGAGTCATAGAGATACATTGTAACCACACAGGCTTTAGCGGTTGTTATCTGAAGCATCCCATAGGATCTTAATGTTATCCGATGCAATTCTTCCCCCCAGATTCCTTAATGTTATGCGATTTTCATGTTATTCGATACTAATGTTATATGAGGTATTACTGTACAGTCAAGAGAGACAGCAGTCTTTGGCCAGTTCACACAGCTGCCCCTCATTCTCCTTGTCCAACCAGCAGGGAGAGTTCTGTGATACTCATGGGTTCTCTACAGTGAATGGAGAACTTTGGCAAGATGAGGGCTCTCTTACATCATAGTGGACAATCAAGGGCAGGTGGCCTACAGGTATAGATCTGTGGCTGCTATAAGCAACTTGGCAACCACATTTTGAGGATAAATTGCAGTATTCAAGAAGTCAATTTCCTGAGCATTATTTTTTATTGTAGTTAATGAGTGGGCAAAGAAATGACAAAACAAATGCTCTATCTAGAAGGTAAATAATGGTACAGAGCAGGGCTTCCCAACCTTTTCAAGCTGGGGGCCGGGTCACAGTCTCTCAGTCAGCTTCAGGGGCTGAATGGTTATTTTGCCCTGCCTGCATGATGGGGGTGGTCATTTTGTCCCAACAGCTTCAAGGGGGTGGTCATTTTGTTTCTTGAATGCCCTTGGAGGGTGGGGCACATGAAATGGTGCCATGGGCTGGATCTGGCCCATAGGCCCTAGGTTGGGAACCCCTGGTATAGAGTTTTGCAGAAAGAGCTAAATAAAACCTGCAGTTGGCAGGGCAGATGAAGACAGTTGGGTCATTTAGTATTTTCGCTCTTATCTGCCCACCTCTTTGGTATAGAGCAGGGATGGCCCGTTATGGTGAAACTGCAACTTCCAACATTACTCACTACTGGCTTGACTAGTCAGGGCTGATGGGATTTCCTGTCTAGCTACAACTGCGGTGGCTTAGTGGTTAAGACACTGAACTTGGTGACTGGAAGGTTGGCAGGTCAGCAGTTTGAGTCCGGAGTACTGCATGATGGAGTGAGCTCCCATCTCTGTCCCAGCTCCTGCCAACCTACAGTTTGAAAGCAATAAGTTGCAAGTACATAAATTATTTATTTATTTATTTATTTATTTGCATTTAATATCCCGCCCCAATCGGGCGAACCCGACTCTGGGCGGCTTACAGCATAGCTCATAATATATATGGCCTTAAAATTCATAAAATTCATAAGAAATTCATAAAAAATTTAAAACATTGAACAGTGAAAACGGATAAAAACCCATAATAACAGCTACCAGATGGGGGCGGATGGCTGCTCCTAAATTAGCCATCCTGGATGGGAACCTGCATTGCTATGTCCCCACACTTGACCCGCCAGCCATGTCTTCAGGCCCTTTCGAAAGGGCAGAAGCTCCGCCTGCAGGCGCAGCTCTGTCGGAAGGAGGTTCCAAAGGGCCGGGGCGAACACAGAGAAGGCTCTCTTCCTGGTGCTCGTGAGGCGAGCCTCCCTAGCCGATGGAGTAACAAGAGAGCCCCTCCGGTCCGCCCTGGTGGGACGGGCAGACATTCTTAGGGTGACGCGGTCTCTTAGGTATCCTGGCCCACTACCATGTAGGGCTTTAAAGGTAATGACCAGCACCTTGAATTGCACCCGGAGGCAAACTGGCAACCAGTGCAGCTCCCGGAGCAGTGGTGAGGCCCGAGCATAACGCCCGCACCCCATCACTACCCGGGCTGCCGCATTCTGGACCAGCTGAAGCCTCCGAATGGTCACCAAGGGCAGCCCCATGTAGAGCGCATTACAGTAATCAAGTCTGGAGGTGACCAAAGCATGCGTGACCATGAGCAAGGCATCCCGGTCTAGGAAGGGGCGTAACTGGCGTATTACACGAAGTTGTGCAAAAGCCCTCCTGGCCACGGCTGCCACCTGTTCTTCGAACAGTAGCCGTGAGTCCAGGAGGACCCCCAGATTACGCACCGGGTCCTTCTGGGGCAAAACTGCCCCATCCAGTACCAAAGTTGGCAACTCCTGTGATAACACAGGACCCCTCACCCATAGCCACTCAGTCTTGCCGGGATTCAGTTGTAGCCCGTTGTCCCCCATCCAGACCCTCACAGCCTCCAGGCACCTGGAGAGGACTTCCACTGCACCGCCTGGGTCCCCACGGGCCGAGATGTACAGCTGGGTATCATCTGCATATTGATGATACCTCACCCCGTGGGAACGGATGATCTCACCCAGCGGCTTCATGTAGATGTTGAATAGGAGAGGAGAGAGCACCGAGCCCTGAGGCACCACATATTGAAGGGGCCTAGGACTGGACCCTTCCCTCTCCAAGCACACCGACTGGGTCCTACCCCTCAGAAATGAGGAAAACCAGGACAACACAGTGCCCTGGATCCCCAATCCTTGGAGCCGTCCCAGAAGGATACCGTGGTCAACGGTATCGAACGCCGCTGAGAGATCGAGAAGAGCTAGAACGGACGGGTGGCCTCCGTCCCGCTCTCTCCAGAGATTATCCACCAAAGCGATTAGTGCAGTTTCCGTACCATATCCGGGCCTGAATCCTGACTGAAAAGGGTCCAGATAATCCGCTTCATCCAGGGCATCCTGTAGCTGCCGCGCCACAGCCTTTTCCAGGACCTTTCCCAAAAAGGGTAGGTTGGACACTGGACGGTAGTTAGACAGTACCGTAGGGTCGAGGGATGGCTTTTTTAGGAGGGGGCGCACTATGGCATGTTTGAAAGATGTTGGAAAAAACCCCTCCTTTAATGATGAGTTGATGATCGCCTCGACCCACCCACCTGCCACGGCCTTAGAAGCTTTGACCAACCAGGCCGGGCATGGGTCCAGCACGCTGGTCGTGGCGCGGACAGATCCAAGAAGCCTGTCCACTTCCTCAGGGCCAACTGGATCGAACCGATCCCAGATAACATGGCTAGACTGTGCCTCGGTCAACTCCAGTTCAACACCTTCCACGCCAGGATTAAACTCTGAGCGAATCTGAGCGACTTTCCCCGCTAGGTAATCAGCAAACGCTTCAGCAGATCCCTGCCAACCGGGGCCCGGCCCCCCTTTGCCAAGGAGGGACCTAGTCACCCGGAACAGGGCCGCTGGGCGGTTATCTGCGGAGGCAATGAGGGCGGTGAAATATTGGCGTTTCACCGTCCTCATCGCCACTAGGTAGTCTTTAATGGCTGCTCTAACCAGTGTTCGATCGGACTCGCTTCGGGTCTTTGCCCAGCGGCGCTCTCGGCGTCTCTCAGCTCGTTTCAGCTCCCTTAGCTCTTCTGTAAACCAAGGGGCAGATCGATCCCCACGAGCATGGAGAGGCCATAGTGGTGCAATTACATCCAAGGCTGCAGTCGCTCTCCTGTTCCAGGAGTCGACAAGGGCTTCGGACGAATTGTTTCGCAGGTCAAGAGGACAACACCCCAGCTCCCTTTGGAATCCTTCTGGATCCATTAGTCGCCGGGGGCGGGCCCATTTAATCGGCCCTGCCTCCCTACGGTGGAGTCTCGCCCCCAAGAAGTCCAGAGTCACCAGATAGTGATCTGACCATGGCACAGGAGTGATGTCTAAATTCTGTACTTTCAGATCACTCTGCCACAGCTCCGACAAAAAGATCAAATCCGGGGTGTAGCCACTGCTCCTGGT
The DNA here is from genome assembly GCA_030440675.1 of Furcifer pardalis. NCBI lineage: Eukaryota > Metazoa > Chordata > Lepidosauria > Squamata > Chamaeleonidae > Furcifer > Furcifer pardalis. The sequence continues at coordinate 71,438,439 of CP126890.1, read as the reverse complement.
AGGACCCTGGATTACTTGGGTCAGGCCCACGATTGCCATGGAAACCATGAACTCCCGGGCTACCTCCGAGCCAATCCCCAATGACGGCAAATTGAAGTCCCCCAGGACCATCAACCTGGGGGTCTCCAATGCCAGCATGGAGACCGCCTCAAGGAGCTCGGGCAGGGAGTCTGCTACTCTGCAGGGAGGCAGGTACATGAGCAAGATTCCCAGCTGACCCTTAGGGCCCGCACGCAAGAACAGGGCCTCACAACCCGGAATTTGTGGAGCCGTGGCCCTGGTCACTCCCAAAGACTCCCTTGCTACTACGGCGACTCCCCCGCCCCTTCCCCTCTCCCTAGGCTGGTGCCACACACCGAACCTGGCCGGGCAAAGTTCAGACAGGGGTACCCCATCCTCAGGCACCAGCCAGGTCTCGGAGATGCATGCCAGATCAGCCCGCTCCCCCAGAATTGTGTCTGCAAGCAGAGGGGCCTTATTGCAGACTGATCTGGCATTCACCAGCAGCAGTCTAAGGGAGGGGTCACTCTTGACCGGCTGCTCAGGACCTAGAGGTGTAGCCGAGGGCCTAGAACACGGGACAGCAACCAACCATCTGTCCCGCGTTCTCCGTGTGCGGCCCGCCCCTTGGTTCCCGACGTAGCACCCCATGCCCATAACCACACCAATTTGGGCCCCATGGAGCCCCCCAGGCCCAGCAGGCGGAGCCTGATCCCCCTTCTCTGGCTGGCAGGTCCTTCCTTGCTTCCCCCATCCATTCCTCCAGCCCCAATCCCGATGCTGCCTGTCCACGGCCGTCCCTGGTGACACCAACAGTAGTGGAACCAGGCAATCCTGCCGTTCCCAAGTTCTTAAATCACTCGCCAAAGCGGGGTTTGGGGGGTTTGGGGGTTGGTGCCAGTAGTCCGGGTAAAGGCTATAGTGGGGGCATCTCCCCCCAGCCACAGGTCTCCCGGGCCGTGTTGGTGGTGGAGGAGCCAGGCAGCCCTGCCGCTCAGAAGATTTTAAAGTTCCCGCGGGGGCGGGGCGTGAGGGCAGGTGCCGGCCCTCTGGCTGGAGGCTGTGTCGGGACTGTGGTGGCTCAAGTGGTTAAAATGCTGACTGGAAGGCTGACAGGTCAACAGTTTGAGATCCAAGTACTGCACAACGGAATGAGCTCCTGTCTCTATCCCAACTTCTGCCAATTTAGAAGGTTGGGGAAAAAAAGAAATTGAAAGTAGATAAAGTAAATAAGTACCACTACAGTGGGAAGGTAAACAGCATTCCGTGTACTCAGGTGTCTAGTCATGCCTGTCACATGTCCACAGAAACATCTGCAGATGCAGACAGCGCTGGCTCTTCAGCTTTAAGCAGAGATGAGCACTGAACTCTAGAGTTGGATACGAGTGGCTTTTGAGCAAGGGAGACCTTTATTTTTACCTTACAACCACATATTGCACAACCTGATGCAAATTGATAATCTCAGGCATATCTTTGCTTCTCCTCTTCTCAGTCCTCTTAGGTCTCTCTCTACCATACAGTAAACATAATGTTGGGCACTAGTTAAGTTTTTGTCTTATGCAGATTTCCTAAAACCAAGATAATGGCAACAGGCCCTATCAGTCCCTGGAAAATAGATGGGGAAGAAGTAGAAGCAGTGACAGATTTTACTTTCCTAGGATCAAAGCTCACTGCAGATGGTGACTGCAGCCATGAAATAAAAAGGCGACTGATTCTTGGGAGGCAAGCGATGAGAAATTTGGGGAGCATAGTGAAAAATAGAGACATCACCTTGCAAACAGAAATTCGCTTAGTCAAGGCAATGGTATTCCTGGTGGTGATGTATGGTTATGAGAGCTGGACCATTAGGAAAGCTGGGTGCAGAAGAATAGATGCCTTTGAGATGTGGTGTTGGAGGACAGTTTTGAGAGTCCTCTGGACAGCAAGGAGAACAAATAGGTCAATCTTAGAAGAAATCAAACCTGACTGCTCCTTAGAAGGTCAAATAGTGAAGATGAAGCTAAAGTACTTTGGATATCAAATGAGAGGATTCGCTTGAGAAAGCCTTGATGCTGGGAAGGGTGGAGGGCAAAAGAAGAAGGGGGCAGCCCAAAATGAGATGGCTAGATGGTATTGTAGAGACAATGGGTACAGAGCTGAGTGTGTTGAGGAGGATGGTGGAGGACAGAAGTGCCTGGCAGACAGTGGTCCATTGGGTCGCAAAGGGTCGGAATCGACTGTGCGAGTGAACAACAACAACAAAAGATTTCCTAAAATAAAGCCTATTTTCATATTTGTCCTAAGCCAGTGTTTGCTCTTCAAACACACTTCATACACTGCACTCGTAAGCTTTTAGTTATAAATGAAACACATGCTCAGCTTGCTGTGCTAAAATTAAAAGGAGAAAGGACCACTTTCATATCTTGAATTTTCCCCATATTAACAGAAACTTCATGGAACTTGAGATTTAGGTTATCCTGATCTCAGGGACAGAAATTTACATATATATCCCCTTCTCAGAATAGAAATGAATCTTCAGCTACGGTTGAGTTGAAGACTTCTACATTACTCATTGTTCTACCTTTGTATATAGGCCCCAAGGGGAATTTCTAGCAATCATTCTCTTGGGTTACTCAGAAAAAGCTCCACAGGATACAGTATGCAATTGCTGAAAGATTCTCAAAGCTTTATATCATCTGTGTGGTCGCATTTCTTCTAACTACAGGGAAAGAAAATGCTTATTTTGTTGTTTGCTTTGTTAGTTCTTCAACCATGTTTTAAAGGAATGATTGATTTACCTGCTCTAACAGGAGTTTCTGATCATTCACAAGCTGTATTTTTATGTCATATTTTCTTATCAGGAATTATTTTTTGTCATAATTTCAACTAAATTGTTGTGGTTTTAGGCTAAATAAACTAAAGATTGGATTTTGATAATAAGGCAGTTTTATCTTAATAACTTCTGCATAGTTTCTTGATGCCTTTCAGCCAGAAAAAAACACAATTTTTTGATCCAAAGAATCAAAGCATAAAAATTCCTAAACGACTGTGTCGCTAGAATTGAGGTCTAATACATTGAAGAAGATACCAACAGGAGAAACTGATGGCTCCCTTTTTTTTTTCAAGCTCTTTTCAGGACCTCTCAACAGTTTCTCCAGAAAACATCACTAATCTAAGTTACATTATGCCAGTAGAAGCAGTGACAGATTTTACTTTTCTAGGCTCAAAGATCATTGCAGATGTTGATTGCATCCATAAAATACAAAGGCGACTGATTCTTGGGAGGCAAGGTATGAGAAACTTGGGGAACTTAGTCAAAAGTAGAGACATCACCTTGCAAACTAAAATTCGAATAGTAAGTCAATGGCATTCCCGGTTATAATGTAGGGATGTGAGAGCTGGACCATAAGAAAAGCTGAGCACAGAAGAATAGATGCCTTTGAAATGTGGTGTTGGAGTAGAGTTTCGAGAGTCCCCTGGACAGTGAGGAGAACAAATAGGTCAATCTTAGAAGAAATCAACCTTGACTGCTCCTTAGAAAGTCAAATAGTAAAGATGAAGCTAAAGTACTTTGCACATCAAATGAGAAGAGAGGATTCACTGGAGAAAGCTTTGATGCTGGGAAAGGTTGAGGGCAAAAGAAGAAGGGGGCGGCCAAAAATGAGATGGCTAGATAGTATTGTAGACACAGTGGGCACAAAGCTGGACGGGTTGAGGAGGATGGTGGAGGACAGCAGTGCCTGGCAGGCAATAGTTCATGAGGTCGCAAAGGGTTGGAATCAACTGTGCGACTGTTGTGGCCTGGGGTCCTGGGTGCGAGGAGGAAGAGGACCTCTAGCCAGCCCAACTGCCTGCTGCCGGCTCCAACTTGGACTCTGAGGCCGAGGGGGACCCCTTGCCAGTTCCACAGGCTGCATCCAGCTCAGATCAGGAGGCAGAGTCAAAAGAGATGGACCTGGCACCGGCACCACATCCAGCTCTCACCCCAGAGCCGTCCCAGCTGGGCCAAGCCAGGCCAGAGGGCCAGAACTAAACAGATGGACCAAGTGCTAGCAGGCAGACTATTCGGGAGGAGGCCGGCATGCCTACTTATTACAGGAATGAACTGAGACATCAGAGTCAGCTGAGGAGGAGGAGGGTCCGGGCCCGCCTCCTGAACAGACCCTCAACTGTGGGGTCTGACTCCTCTTAAAAGAAGAGAGGCATGCCCGCAGGTCCTTTGTTGGACCAACTTGTCAACCTTGTGGACCCAACACCATGCTCTTAGCTTCCTGACTTGATGTACTGGACTCAAGACCTCTGACTTACTCTGACTTCATTTCCTGGAAGACCCTGGTAACCCTGACAAGACTCAACTGGCTACTGACCCTGGACTGGTGATGATGATTCTGTTCCAAGGCTTGAAGTAAGAGGAATCTCTCCTTCCCCCCACTGCAGCTCTACCCAGCTGTTGAGCTCCTCCAGTGCCAGGCTGTGACAGCGACTGAACAACAACAACAACAATGCCATCTCCCAATATAGTTAAAACTGTTCCCTTCAAAAAGGCAAAAAGAAAAACTGTGCAATAAAAGTAAAATAAACTTATGAAGTGGACTGTAATTGTCTTATCAACAAGATAAAGAAAACCATTTCAGATACTAAACACACTTTTAACCAGGGGAGAACAAAAAATGATACTGTACTTCAGAGAAGTGTTCATACCATGATAAAGCTGGCATACTGCACTGGGGAACAAGGAAAAATGGAATCTCTTCAACACTTCTCCTAAGAATGAAACTAGAAATACTGTATTGTCAATAAATCAAGAAGATATAGCCAAGTTAATCGGTTTCAGTTCATGTACTATAAACAAAAAGAAGTCTGGTGGCACCTGTTAAAAAGTGAAGGTGCCAGAAGTCTTTGTTTGTCCTTTGCATTCTTTTTGTTGCACCGTCTTCTGTGAGTTTCACCAAGGTTCGTATCTTGAGGTTTCAGTTTTCTAAAACAAAAAGCATCCCTTATATTTTGTACAAAAATGCTAGCAATCTAATAAACCCGTTGGGAAAGGGGTGGTTTTGAATAGTGAAATATGTTGGAGTCAGTTTTTACAGGACAATTTTTCTGTGAATGTGGAGAAATTCAATCAAGGCAGCATTCATATGCATCCACCTGCACCAAAGAAGAGCTTTAAAAATGACTCAGATAATGCCTTTGAAGAAGACCCCTTATGACCAAAAATAATCTAATTGTGCAATGCTCTGATAGAGAAAAGTAAATAATGTGCCACCAAGCCATCCTTGACTTACAACAGGGGTTCCCAACCTAAGTCCCATGGGCCAGATCTGGCCCACAGTGCCATTTCATGTGCCCCCATCTCTCCAGTCATTTAAGTAACAAAATGGTTGCCCCTTTGAAGTTGTTGGGACAAAATGGCCACCTCCAACATGCAGGCAGTGCAAAATGGCCATCCGGCCCTCAAAGCTGACTGAGAGAGCATGACCCAGCCCCCTGCTTGAAAAGTTTGGGAATCCCTGGCTTACAGGTTTTGAGGTACAGCCTCCTCGTCACATCCACAGTGGATTCATGCCCACAATCAGCACAAATGTGAACGGCAAGCACCTGTGTTTCCTGGGAACCCACAAATAATTGAGGGCCAGGTATCCCATAAACTGTGGCACATTGTCTCTTGGAGAGTGGTCATAGGGCGTCTCTGCTGGTCCTTGAGGTGAAGACCCTTCATCACTAGTATCCCTTGGAAGCCCAAACTGATATGGAAGAGAAGGTTGAATATAAAGGGAAGTAAGCAGTGTGCTCCAGGAAGAGGTTCTTCTTTGTCCCATCCAAACATATACTAACATATGATTGAATCAAGGCCTGTGCCACACACAGCAGCCACAAGAATGATCCCCCAGACTTTCCCCCCCTGGAAACAATGCTGATCAGGTGTATTTTCTGGCTCACATTTCCAGTTCTGAATATGTTTCATTCCATCTTGTGTATGTGGCAGTCAGGGGTGTGCTGGGCACCTTGGGAGGGCGGTGGACAGGAAATGATGGGGTGCCTGGAGGGGCTTGGGGGGGGAGAAATTCCATACATTCCCATCAGCTCTGCCTACCTCTGGGGGGTGCCAGTTGCTGAGGTGCACTGGGATGAGTCCCTGTATCCCTGTGGGCCAGTACACCACTAGCGGGAGTCCTTTTACAAAGATTGAAGTCAAGTTTAGATATATTTGGGGTAGTCTCATCGAACCTCTCTCTCCCCCCCCCCTTTCATCTACCACAGGTCCACCTCTGGGATTAAATACTATCTCAGCAGGACTCTCATGATCCTGAGCAATTAGTTCATACAGATTTGCCTTCTCCTATACATGCCAATTAGGGTTCTTCTTTTTTGGACTGATTCTGATTGCCAGGAGCACAAGTGTGGGAAAGAGATGAGGCAGCAGTTGGCTGATTTCCACGCTGCTTAGGATATGTTCATTGAAGCTACCAGAATCTCACTGGGCAACCCCCACCTTCAAAAGGCACCTCTCAACCCACATGTCAAGGCCATTCTGGATAGCCAGGAAGATAAGATTCTCTGAAGAGTTTATCCCTTGCTGCTGAAGATAAACTAGGAAAAAAATGGATTCATGGGAATGTCACCTGTCAGGTGGGTGCAAGAGTGGATAGGCAGGGTAGGAGGCACAAATGACTATGAAGAGGCACTTAAAGGGTGGTGACAGAACAGTGACAGGTCAGCCATATAGCAGGAGTAGCAAATGGTATGGGCCCCTCGTATCTAGTGGCCCCGGCTCCCGCACTCGGTTAGAATGAAAATCCAAATTTAAATATTCCATGCATTTGCGCAGATATTCAAAAAATGTTCACTCTGAGACTCTTCAACACCTCACTGGAGTGTTCAATGCACACCAAAGAGTAATGATGTGTGCACAGGCAGAGTCTTTGTCTGCCTGTGCATCTTATGCACTACTCTGTAGTAGCACAAATTTGTGTTGAGTGGGAGAGATGACTGACATGTGAGCTGTGTTTTGTTTTATAGGTTTTTGCTTAATTGATGGCATGGGGAGTGGTGGCATGGTGTTATTTCTTGCAATTCCTATGTGGTGTTATTTATTTGCCTGATGCTGTTTACTGATACAACAGTTGAGAAGAAGACAGTGCAGTATAATTTTTCTCTCACATTAGGTAAAAGTTTGTTTTTACTAGTTTGTTTTTACTACTGGTGTTTTATTTTATAGGTATCCTAAATCTAAGCAAGGGCCTCTTGAAATGATTTGCTACAGCCCTCGTGCTGGCTTAATCCGGCACTGACAGAGTGTGCCTTTGGGACTCTGAAATACATTTCCATTGCCTGCTCCACAAACCACAAAAAGTGTCAAAGGTGGTGCTTGAGTGCACCATGCTACATAACAGTGGTGCACTCAAGCACCATCTTGATGTGGGGACTGCTATAGGTCACAAAACCTCAATGTGCAATTTCAATGTGAGGAGGAAATCCACAAGAGCTACAATTGAGGGATTATGTGGCCCATGCAGAGGTGGGTATAACCAGGTTTGCACCAGTTCACCAGAACTGGTAGCAGAAATTCTGGCTGGCCTCACCCATCCAAGTTTTGAAATAAAGTAGTTGTCCTAATTTGGTTGTAATGCAGGGCTTTCCCCCTGGCCACACCCACCATACCATACTCACAGTGTGGTAGTAATTTTTTGGGAGCCCACCACTGGGCCCATGCATACTTTGAGCCTTGAGGGACTACAGGTTGCTGTGTCACCATAACCAAAACTGTCCTCTCCCCTTTCTTGCAGCTAGATAATTGCCATCCACCAACCCAAATATTTGCTTATGACTTCCCTATCCAAGCCCACCAGATGACTCCTTGCCATCTCCCGGCAAGCAATACCACCCTCCTTCTTTGGGATGGACCCACATTACTCCCTTCTAGCTCATGATAGTGTCTGGAGACTGGAATTGCACAGAGTTGTGGTTTGGACAATAATTTTGAGAGTCCCCTGGACAGCGAGGAGAACAAATAGGTCAATCTTAGAAGAAATCAACCCTGACTGCTCCTTAGAAGGTCAAATAATAAAGATGAAGCTAAAGTACTTTGGACATCAGATGAGAAGAGAGGATTCACTTGAGAAAGCCTTGATGCTTGGAAGGGTCGAGGGCAAAAGAAGAAGGGGACGGCCCAAGATGAGATGGCTAGATGGTATTGTAGAGACAATGGGCACAGAGCTGAGGAAGTTGAGGGGGATGGTGGAGGACAGGAGTGCCTGGCGGACAGTGGTCCATGGGGTCGCAGAGGGTCGGAATCGACTGTGCAACTGAACAACAAAAAAATGCATCCTGGAATCATAGGGGCTTACCTACACCGTTCTACACAACTCAAAGTCTTACCCTTCCACTGTCCATCTTTCTGCCCTTTTTTCTCAGTTGGGGAGGCATCTGGCCTTCACCCACTGTTCACCCATTCCCCAGATCATAATTGAAGAGGGATGTCCTTGAAGGCAAGCCATGGGTTTCTTCCACCATGTTCCTTCCCATCCTCTCCATGGATTATAAGAATGGGGCCTGATTTGCTCTTTCTCCTGCAACATCCTTTCCTATGAGAATGGAGTGTCCCTGTGTAATAACAAGGACAAACAAGCATGACTCAGAGTTGTAGTCTGTGAGCAGGTTCAGAGGGAAGGTGCTTTGAAAATATTGTGGCTGGCTCATTATCTCCTTTTAGAGGCACCCTGTGTTTTAGGGAATGAGCAGACAGGCAGCAAAGGCACACGCGCAGGGTCCTTTTGTGTAGCTGTGTGGCACCTGACACATAGCTGTCTGACCAAACTTTTACCAGGGTACAGCCGTCAGGCTCAGGAAGGAACTCTCACAGCCTTTCTCTCCTTCACTTACTTGATGGCAGCTGGAAGCCCCAAGTCTCTTAAGTGTTTGTTGCTGGTAGCTACTCTCCCAGAGGAATCCACCTGTTAGTCAGAGAGACTAAAGAGGACTTATGTGCTTTGGGGTGTTGTCTGTTTTTTTGTGCTAGGTCCCCTGTGTAGCGTTCTGTGGTATGGTGCAAAGTGCCATGTCTCATAGTGAGCTACTACTACCCAAGTGTCTCCTTGTGTGTACTTTGTGGAGCTAGAAAAAAAACAAAACAGAGTCCTCTGACCCACCCACGCTTTGTTATCTGAGTGAGGGATTCCCTGGATGGGATTTATACACTGGAGGTGGTATGCTCTGATTGGTTGGTCACTGTGCAATATCCTAACTTCAGTCCCCTTGACTAAGTATGGCTCCTTTGAAGGGGGTAGATTGTGGCCTTAATTATTTCAGCCGTTCCCATTGGGTTTCATGTACTGAAAATTTCTTAAAACTACCTTTCCTCTGGCGTACGTGAGGCTGGCAGATCTGGGATCAGCAGCAACAATGGGTTAGGTCAGCCCGAGAGCCATTGTGCCAGCACAAGGGGCTTACATGTCCTAGCCAAGCCCACCTCAGTCACTCTTAACTTGGAATTAGGATTGTGGCTGATGTGCAACTTGCCCAGGGCCACACAGGCTGACACTTCTGTTAGGAAGCACAGTGAGGAATTGAACTCCCAACCTTTCGCTTCATAGCCAAATTTTTAAACCATCTGATTTCTTCTTCTCCACTTGTGAGCAGAGGTTTTCCATTTTATGTAAAGAAGTGACTAGATGTGCCAGTTTCTGTCCTGCGGCCACTGTTCAGTCTTTATGTATTATTTCTATGTACTTTTCTGCAAACACACTTAACCATTTCTATTTAAAAAAACAGGACATTGTTTTATTAACTGTGTGCATGCCTAATGTAACTTCCATGTCTGTACTGGTGTGTCCTATGAACACTACAGTGCAAAAGCTGTAGAATTAGTACAAAGAAAAATAAATTTGGAAATCAGGTATGAGTGTCTAAGCAGCACTGCCATCAATCTACCTATCTGATGATCAAAGATGCTTTGGAGTTGGAACAAGGAATGACATTAAGAACATTAGGCCTTGTCCCAACGCTTCTTCTTCCTTAAGTGCCATATCTGATTCTGAATATTTGCTATCATCATAGTGATCCATCATGAAGATTGTCCTGGAAGCACTTGATGGGAAAGGATCTTGGGGACATGAAATGAGCCTCATTCGAGTGTCTCCAGAGCAGTTTCTCCAGCAAAAATGCTTTCAACCTAAAATAATTTCTGACACGAAATTATTATTATTATCACACCATGACACCTATACCACTGATCCAGTTCTGCCAGTCATTTTCTGATTGGTCCTGAGTCCTTTTGGTGCCAAGTCTTCATCAGGCCCAGGCCAGTATTGACGAAGCTGCTGCCCTCCATCAAGATGGATTCAAGTGGGATTTAATCCACTTGGGGACCATCACCCTTCCCTGTGGACTTCACAGGGCCTTTAGTCTGCAGGGTTGTAAGGTTAGTTAACCACCACCTGGTGAGGTGCTGAGTTGCTGGCAGTTTGGTCTGTGAAAAATGGCAAAACAACAAAAAAGGTTGCACTTCTAAAAATAGTAGTTAATTTCTTTTTTAAAAATAGGATTTTCTTTTTATGACTCACTCCCTCCATCATTACTACATGGAGCTGTGACACAATTTTCTTCTTCTTCCTCTGTCTAGGCCAGAAGTGAAACTGCCAAAATGAAGGCTCCCTTTGGCAAGTTTTCTGCAGTTGGGGTACACAAAAAGAGCCTCCTCAAAGAAGTACTTCTTGGTAGGCCACCTTGTGTTGCCAGCTAATCTTTCTCAGCCTTTTTTTGTTATTGTTCAGTCACACAGTTGAGTCCAACCCTTTGCAACCCCACAGACCACTGCATGTCAGACTCCTCTGTGCTCTGCCATTCTCCACAGTCCACACAGGTCTATGCCTATTGCATCAACAATGCCATCTAGCCACATCACCCTCTGCCACCACCTTCTCCTTTTGCCTTTGATCTTTCCCAGCATCGAAGCCTTCTCAAGTAAGTCCTCTCTTCTCATTTGGTGGCTAAAGTGCTTGAGCTTGAGCTTGAGTATTTGTCCCTCCAATGAACAGTCAAGGTTGATTTCCTTCAAAATTGACTGATTTGATTTCTTTGAAGTCCAGGGGGCCCTCAAGAGTCTCCTCCAGCACCACAATTCAAAGGCATCTATTCTTCTGCGCTCAGCCTTCCTTATGGTCTAGCTGTCACAACCATACATTACTACTGGGAATATCATTGCTTTGACTATGTGGACATTTGTTGGCAGGGTGATGTCTCTAATTTTCATTATGCTGCAAGAACTCACCAAAAAATGGCTTCATTTTGGTAGTACAGTACTGTATCATGTCTGGCCTAGACATGGAATAATAAACAAATCTGCAGTTCCACCCGACCCAGTGTAAGAACGATTAGCTGGCAACACAAGGTGGACATTACCAGGATATGACCAATTGTGGTTGAAAAATACCACCATCTTCAAGGAGGCTCTCCATCTTTGTCCCAGCTCCTGTCAACCTAGCAGTTCGAAAGCAACAAATTGCAAGTAGCTAAATAGGGAGGAAGGTAAACAGTGTTCCATGCACTACAGTGTCTAGTCATGCCTGCCACATGACAACGGAAAGTTCTGCAGAAGCAGATAGCGCTGGCTTTTCGGCTATGAAACAGAGACGAGCACTTAACCCTAGAGTCGGATACGACTAGTTTTCGAGCAAGGGTGACCTTTACCTTAGGTGAGAAGAACATGGAGCATCCCCCCACCTCGCCCTGTTTCTGGTCTTCTTGGGAAGGACTTGAGGAAAAGGATGGGCGTGTTATGTCTGAATGAATCAACACGCGAAACAGGCGATCCCTTTTGCAAAAGGGTCAACAGGAGGTTGTGGTCCACCACTTCCCACACAACCCCCAACCATGCAGGGCTTCTGGTGTTTGCTTCCGAGAGAAGCTGGAACGGCGTCCCCTTCTGTTGCGCACGCACAAACAGGGCCCGCATGGCTCCCCAACCCCAACCCCAACCCCCACACGCCGTGGGGCTGGCGGCGCTCACAGGCCGGGCCACCCGCGCCCCGTTTCTCTGCCGCCTGGGGGGAGAGGCGGGGTGGGGGAAGCTGAGTCTCCTCCCCACGCGGCCGGCGACTCCGCCCGGCAAGCTGGCGACACAGCCCCAGCAGCTGAGGCTGCGGCGGCGGCGAGTTGAGCTCGGCCGAGAGACGAGGCTGAGGGGAGAAGGCAACGGTGGGGAAGACCCGGCTCTCCTTCCTTCCTTCTGCCTCTCACCTTGGAGCAGCCCTCGGCAGCGCTGAGAAGCCAGGGAGCCGAAGGCGGGCTTTCGTTGTGGAGGGTAAAAAAGCCAGCCCAGCCCGCCCGCCCGAGCTCTCCGCTTGCAGGCGATGCTCCTCACTTGCTGCCTCCTTGGCCGTCGCCTCCTCCTCCCCTCCAAAGCTTTTGTTCTCCTCTCTGGTTTGGGGCAGGAGCGGAGCGCGGCTCCTGCCTCTCCCTCTCTCGGGTCCGGAGAGCTCCAGGAGGCAGCCGGGCTCGCGCGTCCCTCTTCCTCCTCCTCCTCCTCCTCTGCCTCGGAGTCCGGTTCTGCGCTCTGAGGTGAGGCGAAACCTCGGAGGAAGGAACGGATTAAAGCGGGAAATGGCTGGGTGGGCTCAGCAAGGGAGGGGGCGGGGGGAGGAGGAGGAAGAGGCGTTCGTTGCGTCTCTGTGAGGAAAGGTTGCGACCCGATGGGGAAAAGGAGGGCGGGGAACCTGTGCGGGACTGAGGTGGCTGAGTGGTGAAGACGCTGAATTTAGCGACTGGAAGGTCGGCAGGGCAGCGGTTGCTGCACGGCGGGGGGTGAGTTCCCGGCGCCTGCCCCAGCTCCTGCCAACCTAACTGTTATTAAGCAAGAAATTGCAAGTAGATAAATAGGGACCGCTTTGGTGGGAAAGGTAGCAGCGCTCCGTGCGCTCCGGAGTCTAAATCCCGCCTGCCACACGACCAGGAAATGTCTGGAGACGCAGATGGCGGTGGCTCTTTGATTGTGCACGGAGAGGAGCACCGAACCCTAAAGTCGGATACGACTGGCTTTCGAGCAAGGGCGACCTTTCCTTTGACGTTCAACTTTTCTTATCCTGGTGGGTGGCTTCGCGCGGAAGAGAACGCGTTGCGAGACTTCGGGCGAGTTTGGTAGTAACTTTTCTACCTGCAGAGTGTGGGCTCGGGTGGCGGAGGCGCCAATGTGAACGAGGTCGGTCCCCCTCTTAAGAAACCCCCCCCCCCCACTCTTGAAGAAGTCCAATCGGTGAAGTTAAGGCTCTAGTAACAATCCACATTCGTGGTTGGGGGGGGGGAGGGAGAGGGAGAGAGGGGTAGTGTTTGTGGTGTGGATATGTTTTGCAAGTGTCCGCGGAGCATTTAGAAAACAGTAACTTTATAGCCCACAGCAAGAAAAAAAGGAAGAATACAGTTTTAAAAGACACCCATAAAGCAAAGAGAATAGGAAGTACACCTATATATCTCCCTATAAGAGGCTGCGGTGGCTCAGTGGTTAAGAAGCTCGCCTTGTTAGCTGGAAGGCTGGCAAGTCGACAGTTCAAGACCCGGGTACTGCATGACAGATTGAGTGCCCCTCTCAGTCCCAGCTCTTGGGGACATGAAAGGAGCCTCATTGAGGCGTTCCATGAGCGGAGTTTCTTCTGCAAAAATCCTTTCAACCGAGAATAATTTCTGACATGGAATTATTATTATTATTATTATTATTATTATTATTATTATTATTATTATTATTATTATTATTATTATTATTAAACCCTATAGTGCTTAGCACATTCTCTTGGGGTTTGTGTTTCACAAGTTAATTAGCATTTCACTCCTAACATGCTGAAGACTCACTTTAGTGACCTGGGAAGGATGGAAAGCTGAGTCAACTTTGGGTCCCGTCAGGATCACGCTCCGAATGTTCTGGTTGCAATACAGTAGTTTAACTGCTGTGCCAGGTGAGATGTGTTGAGGGCTGGTTGCGTGTGCCATATATATGGAGGAAAGTCTTCTCAAGGTTTCAGCTGCTCCAAGGAGTTCTGGTGTTTACCACAGCGGCCTTCCTGTAAACTTGCCTTGTCTGGGTTGAATTTAGCCAAGATCCCACTGATAACTCAGGATTACTGTAAGAGTTTAAACCCCCCCCCCATCAGTAATGCAGAGGTTGCTATTTGCCTACAAGTCATTTCCAATTTAGCCTGATCCTATGAATTACTAACCTACAAAAAACCCTATCATTAATGGTCATGCTCAGTTCTTGCAAACTAAAACCCATTGCTACCTTTATTGAATCAGTATTTTTTCTTCAATCTTCATTTTTACCTCTGTCTTCCAGTTTCCTAGCATTACTTTATTTTTCAGGGAATCTTGTTGTCTCATGATATGAACAAAATATAATAGACTCTGTCCTTTTTATTTCCAGTGAGAGTTTGGCCTTGATTTGATCAAGATATGTTTATCTGTCTTTCTGGTAATCCATGATATCAAAATATATTTGAATTAATTGATTTTTTTTCTATGGCTTTCTCCATTGCTTTCATATATCTATCAAAATCAAGAATACCACAAGATGGGTGATCTTGGTCTTGGTTGTTACGCCTAAGAATCTTTGCTAGTTCCTCCACACCTGCCCTCCAGAGTTTCAGTCATATTCTGATTTTTTGTCCAGTCTCCATTTTTATTTTGATTGAACTAAGTTATAGAAGATCTTTAATTTTAGTTTCTTCACTTTCATCACTAAACTTAGCAGTACTTCTGTAGTCATAATGCTTTGGTTCTTTTCATTAGCTAACTGATACAGTATTTGCAATAGGATCTCCAGTGCCTCTTCCTTTTTTGTATTATCTTGGGGATCAGATATATTTCATGCCATGTATGCTAAAGATGTTTGTTGCCAAACTTCATCATTTAATTGCAGAGGACATTAATATAACTCCTATAGTTACTGCACTTTTAGGCGTCTTCTTTCTTTGGGGTTTCGAAAATATGTTCAACATTTCCAGTATTCTGTCTGTGTGGCTCCCCCCCCCCCCCACAATTTGTTGGCATATTCCTGTCAGGATTGTCAGTCTTTGTAGCTTGAAATAGATTTATTGCCATCCCATCTACATTTTTCCCGCTGTTTTGAAAAAAAAAACTTTCACTTCAATTCCAAAAATTGCAGATTTATCATCAACATTTCTTCTTAGAAGGACTCTGTTGCCTTTTCTTTTCTTTTGTATAGTTCTTCAGCATATTGTTTCCATCCTCTATTTTATTCTGATGAGTTACTATTTTATCCTCTACTCAGCAACTTCAAATGGATTTTATGGATGAGAATGCTTTTTTCTTTTTTATATCTTTGTAACAAGTATTATAATAAATTACTTCATCTTTGTATGAGTTGATGAAACTTTGTATTCTGGGTTCTGATCCTCTTTCAATGAGCTTCTGCTATTCTGTCATTTAAAATTGTAATAGTTTTGTCAGTCATCCATCAAGGTTTTTCTTCTCTTTTGACTACTATGGAACAGTCTTTTTTTTTTTCATTTTCCCTTGATAATATTTCTGTGGTTTAAATCTGTACTTGATTGAGTAAATCTGTTCTTTACATGGTCTGCAAATTCTCCAGGAAAACATTATTGAAATTATATCTTGGTACAATGATTTGGTACAGTACAGATAAGTTATCTTTTAATGTAGTTTACCTATTTTGTCATATTTATAATCAGAGTGGTAGGAAAGTAGATTTATTTATTATTTGCACATTTCAGTATCTATGGAACAGTGGGCAGTTTGTGTATGATAAAACCAAGGAGCAATATTTGTAAATGAAACAATACCAAGATCACAAATACTGTATACATAAGCGGTACATGTCAGGTGGGTAAATAAAGAGTTTCACACTTGAATTTGTAGTACTAGTTGTATTCATTTTCAGAAAATTCGCACAGTGATTTAATACAACAGTCCTATTTACATCCTATTGTTCATTCTATTGTATGTTACAACCTAAGCCATTTCTTTGCATTTCTTTTTTCTCTCCTCCCATATTTAATTTAAATCTAAATTATTAATAACAATCATAGTTATTAGCGATTAACAAGCTGCACAAGCTGATTAATCAAGTGTTTCCTTGATAGTTTTTGCTAAAAAGAGAGAAAACTGACAGTTTCTTGTGGGTTGACTATATTTAGAGAACTGTGATTCATGTAAGTGGTAAAGGCTGCTTGGAATCTTTTAGGAAAGACTAAATTCATAGCTGACTTGTAATTGTTAGCTGTCATATCTTGATCTTTTCATTTAGTTACTGTTCTTCACAACTAAAATTGAATGTACAGCTACAGAGTAGTCAACCTGCTTTTGATAGGATTCTTGATTTGTATTAATCAAACCTGACTGCTCATTGGAGGGTCAAATAGTAAAGATGAAGCTAAGGTACTTTGGACATCAAATGAGAAGAGAGGATTCACTTGAGAAAGCCTTGATGCTTGGAAGGGTCGAGGGCAGAAGAAGAAGGGGACGGCCCAAGATGAGATGGCTGGATGGTGTTGTAGAGGCAATGGGCGCGGAGCTGGGCGAGTTGAGGGGGATGGTGGAGGACAGGAGTGCCTGGCGGACAGCGGTCCATGGGGTCGCAGAGGGTCGGAATCGACTGTGCGACTGAACAACAAAATTAATGTACAGCCCATGGATATATAGATTCAGAACTCTGCATACATCGCAGAATTCTAGATTTGAAATATACCCCAGGATCATCTAGTCCAGTGGTGGCAAGCCTATGGCACTCATGCCAGAGGGAGCACTCAGAGTGTTCTCTGTGAGTATATGTGCTGTTGTAGCAGCAAGGAGTTTGCCCCGTCCTTCTGCCCAGCACCCCAATGGGAGTGTTCACTCTGCCCCTCTGCACAGTGGATGGTAGCCTGTTGAGTTTGGGCACTCGGTCTCTTAAAAGGTTCACCATCACTGACCTAGTCCAAACAGCTACAAACAGAAGAATCCACAGCTAGAGACTAATGACAGATGATCCACTATTAGGAGGTTCTTCCTAGTGTAATATTTAGTTGGACTTTCCTAGAACAGTGATGGCGAACCTATGGCACATATGCCAGAGGTGACACTTGGAGCCCTCTCTGCAGGCACCTGTGCAGTCACCCCAGCACAGAGCTCACCCTGCCCTTCTGCCCAACAGCCCAATAGGAGCACTTTCTTCCTCTCCCAGCACAGAGTTTGCCCTGCCCTCTGCCCAGCAGCCCAATGGCAGTGCTTACTTCCTTTCCCTGTTGTTGTTGACACTTTGCGATAAATAAGTGTTTTTTGGGTTGCAGTTTGGGTACTCGGTCTGTAAAAGGTTTGCTGTCACTGTCCTAGAAGATATAGGAACTATAAGTAGCATTGCAGTCATACATTAGTGTGTGTTTGTATGTGATATATTTAAAATAAAATGAAAAGTACAGTACTGTTCCTCTTTAGGTTCCATTTATTCAAATAGGCCTGTGCTAACTGTGATTTACTTTAGCACAATAAGTCACAGTTACAGTAGAGCCATTTGAATCAATGGCATTTACTGAGGAAAAATCAGCATCATAGTGATGTTAACTACATTAGAGTTCAGCAACATTTGCATATGGTATAAGCTTGCTTGGCTGGATACCTCAGTATGTTAGGTAGCTGGCTGAGGAGCTTGGGATTTCGTTTCTCAGCTGTACATCCCAGAAGAGGCAGCTCTGTATGGCCTCGGGCAAGCTGTACAGTCCCAGAGTGCTGTATAATTAAATTCATAAGAAAGGAGTATTAAATCACTTCTGAATACTTTTTAGAAACCCCTGAAAAAAGTTGTTATATATCATAATTGACTTAAGAGCACATGATTATTATAAGCTAGTTTAGGGTAGGAAAGGGTTTAAGATGCTGAATTAACACAGTTCAGATTAAATCACCACTGCAAATTCTGAGCACATTGGTTTCTAAATTTATTCTTGGAAAGGATCTAAATTTTGTTGCAGCCCATTAATGTAGAATTTATAGCACTGATTAAGACTAATTTTTTTATTTGGAACTTTGGACACAAACTAATAATTTTATACATGCATGTCAATACTTTTTCTATCTTAATATTTTTTAGAGACAAGTAATTTTAGGAAAGAGTCATTCTTGTTATTTAGAAGATTTTTAAAAGGTAGATAAAACATTTAAACTTTATTTTACATCAGCCTCATCTGGATAATTTTCTTTCTTTGCTGTCTCTGATTCTTAATATTGACTATCCTCATGAGGATCAGCCATATTGTCCTGGGAGCAATATAATGCAGTGGCCTCCTACTTGTCTTCTGCATCACAGCATGACACCTGTACCACTGATCCAGTTCCACGAATCACTCTTTGGTCCTGAACCCTTTTAGGACACAAAGACTTCAATTGGCCCCAGGCCAGTATTGATGAGGCTGCTACCCTCCCAGACAATACACTTCAGATGTTTTGGGCTACAGCTCCACGGGTGCAAGTCAACATAGCTGACAATTAGATGTTTTGGAACTTGTTATTCAAATCTCGTGGAGAGGATCAGCTCAGGAAAGACTCGTTTAAAGATTGCTTGCACAGTGTGTCATCTGTCAAGGCCAATACAACCCATTAGTTATATATTGTGAGCTGTTAAGAATTGTGACCCTTCCCATGCAGAAAAACATTGTTAGCATGAAAAGTACAGTCAAACCTCGCATAACGAGTGTTTCGCTTAGCGAAAAACCTGCATAATGAGCAAGTTTTTTTGCTAAGCAGCCTGTCTCGCATAACGAAAATTTTCGTTACGCGAGTCGGACTTTCCCTATGGAAAAACTCACATAATGAGCGTTTCTATGGGGAAAACTCACATAGTGAATTTTTTCGCTATGCGAGTTTTCCCCCTTGAAATGCTCGTTATGCGAGTTTTTCCATAGGAATTTTGTTTGTTTTGCATAGCGAACAACCTCGCATAGCGAGCAGCCTCGAATAACGAATTAAATTCGTTATGTGAGGTATTACTGTATTCTCTAAAGCAGGGGTTCCCAACCTTTTCAAACTGGGTCATGCTCTCTCAGTCAGCGTTGAGGGCCGGATGGCCATTTTGCCCTGCCTGCACAATGAGGGTGGGGTGGCTGTGGCCATTTTGTTGCAACAGCTTCAAAGAAGCAGCCATTTTGTTTCTTGAATACACTTGGAAGGGTGGGGTGGGGCCTTAGGTTGGGAACCTCTGCTCTAAAGGAATATAAAACAATTCTGTTCTTTCTTTTATTTTGAGATGTATTTGTTTGGTTGGGCTGTTTTTGATTTGTTGTGTGTTTTGTTGGGTTATTGGATACTTGTATGTACACTGCCTAGAGTTGGAAATTTCCCATTTGGGAAGTATAGAAATCAAATAAATAAATAAATAAAATTCTTTTTGTAGAATTTTAAATATATCAGGAGTAAAGAAAGTGCATGACAGAATGTGTAGCAAGTCAATAATATGACAGTGATAAAATATAAATAAGACCATAGTGTTAAAACTACTTCCTTGGAGGAATGTTCTGATGGTATTACTTTGAAACAGTAAATGCGAGATTATATATATTTTAAAAAAAACACTGAAATAAGTAAGATACTATAGATCAGGCATTTGCAACCTATGGCCCATGGGCCAGACCTGGCCCCTGAAGCCATTTCATCAAGCCTCACGATGCCCTCACCAAACCAGGAAGTGGAAAAAAACAACACACTGCACATGCGCAGAATGATGCTAAATGCAATCTGTGCATACACAGTGCACGTTTTACTTCTGCTTCCAGGTGGGAAGAACCATGTGACCAGGCCAATCAGCTGCCCAGGAGGCGTGGTCAGGCCTGTGGCCTGAAACATTGAGAATCACTGCTGTAGATGTAGTCAACATCACTGTGATGGCAATTCTTCCCATTGATTCAAATGACTATTGTAACTGACTCATTGCACTAAAGTTAGCACAGGCCCATTTGAATAAGTGGAATCTAAAGAGGAACTGACTGACCAAATCCTCACTGATTCAATGGGTTTGCTCAATTGTTATGCTAAACAACAGTAATTCTGGCCATTTGTCCTTATTTTAACTCATTTTTTTTAGATTTAAATAATGGCATCATTGCTTATGAAGTTTACACAATAGAACTTGGTTGGTTTTTTGTTTTTTCATAGCAAGCTTATCTGATACTGCAAGTTATTCAGTAAGAAAATGCATCCATATACTGTACTGTACAGTGTTCACTGAAGCTTTATGGAAAAGGCCATGAGTTTTCCTGCAGATTACTCTTCTTCAATCTGGTGCCTTCCAGATACCTTCAACTACAACTCAAAGCATTCCTGACCAGTGGCCAGGCTAGTTAAGAATGAAAGTTTAGAACAAGGGTTTCGAACCCATGGCCCGTGGGCCAGACTCGGCCCCTGACACCATTCTGTCTGGCCTGTCAGCATCTCCCCTGCACCTGGAAGTGGAAGTGGGCACATTTACATCAGCCACAAAATGTGCCTGTGCATGCTCAGATGCACCCACGGCTGATGTAAACATGGAAGTGGGTGCATTTATGACAGCCATAAATACACTCACTTCTGCTTCTGAGTCGTGGTCCGGCCCATTCAGCTATTCCAGGGGTGTGGTCAGGCCTGCGGTGGAAAAAAGGTTGGCCACCCCGGTTTAGAATCTCAGAGACCATCTATGAAAGGCTGTTTTCAAATGGTTTAATGCAGGCATACTCAAGGCACGGACCTGAGGTTGATCATACACATCCTGGCTGTCTCTTGTACCCCTTTTTACCTGACAGCTCGTGGACAACTTCAGGAGTGGTAATTTGCCTTTTAAATAGGTCACAGGTCACTCTCGCATACACAGACATCATTCAACACTCAAAATGCAAAGTTTTCAAAATCGGAAGTGGACATTTATCCCCTTCTAGTTTCACTGAATTGCTTCAGAGAATAGAGCGGCATACAAATCTAAATACAAAATATACTTATTGCATTGTGTCAATTTCTTGATGTCTACACAGCTTCCAGTGGTTCCTGGAGGTAGAAAATTGGGACACACAAAAATTGCTCACTGTTGGTTTTATTTAATTGTTTCTATACAGTTCTCTTTGTAAATTTTAACTATTTTACTGGATGGAAAAAAATCAGTATTATCTATAGAGCAACTTGACGTTAAGTCACTGGGGAGCACCAGCCATGTTTGGCTACATTTTCATCCTGTACACTTTTAATGGATCCCCATTGTGCTTTCTGGATTATGTGGCTAAAACGAGTGTGCCCACATCTTGTCTCCCATTGTGCAGTAGTCTCTGCAACAGTCACAAGATCTGTTTCCTGTAAGGGAAGCTCTCATAAGCTAATTCCTTCCACAGTAAGTGCACAAATCACTTCTCCTATAAATGGTAAATAGGCAGTCTAGACAGGTTTTCAGTCTCGGCAGAGGCATCATAGTGTACTGTTTGGTAGTTTTTAACATAAAGTGGTACCTGACATAATGAACACATTTTATAGCGAAAAATTCGCATAACAAAGTGTTTGTTATGCAAGGGCGATACCCTGCATAATGAAAAAAATCATTCGTTATGCGGGGTTTTTAGTAACCGGGGTATACCTGCTCAGTGGGGACCCCGGTTAATGAACCTTTCCCCCCATTATGCAGGGTATCTCCCATAGGGAACCACATAGCGGAAAAAACGCATAGCAAAGAGCTCCATGGAATGAAGTTTTTCATTATGCGGGGTTCTACTTTATCCATATACTGTATATGCATCATTATTTTCATTTGAAAGCCTCAGAAGATGGCTAGGGTTCTGTCATATCTTGCACAATGCCATGCGCGTCAAAATTCCAATGTTCTCTGCTCTTTTTCAAAGGTGATTACAGTAAGAAATAAACAACAGAATTCCTATGGTAAAAGGAGGAAGCTTTTGTTTATAAGAAATGTTCAAAACTTTTTAGGGGCAAGAAGTTGACTTAAATAAGGATGAAAAAGAACTGTATAGAATACTCTTAACAGTGTTCAGTTTAAACAGTAACACAAAAAAATTTCTCATTTGAATTTCCATGCATGAATCCCTTAAAATAAACTTCCTTCAAGCAAATTTTTATGTAGCTTTTGCTTAGTTTGGTATTTCCTAGATACAGGCAGGAAATTTGCTTTCATACATGAAAAGCAGACTTTGCTCATTCGTTTTGAAGACATTTGTGCAAAAGAACTTCCTGAAAAGATTGTGTTTTACACTAGTACTATGGCTTTTAACAGCTGATGCATATTCAAAAATTCAAGTGTTGGCTTCCTGTCATGAATATTCAAGGTCTTGCTTTTTCATACATTAGCCAAACTTCATCATTCATTACCTGATTTTTTAAATGGACATTGCCTTCTTGTTGACTTTTGTCAAATTAAAACACAACTGTTTAAACTCCAAGGCCTTTCAAGTCAATGGGGCATACAGTGGTACCTCGGATAACGTTAGCTAAAATCGGATAATGGGGAATTCGAGGCAAACATTTGAATTGTACACCGGTAAGATAACGTTGTGTGATTCAAATGTTTGCCTCAAATTCCCCAACTTTGATCTCTGCCCCAAAGCCTGCAGGACTGGACCCTGTGGGCTTTGGGGCAGAGATCTCTGCAAAGGCAAGAGAGATTCTCCCTGCCTCCCCTGCTGAAACAACAGGGTGGGCAAGATGAATCCCTTACTGTTAGCCTTTCAGTGTGGGCTTTCTCTAACAGTGAGGGATTCATCTTAACCACCCTGTTGTTTCAGCAGGGAGCCAGGGAGAATCTCTCTGCCTTTGGGTTGGGGGCTGAACTGGAGCCCCGCCGCCGCCGCCGCCGCCGCCGCCCCCCCCCCCCCCAAGGCAAAGGCAGAGAGATTCTCCCTGCCTCTCCTGCTGAAACAACAGGATGGGCAAGATGAATCCCTCACTGTTAGACAAATCCCACACTGAAAGGCTTGCAAGCCTAACAGTGAGGGATCCCTCACTGTTAGATGGAAAGGGAACAGGGTTTTTTTTAATGTTGAGCAATCAATGCATATATATGTGTACCAGACTTTAGTTATGAAATATGTAATTGAAAGATTTGTTGTTAAATACAGGCAGAATAGCCAACAAACAACTCATGACTACAAATCTGATCTTATTATGTAAGTATTAAATTTTACTGAAAGAATCAGTGGTTTAGCAAAGTGTCAGACTAAGTCTCCAGGAGAACTGGGTTCAAATCCTTGCTCTGCTGAAAATCATCTGGGATGAGGGGGCAACAAGTAATAAACTATTTGACATTATGTAACATTGAATTTTACTGAAATGGACAAGTTTTGCACATAAATAAATGGAGCTTCTTAGCAGACTTTAAATCACATTTTTTCACTAGCTTGGCTTTGAAACCCTTGAAATGTGTTTGCGTTTCCCTCTTAACTGCCCTGAATGGCAAGAAGAATGTAGGCTTGATGGACATATTACTATTATTTTCTTTAAATGCCAGGCCATCATGTACAGTATTTGAGCTGTTTAGGGTAATCTGTTCTGAAACTAACTTTTTGTCTTGATGGAGATAATCTGCAAAACTATTTTCTGGGAATATCGTTGTATCATCTTTATTTCACATGTCATTATACCATCACTTTCCCTAAAGCTTGATGCTCCTATTTGTAACTCTTGTGTCTTTTCATAGTTTAAAATAAGTTCACAAGTTTTGAGAAGATCCACATTAAATTATAACTTTATGTTATTTCCAACTCATGGTGACCTTGGGTTTTTCTAGACATAAAGTGCTCTAAAGTGATTTTTCAGCCCTTCCACTAATGGTGTGTTGGAACTGTGTAGCTTGTTGTAGGCTACTTTGTTGGTGTTGCATGTAATAAGCCTTATTAGGCCTTCCTGGATGTGATACTTGCCAGATCTGTTAAGGTAACACTCCCAGTATTCAGGATTCTAGTACAGTAGAACCTTGCTTAACAAACGGCTCAGTTAACACAAAAATTGCATAACAAAAGGGAATCCATAGAAAATAGTGGCTCGATTAACAATTGTTTTCAAAAACTGATTAATTGGTTTTCAATGCAGTTCTATGGGAAATTGCATTCAAGGCATTCCTATGGGAAATTCACTTTACAAATTTTTCGTAATACAAAAGGTCCTGGAGAAAGCATTAAATTTGTTAAGTAAGGTTCCACTGTATCCTATTTATTACCTGAATGTCACAGGAGAATTAAATTCTTTCAGAAGGTGATTCAGTGAAAAAGGACTTTGTGATTCCTCTTGGCCTTCGAAGAGGATGAGTACATGGGAATGTGCTGCAAGCCCAGGTTCTAGTCCATGCTGTAGCATCAGTTTTATCCAAAAGGTTAATTATATAGAAAACAGATGAAGGAGGAGGGTAGGGAAGGAGCCACACAGAATTGTAAAGGCAAAGCACAGCAGACCACTCCAATAATCAGCTCTGAGAAGAGCAAAGGTGCCTTCATATGATGGGATGATGTGAGCTGTAGCCCAGCATCTCTGGAAGATACTCGGCTGGAGAACGTAAATACTATAGGATTACTGAAGTATTCTGAAATTAGCCTTGACCTGGAATACATTAGATTAGTTTCAGTTGTCTAGAATTTTAGTTTACATCGTCCCTTTGGGGGGAAATTGGATTTATTATGTCTGCACTTAATTCATTATATCTGCCCTAGCTGGACTTATCAATGGATATAACCTATTGTTTTTGAAAGGTTCAGCCAAGTGACAGCAATAATGTTCCAAATGGACTTAACAGTGTTAAGTTTCTTTTCTTAGTTGTTTTCTTAGCACATAATGTAAACGAATAGCTTCATCATACTATGTTATTAATGTGTGATATTTTGACTAGCTTAATCAAACAACAATTTAGATTTTGCTGTGACTGCAATTATTTGTGAAGATTTTTGTCTGCCCTTTTTACTGGCGTTCTAAGCAACATTAAGAACCTACATTGAAAAAGTGGCATACAAATTAATTGACATTGTTGCCAAAATGAGAAAAAGTGTTAAACCGAATGAAAGTTGCAGATGGGTTAAGGAGATAGGAAACAAGAGAAGTTTTTAAGGGAAATTGGCTTTGTAAATGGAATTATAGTTTGGATGGGACATTGGTTAGGCTGATAGTCTCTGTAGCCTGCAGAACAGTTTTTCAGAATACACAAAAAAAGGAAAGAGAGGGACAGAAAGGCTTGATAGCTGATGAACACATGGAAAGTGGGAAGGTGTGTGGGAGAGCTTTACAGAGCAGGAGTCAAAGAACTGAAAGAAAATCTGTGTAACCAAGGGGCTCTATTTTTCTTAAAGAGCAACTTCCTTTGGAAGTTCATAAAATGCTGCTTCTGAAACTTTTAAATGTAAGTTTTTGACAAGGTATGTAAATCAGGTAATTAAAAAAAAAAAAACCCAGAGATTCCATACAGAAATGCAAGGACATACCATTTGCATCCTGCCCTATCACTCCCTGGCAAATAGAAGTTGAAGAAGTGGAAGCAGTGACAGACTTTACCTTCTTGGGATCTAAGATCCACTGCAGATGGTGACTGCAACCACAAAATAAAAAGATGCTTACTCCTTGAGAGGCAAGCTATGAGAAACCTAGCAGAATAATAAAAAGCAGAGACATCACCCGGCCAACAAAGGTCTGCATAGTCAAAGCAATGGTATTCCCAGTAGTAATGTATAGTTGTGAGAGCTGGACCATAAGGAAGACTGAGTGCAGAAGAATAGACGATTTTGTACTATGGTGCTGGAGGAGACTTTTGAGACTACCTTGGACTGCAAGATCAAATCAGTCAATTCTGAAGGATATCAACCCTGACTGCTCATTGGAAGGACACATATTGAAGCTGAAGCTCAAGTACTTTGGCCACCAAATGAGAAGAGAGGACTCACTTGAGAAGGTCTTGAAGCTGGTAAAGATTGAAGGCAAGAGGAGAAGGGGCGATAGAGAATGAGGTGGCTAAATGGCATTGTTGATGCAGTGGGTGTGGATCTGTGCAGGTTGCAGAAGATGGCAGAGGACAGAGGAGCCTGGCGTGCAAAGGGTCAGACTCGACTGTGTGACTGAACAAGAACATGAAGTAATCTGTAAAGAACCATGTTTTCATAGTACAAATTATAAAGTATATTTTGGGGAAGGCACTTACATGTACCAATAAATTGCATTCTTAGATCGTATTTTTTTATTAAAAAAATACTGCTTGTGCATCCAAACAGTTTCTGGGTGGTTGGTTTTTTTTTTTTTTGTTGTTCAATCGCACAGTTGATTCCGACCCTTTGCGACCCCATGGGCCACTGTCTGCCAGGCACTTCTGTCCTCCACCATTCTCCTCAACTCGCTCAGCTCTGTGCCCATTGTGACTACAATACCATCTAGCCATCTCATTTTTGGCCGCCCCCTTCTTCTTTTGCCCTCGACCTTTCCAAGCATCAAGGCTTTCTCAAGTGAATCTTCTCTTCTCATTTGATGTCCAAAGTACTTTAGCTTCATCTTTACAATTTGGCCACTGAAATAATGGGGTTTGGCATGTAGAAGGAGGACTTTGGAATCATTTTTCTATAACATTGCATTACTCTATCCTTTATTATATATCAAACAAAGGGCTTTCATATTAACAACTTGTGCTGATTACTGTGTCAGTGTATAGAGCAGTGGTTCCCAATGTGGATCCCATGCCCCTCATGGGGATTTCAATTCCCAAAGCCTAAGTCAGTACATTGGCTGATCAGTGCTTTGGGGAATTGACTTAGGCTTTTGGGAATTGAAGTCAAAAAGCCAAAGGTTGGGAAACACTGGTCTAGAGTGTGCACTTGATAGAAAGAGTTGTGCAAAATTATTCAAGCAAATCTGAACTGCTAACTATCATGCATTTCATAGGATTATCAATAAGATTTTATATAACAAGCCCTCTTATCTCTCCAATTCTGTGCAACTAGCCTCACTATTTGTTTTATTAGCATGATTAATTATTGTAGTAATTTGACATGATTGGGAATATAAATTCCTTTGTAGTTATTTATGGTATAGCTAGAAACAATTTATTAAGATTTTGAAGCCTACAGCCTGATGGATTAACTGTTGCTAAGGAAACCGCCTTGGAAATGAAGCATCTACATTACATCATGCTTTTTGGTGCTAGTACTGTATTTTGAACCCATGTATGAAAAAGTCTGCAAAAACTGACTTCCCATACTATTTTATTTCTCACCAACATGTAACAAGGACCAATCATAAAATTTCTCCTTAGCAGAGGATGATACATAGAAATGAGAGGAGGCATTAAAATGACAGGGTTTTAAAAATTCAATTTATGTAAAAGTGGGCTAACTTTGGAAAACCCCTTCTTCATTCTGGAAAGCCCAGAACACTTTGGTGGAACTTCTGAAGGCCTCTTATTTGCATCCTTGATTGTTCTGACCACTTAGTTTCCATAGTACTGTGTGGTCTAATCCTAGTTGGACCTTGGAAAAGATTTGAATAGCAACAGTAGCTATGTTATCCAGTAAAACAACCCTTCAAAATGATGAATTCAGCAAGAATACAACATTATTATCAGGGCTGTGCAGATTTGTGTTTTCAGAGTACAATTCCCAGAATCTCCTGTGATTATTCTTGTCATCTTCTCTGGTGCTTAGAATACAGTTGGATTCTTTTACTCACGGAAGAAAAGCCTGTTTGCTGATCTACCACCACTGCCACCACCATGCAGCCCTTATCTCCAAAACAGAACCATTTTACGTGGCTGTGGGAAGCTCAACAGAGAAGCTGGTGTAACTCCCCATGAGATAGGGTTCTACAGTCAAGATGCTGCCACTCAAAGCCATTTTCTTTGCAAATTTATTAATCTAGTTTCTCAGGATGATGGGGCACATGTCAGGAACTTAGTTGAGGAGCTTAAACTTTAAGCAAATACGTACAGTTTATGTTTGTATAAACCTGTGGCTAAACATTGTACTCAATGTGTGTTGGAGGTAGTGGACTGTAATCCATGAATGGTCATTCTGAAATAAATTGTTACTTTTCAATGTGCTAGATTACATTTTGTTTTGGTTTCATAATACTGTATGCTGAAATAGGCTAACATGATTTACTTCTGAAAGCTAGCCTATTACATTTTTCTGGAACGGGGGTGTAACCAGCTTGTTGCAGCAAAATCAACAAAAATTCTTGTGGCACCTTAAAGACTTCAGCAAATTTAATCTGGCATCAGAAGCATCTGTCTTGTATTTAGAATTATTATTACAATGTTGGAAATTTTTATATTGCATTACTTGTAATTGCTATGATTGTCTAGCTGTGATGTGAACCACCCTGAGTCGGGTTTCCCAAGTGGGCGGCATACAAGTGCAAAAATTAAATTAAATTAGGTTATAAGAGAAATTTACTATTTGTCATTGACACTAGTCTTGAGTTAGGAGAACATCTAATCTATCCTATTGGAAATGAAAACCTATATATCCATCAGAGCATGGGAGAAGTTTGACAAGTTCATTTCAGGCAAAATATTGGCCTCTCAATAAAAATTAACACTTATTATATTTCATGCTGAATTGCATTATTGCTGAAACAATGAAAGAACTGCCTAGGCTGATAATATCCTAGAAGAAGGGACTCAAATGGTGATTGGTTTGTTTGTCACGTTCCCCCCTCCAATACATTGTGTTTGTAATGTAATGTATCGTGAACACAACTGGAAGGGAACTCTAAGATAGTTTCATGATCCTTAATGGTTTTATTTCTTTTGGAGGGAAAATAAGACCCTTCATAAGTATCGGTGACTGCGGTGGCTCAAGTGATTAAGATGCTGGAATGACAACTGGAAGGTCGGAGTTCGATTCCTGAGTATTGCGTGGTGGAGTGAGGTTCCATCTCTGTCCCAGCTCCTGCCAATCTAGCAGTTTGAAAGCAAGAAATTGCAAGTAGATAAATAGGTACTACATTGGTGGGAGGGTAAACAGCATTCCATGCACTCTGGTGTTGAGGCATGCCTGCCACATGTCCATGGAAACGTCTGCAGACGTAGACAGTGCTGGCTTGTTGGCTATAAACAAAGATGAGCACTGAACCCCAGATTCAGACATGACTGGCTTTTGAGCAAGGGAAACCTTTACTAAGCATCGAATTATGTTTGTTTACTAGAATAATGGCTATGAAAAGCATGGTGCAAAATGTTTGAGAGTACTATTAGAACCCATCAAAATCATTTTTATTAAATAATATGAAGAAGAGCAGGGTTATTATCTTTGGCCTATTTAAAAGTACCTTCCCAGTGAGACACAATGGAACTTTCATTTCCTGTGTTATATCAACTGTGCCAGTTTGTTTATATGGAGTTCTGCCTTTGAATGGTAAAAATGTAGCTTCTCATAGGTCAGCCATCTTAAGAGCTATAGCCTGGTGATAAAGAACATGTTTTGTGTATTGATGGCCCCAAATGGACCCTCCAGCTTCTTTCTTTCTGTATGGATAGAAGAGAATCCCGCTTTGAATCCTAAAGAGCTTCTGCCAATGAGTGTAGACCAGGGTGGGCAACTACAGAAAGCATGGGGGATGGGTTTCACTTATCTCTTTTCAACACCCCTCCCCTCTGAAAACTAGCCTATGAAAGTTTTTGAGTGATCTCAAGCAAGTAAAGATGACTCAGGTGATTCTGCACCAGAAGTAATTCTTATTCCGGAGCAAAACAAGATATCTAGAGTCCCCCCCTCCTTATTGGTATTATATCAATTGTTATCAGTTACAGTATAGTAGTTGAACTGAAGGGCCAGATGTTCTTCAAAACTCAAAACTTTCCTTTAAATTGAGATATTCCTAAGTGTCTGCTCTTTCTTTGATATGTCAGATCCTTAGTTTTTCCACTTATTTGTTTTAATCACTTGGCTTGTCCTATGTATATTGTAAACAGCTGAAATACACATAAGGACATTATTATTATTATTATTATTATTATTATTATTATTATTATTATTATTATTATTATTATTATTATTATTATTCGACTTGTATGCCGCCCCACTCACCAAGCGACTCTGGGCGGCTAACAAAGATACAAAGTATACAATAACAGAGAAAAACAATATATCACAGTTACAAGATTACAAGATATTGCATCGCAATACCCGCTTCTCCCCGGGTCTTTCCACCTCGCCCGGGGATGGAACAAGCTGCCGCAGCTGTGGCTGGTGAGGGGTCCCCCCCCGCCCGCCCTCCGGGACCTCTTCCCATCTTGGCCCGGAGGCTGATAAAAGACTGGTGGCGGAGGCAACGAAAGGACGCTCCCGCTTCTCCCCAGGTCTTTCCACCTCGCCCGGGGATGGAACAAGCTGCCGTAGCTGTGGCTGGTGAGGCGTCCCCCCCGCCCTCCCCCCGGGACCTCTTCCCATCTCGGCCCGGAGGTCGATAAAAGACTGGCGGCAGGGGCGACGAGAGTTGATTAGGAACAGCTATTGGCAGGCGTACGTTATACTTGTGAAAGTTGATGATATTTGTATTTGTATTTGTGACTTGATATTTGTATTTATGACACTGAATCATATTTGTAATGCTGAATGGAATATTATCTTGCTATTATATTGTTACATTTTTTTATATACTGTATATTGATTGAATTGCATTTTTCTGATTGTATTGTGCTTTTGCTTTTATAACTATATTGACTGTATTATATTTGTTATATTGATATGTTGTTGCTTTTATATTTGATACTGTAACATTGTAAACCGCTCTGGGTTGCTTCGGCAAGGAGAGCGGCATATAAATACAAATATAATAATAATAATAATAATAATTTCAAAGGCAATTCAGAACATCCCTAATCACAATAACAACATTAAAAAACACTTCAAAAATACTTCATAAATAATACACCAAAACCTCTCAAACTCAACCCCACCCACTATGTCCATATCCCTTGAGCCCGTGCTGGAGCCGGCCAGGCTGGAGGCTCTTTTGACCCAGCCAGTGTTGGGGGCTGGGTCAGAGGCAGCAAGTCCTTCCTTGTTTTCTGATGCTTGTCATTCTTTGCCCTGAATTATTTGCTCCTTTATACATCTTTTCATGTTGCTTCCTTGTAAGAGTTGGGGAGACTCATTTCCTTTCCTTGTTATAGATTGCATGTTAGCATTTTGGAATAAAATACAGTTTGGTTTGCCTCATGAAATTTTGAAACATTTCCATACTTTGTCTAGTGTTTATACCCAGTTAATTATTAACTTTAGTTAATACTGTATTAGCAATAAAATTGAAGCAAAGTGAAATAGGAGAGAAAAGTGTGTGTGTGTGAGTGAGACAGAAAAAGACAGATTAATTACAACTGACAGTCTTCTGAAGTACTGCTTTGAAAACAGATTCTCCTAAAGTACTTTATTTCTTATCCTTCCCTGTATGAAAGAACCTGACCCTAAGATAAAATTTATTATATGGTAAAGCCTCTGATTTCAATTATAAATGAATATAATGTCACACGTGTTCTCTGCAAAAACATGAATGCTGCTTCTATAAACCATTAGCATGAATGAAAGTAAAGACCTTGATAAGCCAAAACTTGGGGAGGTGAAAATATATTTTTTGATTGTGAATAAATGAAAAATCACCGCACATACAAAATTGAATAAAAGCAGTTTTATTGGAATGCATGTTTGCCAGGAGTGGAGGAGAAGACTTCATTTGTGTGTAGAAGAGGTGGCCAACATATAGAGAATATTTTGTAAATATTTTGTACATTTAGCTATAATTTCCTATTTCTCCTACATTTAGTGACTTTTGGGACACCCTGTAGTATAGAGTTTTAAGAATACTTAGTTAATGATAAATAAGTTGTATGTAACCTGTTAACTATGCACTGTCACATTTGTAATACTCCTGCTGAGTGTATGTATCATGAGTCTGTTCAGTATGTACACTAGCAGTTCTACATATTTATCTGTGGACACATAGGAAGTGCTGTTTGGGTGGATTTCTTACAATGGTACTTTTCCTAATACTTATATGTATAATTTCTATGTAGAAATAGGATAACAGTTTTGTGACAAAAGTACCTGTGCATTTATTAGTCTTGTTCTGCTGTATCCTTAAAGAATACAACCCTGGGTAAATGTAAGATTGACTGACAAGATGCAGAAAAGAAGGAAGTCGGTTCCTTACACCCATTTTTACTCAACAATGGGCAATGTTTGATCGAGTCTTTTGTGAACAAGCACTCACAGTTGTTTAGTTTGCTATTTGCTGTCTGTCTGTCTCCCCCAACTTGTTTATTCCTTCATCACACATGTTCCTTTTTTTCAGTTTAAGGAGCTGTGATGTGTCTTACTCCATAGAAATGCCAAATCTGCACCATTGATGCCATTCCCATTTTTAATGTGTTAATTTCTGTTAATCTTTTTTTCCAGACAAAAGCACTGCCATGAAGGGCGAAGCTCTGCTTTCTCCCTGCTGGATATGTAACTACAATTTGGCCGATGGCTGTGGTTCATGATGGCCTCACAGTTACTTACTAAAATGCCTTGAAGCCTCTTTCCCTTTCTGCATTGTGCTCTGCTGAAGTGATGTTTTTTTCTGCCATGCTAACACCCGCTCATTCTGGGATTTTAAACACAACTTATGTTGTCTATGAACATGCCTACACAAACATCACCACCCCCTTCTTGATTCGTAGTGGTGCAACACAGCCACTGAAGTACAGTTGGGGCACCATGGTTACCAATGAGATGACAACGTTGACCATCAACAGTACACCTGCCCTTCCTTTGCAAGACTTCAAAAGCTTGAGCCTTCCACTCCAAATCATGCTTTCTGCTGCCATGATATTTATACTCCTGGTTTCTTTTCTTGGTAACCTTGTTGTCTGCCTCATGGTCTATCAGAAGACTGCGATGCGTTCTGCTATTAATATCCTCCTAGCTAGCTTGGCTTTTGCTGACATGCTTCTTTCCGTGCTGAATATGCCTTTTGCTTTGATAACCATCATCACAACTAAGTGGGTTTTTGGAGATATCTTTTGTAGAGTCTCCGCCATGTTCTTCTGGCTCTTTGTCATCGAAGGGGGTGCCGTTCTGCTCATCATTAGCATTGACAGGTTCTTTATTATAGTTCAGAAACAGGATAAGCTGAATCCTTACCGAGCAAAGATCCTCACTGCAGTTTCCTGGGTTACAGCCTTTGTAGTGGCTTTCCCACTCTCGGTTGGGAACCCCAGCTTACAGATACCTTCTAAAGCGCCTCAGTGTGTGTTCGGCTACACAACCAATCCTGGTTATCATGCTTATGTGATACTGGTGGTCCTGATTTCATTTTTTATCCCATTCTTGGTGATGTTGTACTCTTTTATGGGCATCCTAAATACCATGCGGCACAATGCAGTCCGTATCCACAGTCACCCGGACAGCATCTGTCTCACTCAAGCCAGCAAACTGGGTCTCATGAGCTTCCAGAGACCCTTTCAGATGAACATAGATATGAGCTTTAAAACTCGTGCCTTCACAACTATCCTGATTTTATTCATTGTTTTCATAATCTGCTGGGCCCCCTTCACCACTTACAGCCTTATTGCCACCTTCAACAGCCACTTCTATCAGAAGCACAACTTTTTTGAGATAAGCACTTGGCTTCTTTGGCTCTGCTACCTCAAATCTGCTCTGAACCCACTGATTTACTACTGGAGGATCAAGAAATTTCATGATGCGTGCTTGGACTTGATGCCAAATTACTTCAAGTTTTTGCCACAGCTGCCTGGTCACACTAGAAGACGTATCCGACCTAGTGCTGTCTATGTATGTGGAGAGCACCGGTCAATAGTGTAAATGTGTAGGAAGGAAGTGGATCATTGCTATTTTCTGATGTATGTTTGACTTGGTAGTTTGCTTGGGTTTTTTTTTTTTTAAAGGCTTCTTTAGCTGCCATAGTTAGAACTTTCAGTGGACATTCCAATATCGTTCAATTTCAAAAAAGAGATCATAATTAGACTTTTTAAACCAGAGAATGGCAAAATAATGTTATTGGCCCTGAGCCAAATGAACTTTGTGTGTGTGAGAGAGAGAGAGGGAGGAGGAGGAGGAGGAATCACACATGCAGACAGAGCTTTTCCTTTATAGGAGATTCTGCTGCTGAAGAAGCTACAGTTAAAGTTTCCTCTTCTACAGATACAGGGCTATATCGGACATTACACAAGGGTAGGTTACCTATCTGTAAATGTAGTTGTACAGGGACCATGAAGAAAAACCAAAATTTCTCCTGCAGTGGGAGATTTCCTTACCCCAAAAAACCTCCCCTCCTGCACATAACCTTGTCCAGACAGCCCACCTTCCAATCTTCTGGAGCTGATTTTCAGGGCAGATGAGGGGCTGCAGAGAGGAATTTAATTCACCAGTTGTATCTGTTCTGCTGGCGGAAGGGCATCACTGTATACCGCCCATCCTTGCAGCAGCAAACCTTCAGTGAAAGTTCTGCTACATGCACAGTTTTATGCTACATGCACATTTAGCAGCCTGTACATTGTGGCCATTACCTCCAGACTTCTGTGGTGGAGAGGGAGGAAACCATTTTGAATGTTGGTCAGATTTGATGCTAAGGACTTCAAATCCTTTTGATTTTAGATGTTTTTAATGCTGCTATTTTATGGTACATTCAGCTGTACACTTATTTTTTTATAAATTATGTTGCTGATTTATGCTGACATAGAGCCAAAAAAAAATTGATAATGACCTTTTTAAGAGTTGAAGTGATACTAAAATAGATTCTAGTATATCTGTGCACTTTACAATACTATGTAGAGGTGAGATGGGTTGACATTCATTTTGTTTTGTTTCCATCTGCAAGGATTTGTCTTTCATGCAACATTCACAGTGTTTCAGTAAACAACACTGTAACAAATACAATAAATGTACAATCCTGTTTGAGTTTACTTGAATTTCTGATCTAACCAATGCAAATATTTTTTTCGTAAGAGTTTGTACAGAACATTCAGTGATATTCAAATGAATTAAATGTAACTAAGCCTTGTTGAAATTAAAAGGATATACATTCCAACTCCTTAACTACATGATACTTGGGTATGGGACCTTTCATTTCAATAGTATGTAAGCGTGGGTTTAATTTCTGTGAACTATATTTGTTTGGGGTCATAAACTAAGTGTTGGCCCAGCTGGATTTCTTTCTTTTAAAAAAAAAGAAAGAGAGAGAGATTGTTAAATTACACTTGCTAGAATCCAGAAAGCTCCTTTAGGCAAAATGTAGGCATCCTTATTTGATGCTGATCCATTTTCTTTGTGAATTCAACTTCATTCAATATCACGAGTCTAATTCAGTGTCACAGATCACTTCATGAAGCTGCCCTTAGTTTTGAACGAGGGTTGCAGTGGTGGGCATTAGCAGGTTTGCCCCAGTTTGCCAGAACTGGTAGCAGAAATTCTGGCTGGCCCTGCCCATCCAAGTTTTGAAATAAAGTAGTCCTAATTCAGGTGCAACGCTGGGCTTTCCCCTTCGCCATGCCCACCATACCACACTCATAGTGTGGTAGTAAATTTTTTTGAGCCCACCACTGGAGGGTTGTCAAAGTGTCATAGTGTGCATTTGTTAGAAAGAGACATACAGTAAAACCTCAGATAATACTAAAACCTGGTTCCACAAGTCTTGGTGTTATACGATTTTTAGTGTTATCTGATTCATGTTAAAATCCTATGGGATCCATAGAGATACATTGTAACCACACAGGCTTTATCGGTTGTTATCCGATGCATCCCATAGGATCTTAATGTTATCCGATGCAATTCTTCCCCCCAGATTGCTTAATGTTATGCGATTTTAGTGTTATTTGATACTAATGTTATCTGAGGTATTACTGTACTCATCTTTTGTATGTTTCCATGGAGCCTACTTTTGTGGTTTTAAGATAAAAGCATATTTTCTTTAAAAAGCAGTCTTTATTAACAGATATAAACATTTTTTTGCCAAACGGCTGGGGAGACTCCCAAAAGCTACAGATACACCAATGTAATTGATAATATATTAGTCATTAATAACATACCTTTCAGTAGGGAAAAAACCCTTTGACAAGAGATAACTGGATGGAAAAGCTTGATACAGTATAGGTATACGAGATAGGATTTTCTGTACTCCCATGGAAAATAATATTGTATGTATCTTGTGTTATGAACCAGACTAGAGTTTTTACCCTCTTTCTTTCAGTGTCAAGTCTTTTTGCAGGGTTGGATCAGGCTCTGGCTTTCTTGATATTTTCCCTGTTCTTATTTGAGAAACGTTGCAGAGGGTAAGGTGGAATGGAGAGATTAATCTCAGGAATTGTCTTACAATATTTAACCTGCATTCTGTTTCATGAACTTTGGCAACATAAATGTACTATGTTGCTTACAATGGGGATGTATACAATTCATCTTTGAATTCTGTAGTGGTAGCAAATGATGTAACTTGAAGAAATGCCACTTCAAATGCAATTGGCTCTTTCCTTCCCTGCCTTTAAACCAATCACGTCTCTTTCCATCCCTGCCTTTAGTTTAAAGGCAGGGAGGGAAAGAGACCCGATCGCGTCTCTTTCTTTCCCTGCCTGCCTTTACTTTAAAGGCAGGGAGGGAAAGAAAGAGACCCGATCACATCTCTTTCTTTCCCTGCCTGCCTTTAAAGCGGTTTGTCCCTGAAGTCAGGGCTTTTTTTTAGCGTTGTTCGATGCATGCATCGGACAATGCTAAAAATCAGATAACGTCATGACTTGTGGAACCTAGTCATAATGTTATCCGGGGTTTTACTGTAATGGAATCACATGGATTGAATCATTTCTATCATATGAATCCAAACTGGAGCAATAGGTTAGCAAAGTCAGAGTGTGCCTTAAACTGAGACACTCTGGATAGCTCTTCCTTTAAACTGTGGGTGCATTCTTCTGTTAAATTGTAGTGACCATAATATGGTTGCTTAGCATAGTAAATCACTCTAGAGTAAGACCATTAAATTAATGGGAATTTGGTGAGTCAATTCCTCTGTAAGTACTATTGTTTCAACTGGGGCTGCTCTTACTACAACTGAAACATAACAGTTGCAGTTAGGATAAGCTCATCTAAATCAACAGAATTTGGAGGAGTTGTTTCATAAAACCCCATTGCTTCAGTGGGTCTACTCTAGTACAGTTTACCGTGATAAGAAACAGGATTTGTAGTATGGTATGTAGCAATATATATAGTACTACTGGGAAAGTGTAATAGGTTGAAGGTGATATGAGATCATTTCATGTAACATATGGTACATCGCTAATTTTCCAATTTGAGCAAAAGGAGTTTGAAGATAACAGCATTTCCCTAAATTATGAGCTTTGCTGTGTACAGGATTACTCTTAAACTAAGCACTTTTTTCAGTCTGAACCCATCAACCTGACTTGGAAGTCAGTCTCCCTATATTTTCTGGGTCTTACTTGAGTTTAAGTGTGCTAAGGTTTGAATACTTAAGTGTTATGCCTAAATGCATGAAAGACCAAAGAAGTGCACATAAGCTCCATATTCCACCAGCCCTGGAGTAGAGGAGACCTTTGTTGAGGGTGAAGTCTGCCAAGGTACCTGTTAAGCATCAGTAACAATATGGTTACAAGCACTTTTACAGGCATTTGAATTAAATATTAGTTTTGTTTTACTTCCAGGGATGTGGAGACCTTAAGTTTGGAAAAGGTAAATGTTAAAGATGACCTGTATGTCAGGAGTTTATTAATAGGAAAGTGAATATTAAAGTATAAAGTAAGCATGCATGAGTTTTAGACAGTTCTAATCTGTGTTAAAAGTAGCACTGACTTTGTTAGTTCAATATGCTGATGTTTTAGGACAGTGCCTTGCTAATTTGGGATGAATTTCTATGTCCTCAGGCTTTACAATCCTTTAATCAAGCTGAAGATGGGCAGCATAAATGCATACATTTACTCTTCTATAAAGTTTACACCTGCAATTACACAATAAGTATTGGTATGCATTTCAG
The DNA here is from genome assembly GCA_030440675.1 of Furcifer pardalis. NCBI lineage: Eukaryota > Metazoa > Chordata > Lepidosauria > Squamata > Chamaeleonidae > Furcifer > Furcifer pardalis. Next base: position 71,400,510 of record CP126890.1, on the reverse strand, counting down.
AAAGTAACAGTCAAATAAATATTTTTTAAAATTGATGTAAATCAGTCTGTTAAAGAATTCTCTACCACTGTTTCATTTCCAAATAAATTTTTTTGCTTGAAGTTTTACGTTTTATACTACTGGGGAATAAAAGGAATGGGGATTGTATTATGAAAGATCAAATTGAATTTTTAAAAAACGTTTGTAGTTACCTAAACAGAGATTCAAAAAGCTGTTCTTTATTTGTTGTACACATCTGTGGCTAATAGGGGTTTCCTCTTGGATTTCTTAAGGAATGTTATACATGCCATGAAAGAATTTGCTACTTTATGTACACTTGTTTCTTTGTAGAGAAAATAATAGTGTTTTTTCCATATGATGTTATTTTTATAATATTTTTTTAAAAACTGAGTTTATGCATATGCTGCTGCCATAATTTAATACATTTTCATCATGTGACTTGCCATCATCAGTTCAGTCAACACTGCCATCACAGAAAGATGTATTGGTTTATTTTTGCTATGTAAAATAAGGCATCACAGAATGCATTGGTTACCAGTGAAAAAGTGATGCATTTCTTAAGTCAGTTTCTTTTTAGAATTGCTACTGCTAATTACTGAAATTTTAGTTTTTTAAAAAGAAAACATTGAACATATATATAGGTAACCTCAAATGTATAGTTTAAACTGAAGTTGAAGTTCATATGGTATATATATAATTTCCTTAGGGAAAAAAATGAATAAAAACAAAGGGAGGGTATTCTTCCACAGTTCAAAATGAGTCTGCAACTTTCTTTTAATCATTTATGTTTATTCTTGAAACTATGACCTATTAAAATGTTTTCATAACATAACAATCTGTTTTTCATGTGTTATTTGAAAAAAAAATCTTTATATTGTGAATATTGTTGCTTAATATAAGCATTTTTAATTGTTTATGATACTCATTCAGAATCAAATGTACCCGCAGAATGCTTTAAATAAATTCACAGTATCCAGGCAGGTCAAAGAGTTGGAAAAGTCATCTGAAGGTCATTGTTCCATTTTAGGTGCTTCATTTACATATGGTTTCCTGGGTTATGTCGATATGGAATTGTCCCTGGTGCTGAATAGAATGCAGCCCATTCTGGCAGGCTCAGTGAATAATTAAAAGTGCTCTACACGCATATGTGACCGAAGAAGTTGACTTATGGAGCTCTAGCTTGCTTTTGGTTCATCTGACTCAGTATTGCCTTCTCTCTGAGGCTAGCAGTGGTTCTCCAGAGTTTCAGTCAAAAGCCTTTCAACGAAAGGAGCCAGGGTCTTACTTCACATAAACCATATTCAAATTTGGACTCCTAGCAGAGCAGCCATTTTGATAGAACAATAAAGTAATGTAAACCTGCACAATCACATTGATGACACATGGACATAGTACAGTTCTGTAAGGACTACTATCAACATGGAAAATGCTTGGATAGAAGATGGCTTACAGAAAAATTTGTTTTTTAACACGGTCATGCTGCTTAACACATTCATAATTTCAAGTGGTTCCATGCAGACTGAGTGGAAGACTTGCATGAACTAATCTTTTATTATTTCATCTAAAGGAGATATGCTGGCTAGTAACGGACTAATTAGCAATTATTTGAAGTAAACAGAACATATGCCAGGGGGCATTTATGCACTGTGTGATTCATTTTCTACATAATATGGTGACCTTTATGACTCACTCAGTATTCTGTTTGTAAGTGATACATTCTTTTACTGGATATTAAGAAAGATAAGTTTTATGATGGGAGATGGCCTTAGGGTAATTAAGATTCCACTGGAGCTACAAAGCCTGGTTGTGGCACAACTGGGGAAAAAGTGGAAGGTGCTTTGGAGTAAATTCTGCTCTGAGAGAAGTCCAACCAACACATCATCTTTAGACCTATAGTATATGTGGCATAACATTACTCTGACAAGGGTAGATAAGCTGTATATAAATAAATAAATGATAGAATAACGATCTCTTCTTATGAGCAACATCTGGAGGACAAAATATCACTTTGGCATCCTTAATCCATAGCATTGTCCTTCTGCCACCTTTCCTTGTAACAGAGGGAAATGGAGCAATTCTTCATGCCTTACAAAACAGACTCATCTCTTTGCACAATGTGTGTTCTCCTTAGATGGGTAATAGTATTTTTGACAAGAAAGGGAAATAAAGGAATTATTTTCTACATTTTACTTTTTTAAAAAAATGTCAATGTTTTACATCTGAGCACTTCACTGGTTAAACGTACAGCAACCCCATCCAGAAATAATTTTTTTATAAACAATAAAATAGCAAAACCTGGGACTGCAAAGTCTAGTACAATGGGCAAAGGATGACAGTGCAAAAGGTTGCATGATACGTCTAACAAGCATGATATTTTTGAAGTGGATGGTGTTCCAGAGGTATCTCCATGGAGAAATTCTGTTTTTCTAACAAGTTGTGACACAATGAACAAAGTCCCCTCTAAAGGTGTTCTACTTATGTATCTTGAAAATTAACCTGGACCTTTGCTGTGCAGGACTTTACCTATTATGTACAGAATGCTGAGTGGGACTTAGTAGTGTGAGGCAATGAATGCAATTCCTTCAGCAAATATATGTTCAGATCAGTACCCAGGGCTATTGCATTCTGCCCCAACTGTTGCTTTCAAACTAGTTTCAGGATTTGCTCTACACAGATCACAGTGCATTAGTCCAATTATGACTGGATAACATGGTAGAGAAGTTATCTTCATCCAGGAAGGGATAAATGCTGTACCAGCCAAAACTGGTAAAAAGTATTTCTTGGCAACATGGTAACACTGCCTCTGGTTTAGGCCAAAATGAATCGGACCTTATCCCACAACTCTCATGCACCCGGTCGTCCTAATTCACAAGGGCACCTCCTTACCGTTGCCTCACCTCTTGCTCTGCACTGGAACTTAACCCTTGCATCACCACTTCCGGGAGAACCGAGGAGATTAAAAGGAACTCTTACTATGCTCAGGCGGTAAGGCCTTTGAACATAGAGCAAAACAAAGGAGGCTTCTGGTAACGTAGCAAGCTAAGCTTCATGTGTGTGTGTGATAAGAAAAACAACAATCTTCAAAGAGAAACAGCTGTTTTATTCCATCAGGTTCATGTAGGAAAGTTCATGGAAAAGCAGAAATCAAAAGGATATATCCATAAGATCAGTCCAGTAAACAGTCCAAGGTCTTTTAGGTAATCATAGTAAAATCATGCCAGCAGACAGTCCGGGGTCTTAACTCATGGAGAAGCAAAGTAATCCCATACCAGCAAACAGAGTTACAGTCCAGGGTCTTACGCCATTGAAATCCAGACACGTACTAATTCTCACTTCTCTGCAAAATGGAGAATCTGCCATCAGGTGGGACAGCTTAGCCAATCACGTAACACAGAAAACTTTCTCACAACAATGGTTGTTTACATTTATGCAAAGACACAACACGCCAAGCTCTGCTGGCTAGGCCGGCTAGAAAGATAACAACCCAGGAACACTGAAATGTCAACAAATCATCGTGGCAGTCTTGTAAGGCACACAGAGAGAAATATGGATTTCTATGAGGCCTAGCTAAAAAATAGCAATTTCAAGCCTTGGGAGACATTAGGAAATAGGGTCTATTTCCTGACACGCCCTCCTTTCTGGAAAGGCAAACCGGGTTTGACTTTACCAAAAGGCATTGTTTACTAATGTGAGCAAAGCAGTTGAGCAAACAAGCTATCCCTTATATATGTAGGATATCAAGTGTTAAAGCTTCTTCCAGTTTTAGTTACTGGAGGTACACGTTACATAAGTTACATTCTGCATTGCAAGCAAACTCAGGTATAAAACCTTGCTGGAACAAAAGACTTGGGCATTTTCAGGTACCAAAGGTTTCCCCTTTCCAAAACACATTTTGCCCAAACAGAACAACCTTTAAATCAGGAAACAGGTCAGTAACACCACACATGTCACAGAAGCCGCTTTTATGAGCCTCTGGAAAAATAAACAGATGATTAGCAAGAAACAATAACATTTCCCCCCCTTCTTCTTCTTCTTCTTTGATGTTGCACCTGCAAACAGTTAACCAGCCAGTTGAACAAAGTCCATTTAGAGGCCTAGCTAAAAAATAGCAATTTCAAGCCTTGGGAGACATTAGGAAATAGAGTCTATTTCCTGACAACAACCCAACAGTTTATCCTTTAAGGCTTAAAAAGCTTCCCTGTGTCCTCAAAGGGCCATTAGAGGTAATTTTGCCATCACCCTGCCTCCTCTGAGGAAGTACAGCCTCATTTGAAGTGGATAGACTACCCAAATCCCAGATCTATGGGCCACTGACTCACTGAATGTTTTTTCAGTAATGGTACTCAACCTACCCACTCTGTATCCAGACACAGGTTTAAATATATTTACAGTACTCTCATGCAAGAAACACAGAGCTGGGTTTTAGCAGTATGTTGCTGATAACCTATCCCAAATTTCATAATGACTGCTTCTAGTTAGCAGCTACTCTTCATAATATGATTTTTAGCATTCAGGGCAAGATGGTAACCTGCAATATCCTTCAGGAGTAAATGCTAAAATGATCAAGATACAGTCATCCCATATTATGCTCTAGACCAGTGTTTCCCAACCTTTGATTTTTGGACTTCAATTCCCAGAAGCCTAAGTCAATTCCCCAAAGCACTGATCAGCCAATGTACTGACTTAGGCCTCTGGGAATTGAAGTCCCCCATGTGGGGCATGGGCCCCACATTGGGACCACTACTCTAGAACCAGCAATGAAAGAGTGCCACCAACTCCAGATTTACAGTGGAAAAACTGCTATAGGTGTTAGGTTTGCTTACCTTGCTGCAGCTGATTGTGGCTAATTGAAGAGATGCTAGGATGCATCTCAGTTGCTTTATATGACAAGTGTGTAGTTACTTGTAAAGGTAAATCCCCCACCCACTCCTGAATGGAAAAAAGGAGTCCAGTCTCACACATTACTTTGGGAAAAGCCCTCTAGCAGCCTCACACTGCACTTCTTGGGTCCCAGTAAAGCTCTCTGGACAGCTAAGCGCAGCGTTGCTGATTAGAGAAAAGTTTACTCTCTGTCTCCAACCTTCTTCCTCTTGAGGCAAAGGGATGACACCAGATAGGGAACCCTCCATTGCCTGAAACTGCTGGTGACTATTTTTTGAGCACCGCCTCATTGTGATTGTCTTGACTAGGGATAGGTAAGGCCTCTGGGATTCAGCACCCTCAGATTTACCCTCAGGGAGAAGGCTTGTAATAAAAACTATTAGAACAAAACAAAACTGGATCATAAAAACAAGGTTTGACAGGTTGTGCATTCCCCCCCCCCCAAAAAAAAAAAACCAACAACACACACACACCCAAACCCAAAACATACCCCTGTACCATGTAAAAGGACTCCAGGGTGGGAAGACAAGAGCCGGCATTTTGAGAAAGTCAAAACATCCATCAGATTTCCCAAGAATTCTCTGCCCCTAACTAAAAGCCAGCAAAAGAGCAGGACATGCAAAACTTGCCTCTGGCTATCTGACAAAAAAGTGAGTGTGCCAAACTGTTCATCTAAAAGAATATCTGGGCTGGAGGCATCACAGGATTACCAGCCTTTCTTGGTGCAGCAAAGAGAGATGGGCATTTCCCTCTGCAAATGTACAGCATCCATGTCCTTCCCTAATCCAGGCCCACCCCATGCTGGAAATACAGGGCACTCATACTCTGCCTAGGCCTAGAGCAGTGATGGCAACCCTTTTAGTGACAAAGTGTCAAAACTGGAACCCAAAACCCACTTATTTATCACAAAATGCCAACACGGCAACAGGGGAGGGAGAAAACCCTCCCATTGGGCTGCTGAGCAAAGAGGTGGGGCATACTCTGTGCTGGGGGAGGGAGGAAGCATTCCCTTTGGGCTTCTGGATGGGGAGAAGGGCCAAACTCTGTGCTGGGGCAACTTCATGGGTGTCCATAGAGAGGGCTCTGAGTGCCACCACCGGCAGGCGTGCCATAGGTTAGCCACCACTGGCCTAGAGTCACAGACATGATGTGCCCTTGACCAATAGTTGTCTGTGGGTGCAGGATCACGTGGGCAATCTTCTGCCCAAAAACAGCCATCCTTCTGGGTAATTAGCTGGCAACACAAGGTTGCCATTACCAGAGTATAACCAATTGTGGTTCCAAAATACCACAATCTTTGAGGAGGCTCTTTCTGTGAACCCCATTAGGTTTACTAATACAAGTCCTATTATGTATCTCAAGTCTTATTCAACTGAGCCAAAACAATCAGTTTCTTCCAAGACCTTGTACAACCAAACTATTATCACATTCCTGAGGACCTTGCTAAAAAAAAGTAAATTAATGACCTGATGGCAGTTGTGAAATGGACCTTTTAATACATAATTTAAATATATATTCAGAACACCTAGGGGGTATGGTATCAATTCTGTCATGTTTTGACAGGCAACAGCACTATTGGGTACCCCAGATCCACGTTTTTTAAAAAGTCCACTATTGTCATTTCATTTCAGTCAAATCAAATCTTGCCCAATTAGCGAAACAACTACTCTAGGCAGCTTACAATAGGATTAAAATTGAAGTACTGTATGGCAAAGAAATAGAATAGAAATAGAAATAACTCATACTTCAAACAACAACAACAACACATTCACAGAAAGCAAAGATATCCACTGGACCAGGCGTCAGCAAACTTGGCTCTCCGGAAGTTCTTGGACTTTAATTCCCAGAAGCCCTGACCAGCAGGTATACTGACTTTTGCTTCTGGTAATTGAAGTCAAAGAACACATGGAGAGCCAAGTTTGCTGGCCTCTGCAGTAGATGATGTGATGACTCTTCAGTGTTTTCTTTTTAAAAAGCCAGATAAACTTGTTGAAGAAATCTACCATACATAACAGGGGCGTAGCTACCGCCGTATCAGCCGTATCAATTATACGGGGCCCCCGGGCCACGGGGGTCCCCAACGTGCGTAAGCAAAACAAAGGCAGAGCGGGAGGGAGGCGACGGCCAGGGAGCCTTGGGAGAGGGCGCCGGAAGCGGGCTGGGGGCAGGTGCCTTTCTGGGAGGCCTTGGGCTGCCCCCTCACACCTGCCCAGGACAAAGAAGGGAGGGCAGGGCTCTCCTTTCTCCGCTGCTTCTGTCGCCTCCACTCACGCGAGAGAGCGGGGGTGCGCGCGCGGCCCCTGATGAACCAGGGACACTCGGACCACCGGACGCTCTGGGACCTTCACTGGGGAGGGGGCGGCACGGGGAGAGGCCACCGAGCGCTGGCGACGCCTCCGGCGGGACCGCAGCAACAGCAGCGGAGGGCACTCTGGCCCGGGAAGAGGCTGGGAGGGCTTTGACGGTCTCTCCCGCTTCCCCAGCCGTGGACCCGCCCTGCCAATGGTGGCAAAGGCCACGGGCAGCAGCCAGCAGTGCGGGTTGCAGCGGTTCCCACCTCTCCTGTTTCTGCCGAAGCCAACGTCATTGTGGGAAGGCCTGAGAAGGGACGGTCTCCTTTGGTGCCCCCACAACCCCCAATTCCTCCTGCCCGTTACCGGCAAAAGGGTGGCGCTGCTCTTCAGCGCCTGCCTGCCCGCCCTGGACAGGTTTTCTAACGGGAAGCAAAGAGATAACGCAAAGGGGAGGAAAGTTGGACCAAAGGTGGGAGGAGGGCCACGGGGCCCCCAACGTGCGTAAGCAAAACAAATGTTGTTGTTGTTCAGTCGCACAGTCGATTCCGACCCTCTGCGACCCCATGGACCACTGTCCTCCAGGCATTCCTGTCCTCCACCATCCCCCTCAACTCACTCAGCTCTGTGCCCATTATCTCCACAATACCATCTAGCCATCCCATCTTGGGCCGTCCCCTTCTTCTTTTGCCCTCTACCCTTCCAAGCATCAAGGCTTTCTCAAGTGAATCCTCTCTTCTCATTTGATGTCCAAAGTATTTTAGCTTCATCTTTATTATTTGACCTTCTAAGGAGCAGTCAGGCTTGATTTCTTCTAAGATTGACCCATTTGTTCTCCTCGCTGTCCAGGGTACTCTCAAAAACTCTCCTCCAACACCACATCTCAAAGGCGTCTATTTTTCTGCGCTCCGCTTTCCTAATGGTCCACCTCTCACAACCATACATTGCCACAGGGAATACCATTGCCCTGACTATGCGAATCTTTGTTTGCAATTTAATGTCTCTACTTTTCACTATGTTCCCCAGGTTTCTCATCGCTTGCCTCCCGAGAATCAGTCGCCTTTTTATTTCATGGCTGCAATCCCCATCTGCAGTGAGCTTTGATCCTAGGAAAGTAAAATCTGTAACTGCCTCTACTTCTTCCCCATCTATTTTCCAGGGACTGATAGGGCCTGTTGCCATGATCTTGGTTTTCTTGATATTTAGTCTCAAGCCAGCTTTGTAAAGCATGCGTTCAAAAGTTGGCAACACCCTACATCGGTTATCGCAGGCTGCGGGATTTCCCCGTTTAAGTAATTTTATGCATTTTTTTCTTTTGTGAGAAATCTTTACCCTTCCTAAGGGCCCCCAAACAAATTTTTATATGGGGCCCCGCCAAGGCACGCTACGCTTCTGATACATAACAAAAGATGCAAATCATGGTTTTTATTAAGCATGTCTCCTTGAATCTGCAGCCATTGGGTTTCAGGAAAATCTGAAAAATGTTCTTGAATCCAGTTGAGATTGCCTCTTGCTGTTATAAATATTCATGATGGCTTCTTCAGAAGTATTGCCTCCTTTAAAATAACTAAACCACTCAGCCCTGAATCTGTTAATCAACCTGTCCTCTTAAACATGTTTCCATAAAGCATAACAGTTAAGGGTCAAGAGAGCATGCTATGATTTGGATGGCTGAAAGCATCTGGGTCATGTGCTAAGGAAGCCTTTTGGCACTAGTGAGGAACATTTGGCCTCCAGATGTTTTGCCTGGCAATTCCCATTATCCCAACTTGTATTATGAATAGTAAGTGATTGTAACAGATGTAGTTTATGATATCTGGAATGCCAAATATTTTCCCATTTATATGCCACCTTCTTGTGCTTAGAGCACTCTTTAATACGAGAACTATTGAGAAGATAAGTATTTTGAGAACATTTATACTGTTGAAGCCTTTTTCTTTTTATCTACCTTCTGAAATTTAAATACTCCTAAGTTCAATGCCTTTGATTGTGTGAATCACAATAAACTGTGGCAAGTCTTTAAAGAGATGGGAGTACCAGACCACCTCACCTGTCTTGTGAGAAACCTGTATGCAGGTCAGGAAGTGATAGTTAGGGCCGGATGTGGAATAACTGATTGGATTGGTTTAGAATAGGAAAAGGAGTATCTATCTATGTGGATTTTTAAATCTTTGAAAGTACCTCTCTGCCATGTATGAATGAGATACTGCTAAAAACTCTTTCTGTGTAAGGTTGTTTAAAGTCAGTTCTAGATTTAATAGCTTCAAAGACATTTCTATCTTTTCTATTACTACAGCTTTTGCATTTGAAAGCATCCTAAACAATATTGTCACCGTGCTTATTTAACGTACTCTATTTGCCTGCATATAAGATGCATCCCCCCTTAAAATACACCAGAAAATGGAATGTGTCTTATATGCTGGTAACACTCCTTCCTGCAGGTGTGGTTCAGTGGCCACTGCTGACCGCTAGGAACCAGGTGAAGGAAGGCTTCCAAAAGAGCAATCTTGCCCAGCCAAGCCTGCTCTCCCCACCTCCTGTCAGCTGATGGTGATCTCACCCACATTCCACACCACCACCTGCCATCAGGAGATGGGGAAGGTGGACTCGGCTGGGCAAGATCGCTTGCAAAGGAGCAATCTCATCCATTTCCCTGCCACTACTGGCCATCAGGAGCCAGGGAGGGTGGGCACAGCTGGGCAAGATTGCTCACAAAGGAGTAATCTCACTTGCTTCCTGATGGCAGGAGGCGGCGGAAAATATGGGCAAGATTGCTTCTTTGCCAATGATCCTGCCTAGTTGAGCCCACCCTCACCACCTCCTGACAGCCAGCGGTGGTGGGATTGGCCAGGCAAGAGGCTTACAAAGGAGCCAATCCTGCGCTCTGTGGCTCCTGGAGTTAAAATGTAGAACATTATTTTTTTCCTTAAAAATGTGTATAAAACCAGGGTGTGTCTTATACTCCAATGTGACTTATGTGCCAGAAAATATGGTATATGCTGAGTAAATCATAGGTAATCCAAGGCTGGATGAAGCACAAACTGGAATTAACACTGCTGGGAGAAATATCAACAACCTGAGATATATAGATGACACTACCCTAGTGGCAGAAAGTGAAGACGACTTAAAGAGCCTCTCGATGAGGGTGAAAGAGGAGAGTGCAAAATTTGGCTTAAAACTCAACATTAAAAAAAAAAAAAACAAGATCATGGCATCCGGCCCCATCACTCCCAGGCAAATAGAAGTGTAAGAAATGAAGCAGTGACAGGCTTTACCTTCTTGGGATCTAAGATCACTGCAGATGGTGACTGTAGCCAAGAAATAAAAAGACTTACTCCTTTAAAAGTTTTTAATTTTTTTAAAAAAGTAGTAGTAGTAGTAGTAGTAGTAAAAGACTTACTCCTTGAGAGGCAAGCTATGGCAAACTTAGGCAGCATAATAAAAAGTAGAGACATCACCCTGCCAACAAAAGTCCGCATAGTTAAAGCAATGGTCTTCCCAGTAGTAATGTATGGCTGTGAGAACTGGACCATAAGGAAGGCTGAGCGCAGAAGAACAGATGACTTTGAACTGTGGTGCTGGAGGAGACTTTTGAGAATCTCCTGGACTGCAAGGAGATCAAATCAGTCAATCCTGAAGGAAATCAACCCTAATTGCTCCTTGGAAGGACAAATACTGAAGCTGAAGCTCAAATACTTTGGCCACAAATGAGAGGAGAGGACCCACTGGAGAGGGCCCTGATGCTAGGAAAAATTGAAGGGAAAAGAAGAAGGGGGTGCAGAGAATGAGATGGCTAAAGAGCATCGTTGACTCAGTGGGCATAGATCTGGGCAGACTAAGGAGAATGGCACATGACAGAGGAGCCTAGTATGCTATGATCCATGAGGTGGCAAAGGGTTGGACTCGACTGTGCAATGGACCAAGATAAAAGGCTCACTTGTAGCATCTAGTGTCATTCCAGCAAGCCCACTCAGTATCTTGGTATGGCAAATGTGGAACCCATCTGATCTTTATTCTATTTATTTATTTACATTTATACCCCACCCTTTTGATGCATCACTCAGGGTGGCTTATCACATCATAAAATATAAATGATGTCAAAATAAAACCATCAAATGATTTCCCACTGATGCTAGTTCAGTCACATCACTCTGAAATTTATTGAGCCTTTACCAGGTTTCTTTCTCTCTCCCTCTAAATACTTTGTCTCTTTAGAAATGACACTGATTTCTTAGCAGTTTGTATGACTTATTCTCACCACAGGTTTTGGATCAATAAGGTGAAATTTGCAGACACACCATCTTACAAATAAAGATTGCTTTGGTGACTTCTGCTGTTGCCTCTGCATTTAGAAGGTTGATTTTATGTTGAGTCTAATAAGCAGTCTCCAAAGAATTCATTATTTTGAAACCCTTGCTGAATAAAGAGATGTTTTGTGCTTTTGAAGTTCAAACTAATTTCCACAAAGGCCACCATTGCTAAGCAACAGATGCTACTTGGTGTCTCTCAAGAGCAAAAACTATAGTGTCTATATGATGAGAATTAAAAAGAAACCAAATTATGAATGTTGGCTGTTCTAAAAATTGATAATGCACAATACTGGGCAGCTCTCCTGGTACAGTATCTCGGATAATGATAAGAATGTAACTGATAATGGGGTGAGGTATAAATGTAAATATATAAAGAATGCAACTGATAACGTCACAATTTAAATCTTACTCATGCAAATGTCATTGGCTGAATACTTGTTATGAAGTTATGGAAATGCTTCTCTGAAGTAAAGGAAAAATAATGAATGAGTCATAACAAAAATAAAAAAATGAAAATTTAAAAATTTAAAACAAATATGAGGAACATTGTAAAAAGTTTTTGATGCATTTCCAGCTCAAGGTAGAATTGGTATCATTATGTAGAAAGCTTTACAGAGATAGGGACTGGGTCTTAAAAAGCTCTCTGCCTGCCATGTTTCATCAGAAATGCTTTTGATGAAGATGGTCTCAATATATAAAGAGTTACATGTTGACAGCATTTTTTTAATTCCATGATTCCAAACCATATAATAGCTTTAAATATTAAGTCCTTTAACTTGGGCTCAGAAATAGAGTCAGCAAAGTCTCAGTGTAATGTAATGTAATCGACACCATTACTCTGGTCTAGGTTTCTGTATGGATATCAACTAGATGTGGTGTACAGCATGGTTCTGTGAAAGAAACTAAAAAAATCTAGATACCGTATTGCATAAAAAATGTAGAAATGTGTCACTAAGGACCTTATACTGGTATCTCTTTCTGTCATGGGAAATATGAAATGCTGTCCCTAACTAACAGTATGCTTTTAGTGTCTACATGGAAGCCTTCCCCAATCAAATGTCCTCCAGCTATTTTGGGCTATAACTCTCACACTCTTCAAATCCTAGTTGTACTAACTGTGGCTGATGGGAGTTGAAGGACTCTGGTCAAAGGACCTGGAATATGGTCATTTTCTGTGTGAGACATAGAAAACACAACAAAATATGTAGTCCTTTTATAGATAATGTCTGTGCCCACTCAGCAACATTATCATATTCCAAATGATGGCTAGTAGTGCTTTTCTCCTAATGGCTCCCTTTTAACTCAGTAAATCAGAATTGTTTCCATACATTATTGAGTAGATAAATGATGCTTCTGCAGAAAGGCATTGGACATAAAGACACTAAATATAGTATGTTCTGCAGAACAAACTGTGAGCCTGAAATATTCTAAAATCAGTTATTTGTTCTTAGTGTTGGGCTAAATAAGGTAGAAGTGATGCTGGCAAAACTCAGTGAGTGTTATTTATATCTATCTGGTTCTTATAGGGAGCCAGAAAAGATGAATGTCTAGGTGACCTTTTGGAAATGTAACAAGCTGTCATCAAAACTGGCATTAATTGACAGTCTCAACAGGCAGATTTTTTTTCCTCTCTGAGCATTCAGCAGCCTGAATAACCCTGAATTACAAAGCCAAATAAGGGTGTGTTGATATGGACTTCATAAGGACTTTGAATGAATCTATGTCCACAGCCGCCTCCAGGAATTCTGTACCAGTTCCAAAGCAAGTCAAAACTGAACACTCCCACAACTTCCCACAGAGATATATTAATGTATTGCCAGTACTACCAGGGAGATACAATTATGTTTAACTTTTGGAGGATATTGGAATGCGTGTAATTGAAAGGTTGGTTAAGCTTAAAAAGCCTGAACTTTAATGGATGTGAAATTCCATTCTGTGTAAGCCAATGTCCACTGTATAAGATGAACAATAGCATAATTTACCTGGGAAGAGGCTATGCCTATGCTGATAAACAAGGGGGCTGGCCCTGCAAGCACTGGGAGAAAGAGAGAGCTGTGTGTCACAACAGTCAGATCTACATACACACAGCTACACTTCTCTGCAAAGCCATGTAGTAGTGTGCTGTCTTAGGGATAATGGAATACACTTTTGGAAGCAGATTCAGGTGGAATTTCGATCTACATTGGTAGATGGAATGGGAAAGCAGAGATCATCTTAGCTTTCTTTTCACCACAGGCAATAATATATACTGAGCTCTGGAAGAGGACCAAGAAAGCAAGAGTGGAAGCAGGCTCTCTACAGGGTAAAGAAGAGCAAGATGGTCTTTCCTGAAAAAGAAGCATGACATTTCCATCCCAGACTTAGCACTCTCCCTGGTCCTGCCAACATTAGATGGATCACTAAGAGTTTTAGTTCTGTGAACAAATGCACATCTGATCTCCCACCTCAGATGTTCTAGTTGTCTTCTCTGATGCAGTACAATGTAGTCAAAAGAAAAATACAGGAGCTTTTGTTTAGGGATGTCTGACTTAGAAATACTTTCTAATAGATCTCAAATACAAAATAGTTTTCTCTTACATTGTTTTAGTAAAATAAGTAGATTTCATCATGTCTAACAGGACTGTGGTGGCTTAGTGGTTAAGACTCTGAACTTGATGACTGGAAGGTCGACAGGCCAGCAGTTTGAGATCAGAAAACAAGAAGATAAATAGGTACTGCTTCAGTGGGAAATGTTCTTTGTGCTCTGGTGTCTAGTCATACCTGCCACATGTCCACGGAAACATCTGCAGACACAGACAGTGCTGGCTCTTTGGCTATAAACAGAGATGAACACTGAACCCTAGAGTTGGATACGACTGGCTTTTAAGCAAGGATGACCTTTACCTTATACACTTTAGTTCAGTGGTTCCCAACAAGGGGTACACAGCCCACTAGTGGACTTCAATTCCCAGAAGCCTAAGTCAGTACATTGGTTGATCAGTGCTTTGGGGAAATGACATAGGCTTCTGGGAATTAAAGTCCAAAAACCAGCATTTGGGAAACACTGCTTTAGTTCACTGATTCCCAGGATGTTGATGTTCAGTCTTGCCATCTCATGTTTGGCCATATCTAGCTTACCTTGATTCCTAGATCTTATATTCTAGGTTCCTGTGTAATATTAGTCTTTACAGCATTGGACTTTCCTTTCACCATCAGAGACATCCACAACTGAGCATCCTTTTGGTTTTGGCCCAGCTGCGTCACTCTTCCTAGAGCTACTTGTATTTGCCCTCCTCTGTTCCCCATTAGCATATTAGACACCTTGCAACTTGAGGGGTTCATTATGATGTCATATCATTTAGCCTTTTGATTACTGCCCATGTGGTTTTCTTGGCAAGGATACTGGAGTGGGATGCCAGTTTCTTCTCCAGTGGATCATGATTAGTCTGAGTTCTCACGATGGCCTCTCCATCTTGGGTGGCCCTACATGACATAACCCATATCATCACCGAACTACACAAACCCCCTTGCCATGGTAAGGCAACAATCCTTGAGAAGGTCAAACAGTTTACTAAACTATTATAACATGCAATACAATTTTAAAATGAATTGATTTAATTAGTTTAATACTTTGTTCAACTCAATTACACACTGTTTCCTATTTGTTGGCCTCACAATAAATTAATGGCTTCCCTTGTTGGAGCCTGATGCTATTATGTCTTTGGATATTACCTCTAGTTTGAAGATAGCATATCCATATTGACTGTTCTATTTTGAGCACTTCTGTTTATCTGTAATTTTACTGCCAGATCTCTGCTAGAGTTATCTGTAATTTTAAAGGCTGACTAATTGTTCAGAACATATATTGGCATTACAATGTTTTTTTTAGCCTCACTGCATTTTAACAGAAAATTAGGTTGAATCTGTAACTAATGTCTCAAAGCAGCTAGGAATCAGATAGAAGAACTTGTTGAAAACCTCTTTTCTAAAGGTAAATAAATAATTTCCTGCCGAGAGGAGAAAGAAAAATTGATGGAGAGGAACATTGTTATAAGTGGGGCATAGCAATTATTACATGAATACAGTGTCCTGGTTTTAACACAAAAATACCAATAGAATCACAGGTCGGGGGGGGGGGAGGAGGAAGAGATTAGCTGGGTAAACACACATTCCCAAATTGTTTCCAATCACTAATTCCATATTGGTTCTTACTGTTATAATGGCTGCTTTCTTTTATAGTGCTGTTGTAGAAATTATTTTTAACTGTACCCCACTTTGGAATCCATTCTGGATGAAGGCCAGCCTGGAAAAAATTATAGACAGACACACAGACTGGCAGATAGTCAGATGTGGCATTGCCACTACTGATTTTACAAGGAATAAATTATTATAATGGTTGTATCCTTGGATACTGGTAGATTCCAAGGTGCTGTGGCTGATGGCTTAAGGCAGTGATAGAAAACATTGGCACTCCAGCTGTTCTTGAACTGATCAGCAGGAGTGCTGACTTGGGCTTATGGTAATTGAAGTCCAATAACACCTGAAGTGTCATGGTTTGCCATTACTGGCTTTCTTTGCTGCCACCAGGCTCCCAGTAGCTGATTGGACAAGCTTACTTGCTAAGCTTACTTGGTATGCATCAAATGAGAAGAGAGGAGTAACTTGAGAAAGCCTTGATGCTGGGAAAGGTGGAGGGCAAAAATGAAGGGGGCAGCCAAAAATAAGATGGCTAGATGGTATTGTAGATGCAATGGGCACAGAGCTGGGTGGGCTGAGGAAGATGGTGGAGGACAGAGGTGCCTGGAGGGCGGTGGTCCATGGGGTCGCAAAGGGTCGGAATCGACTGTGCGACTGAACAACACCAAACTTGGTATTCACTACTGCTTTGATTTCTTGTTCTATGTTGATTGTATACTTGTAAGATTTGTCTAATAAAACTTTGTTTCTTGCCATCCACTGTGTGTTTATTGAGTTCAGATTCTAAGAACCTGAATCTAACAAGGCCTGGCCAGCCTGTTTAGCCACACACCACACTTGAAAAAAAGAAGCAGGAGAGAGAATGAATATAGGCAGCGGTGGGCTCAAAAAAAATTTATTACCACACTGTGGGCATGGTATGGTGGGGGTGGCCAGGGGGAAAGCCCTGCATTGTACCTGAATTAGGACTACAGTACTTTGTTTCAAAACTTGGATGGGCGGGGCCAGCAGAATTTCTGCTACTGGTTCTGGCGAACTGGTGTGAACCTGCTGATGCCCACCACTGAATATAGGCCTATGGAAATATACATGGTGTGAACAAGAAGGTTTACACATTTCTTAAGGGCATGGTGGAAGTGAGGAATAACAACCCTCTTAACCTGGAGGGGTTAAAGTGGTCACTTTTGTATATTTCCACCAACTTGTGTATGGACCTGCAGAGAGACATGCTGAGCTAAAAATGTTGGGCTTAAAGACAGCAATGGAATTCTTGTGATTGAGCAGTTTACTGTTATTTTTGCTATTTTGTTGTGATGATAATGGCCAGTATAGCAGTTCCTGTGCCATGGGAATGATGCCACCAGTCCAGCTGCTAATGAGTTCAGCTTTCAGTTGCAGTTGACCCACATAACATGTTACAAAACTGTGCAGATGCTTTAATAAAAAATATTATTAGCAGCAATCTGCTAGGGTTGGTGGTGTCACTTACTTGGCTACAAAATAGAGTACTGACCACTGAAAGCAAAAAACAAACATTTCTAGTAGAAAAAGATATGAGAAAAATAAAAATAAATTCACACTTTCCAATGGAGGAATCACAATTTGGGATCAAAATTGCTGGGAGAAACATAAACAATTTGAGATATGCAGATGATACAACCCTAATGGCAGAAAGTGAGGATGACTTTAAAAAGCTCCTGATTAGGTTGAAAGAAGAAAGTGAAAAAGCTGGTTTGAGACTCAATATCAAGAAAACCAAGATCATGGCAACAGGCCCTATCAGTCCCTGGAAAATAGATGGGGAAGAAGTAGAAGCAGTGACAGATTTTACTTTCTTAGGATCTAAGCTCACTGCAGATGGTGATTGCAGCCATGAAATAAAAAGGCGACTGATTCTTGGGAGGCAAGCGATGAGAAACCTGGGGAGCATAGTGAAAAGTAGAGACATTAAATTGCAAACAAAGATTCACATAGTCAAAGCAATGGTATTCCCTGTGGCAATGTATGGTTGTCAGAGCTGGACCATTAGGAAAGCTGAGCGCAGAAAAATAGACGCCTTTGAGATGTGGTGTTGGAGAAGGGTTTTGAGAGTCCCCTAGACAGCGAGGAGAACAAATAGGTCGATCTTAGAAGAAATCAACCCTGACTGCTCCTTAGAAGGTCAAATTGTAAAGATGAAGCTAAAGTACTTTGGACATCAAATGAGAAGAGAGGATTCGCTTGAGAAAGCCTTGATGCTGGGATAGGTGGAGGGCAAAAGAAAAAGGGGACGGCCCAAGATGAGATGGCTAGATGGTATTGTAGAGATAATGGGCACAGAGCTGAGTGGGTTGAGGAGGATGGTGGAGGACAGAAGTGCCTGGCGGACAGTGGTCCATGGGGTCGCGGAGGGTCGGAATCGACTGTGCGACTGAACAACAACAACAACAACAACAACAACAACAACAACAACAACAAAGTTTATTCTATCTTTTCAAAGGCTTCCTTCTTTTTAATTTTGGAAATACAGTACTGGTAAATAACTGCATGTCTGGCTCTGGTTACAATAGCAAATTGGTTTAACATGTTTATCTTGAAATGGGAATCATATTTTCTGTGTAGTAAGGCTACAATAAATCTAATAAATTATATGGCCTAATTTTAGCATATAGATGATTAACTACATCTTTGATCTAGCTGCAAGTTGGGAAAAAATCTGTACAATCTACGGTCGTCGTCCATTATAGAAGCAGTAAGAAGCTTTAATGTAGCTATTTATGGGGCTAGTTGGATACACTTGTCATGATATTATGTTTGCTTATTTTTAAATATAAAACTTGAGCAGGATAGAGGAAGATGGCAAACATCCCAATAGACTTACTGTATGTGGGTATTTGTTTGACTGTCAGATGCAAAACTTTCAGTACAACTCTACGAATGTCAACAATAAGCTTTGCTTTGTCCACTGTATCCCTTTTTCAATGGGGCTGTGGTTGCTCAGTGGTTAAGAAGCCTTGTTAGCTGGAAGGCTGGCAAGTCAGCAGTTCAAAACCTGGGTATTGCATGATGGATTGAGTCTCTGTCCCAGCTCTTGGGGACATGAAAGGAGCCTCATTTGGGCATTCCCTAAACTGAGTTTCTTCTGCAAAAATCCTTTCAACCCAGAATAATTTCTGACACAAAATTATTATCCCTTTTTCAGTTGGTGGGATTAGATATTACCAGTCTTTCTTTCTCCTATAATGGTGGACAAAGCAATATACATAATTAAAAAGACAATATAAAAGCTAAAAACAATTGTTACAATATTAAAAGAGGATGAAACAAATTTAAATTACTTTGTGATTGTTTTAGATTTGCTTATGAATAGACTAGCTAAATTATATATCTGCCATATGCTTTTCATTATTGTTAAAATGAGCATTATAATCAGATATACAGCTGAATTAAAACAATCACAAAGACAGTGTAATTGAGCCATGTAAAAGATATGTAATGATTATGGAAGGAATAATAAACAAGCTTTAGTATTATACTGACCTGATGCCAATCCATAGTGGATCATATCTAGAACACTGTTTATAGTCTTGGTCCCCACACCTGAAAAGTAGAATTTAGAGGTGGAAAGGGCAACATGTTCAAAGGATTGATACAACTCCCCTGTGAAGTAAGGTTGCAATGTTTGGGACTGCTTAGCTTAGGAAAGGGTTTGTAAAGTTATGTCTAATAAATAGAAAGCAGAAAATGAGATGTGTTTCTTCCTCATTTCTGGGAATGGAATCAAGAGGAATCCCAATGGATCTAATTTTATGCTGGACCAAAAGGAACCTCTTACTAGAATAAGAATCTGCAGCTAGCATGAAGTGCACATAGCCAGGATACCTCACTACAAAGAGAAGGCACAGCCAGAATTGTATAGCTTGGATCCATGCCCTAGATTCTAGTTGGCCTACTGCAGATACATGTCTCTATATCCGATGCAACTGGGAACACAGAAAATAAGACACAGAAAGGTGACCTGTAGTTTTCTATATGATACTGAGGGAGAACGGCTGCTTTCTCTAGCAAACAGAATCTGCTCCCCTATTGCAAATGGTGTGTTGCCAATATTATTTGCAGCTTATTTAGTAGCTCAGAGAACATTCTAGGCTCACAGAGCATCTATGCTTCCTAGATATGATGTTCTACTCTCAGCATTACTCCAGGGTAGATTTTTTTTATAACACCCCCCCCCCCAAAAAAAAAAAAAGAGAGAGAGATATTTTCCAGGTATGGCTTGGGCTACTGAACCCCCTCTCCTGTTCAGCCAGGGAAATCTTAGGGGCATGTCCCCCCCCCTTTCTTCCATGTCTAGGTCAGAGATGAAACTACCAAAATGAAGCCACCTTTTGGTGAGTCCATTCTCTAGTTCCCTTGGCCTTATCTAGCGTGAGAAACATTAGCTAACAACACGAGGTTACCATTACCAGGATATGCCTGTTTATGGTTCAAAAATACCACAATCTTTGAGAAGGCTTTTTCTGTGTACCCATACCATGAAGACTGTCCAGAGAATATAATGCAGTGGCCTTTCATCTGCCTTCCGCATTGCAGCATGACCCATGTATCACTGATCAAGTTCGATGAATCACTTTCTGGTCCTGAGCCCTGTTGGCATACAAAATCCTCCTCAGCCCTAGGCCAGTATTGATGAAGCTGCAGCCCTCCATCAAGATGTATTCAAGTGGGATTTAATCCACTTGGGGACCATCATCTTTCCCTGTGGGCTTCGGCACCCAAGACCGTTAGTCCTCAGGATTGTCAGGTTAGTTAACCACTGCCTGACACTCAGCCTTGAGTCGTGACAGTATGGTCTACTTTATTACCATAGCAGGATAACCTGGCCAGACAATTGGGGGCATAGTACTACCCAAATGAATTTGGGTGGGGGGCATGATATCACCAAAAAAATAAAAAATAGAAAATGGTTTTTTAAATGGAGGACTGTCTTCACTAAGGGAGGAAATATGGTCACCCTAGACATGGGTATGATGTGAAATGAAATAAAGTCAAACCTCACATAAAGAGCGTCTCGCTTAAAGAGCAGCATTTTCTCTGAATGTTCGCTTCACTTAACAAATAAAATCAACCAAAAACTCACTTAACAAATAAATTGGGGTTCACAATCCACCCCACAGTTGGTCATTTACAATGGTGTTTCACTTAAAGAGCAAACTTGCTTAAAGAGCAATCCTGTGGAATGCATTATGCTCTTTAAGCGAGGTACAACTATGGAGAACTAGGCCTACTAATTGCCCAAAACACAAGCTGTTTGCTCCTGTAATTTTTTGCTAAATTCTGCTACCCTACAATAACTAATTTAATTGTATCTTGGTCAACAAAGGTGTGGGTGGAAGCTTCTGACATTACAAGGATCTCTAAAACCAGGATTATATTAGCTGTACAGTTACAGTTAATCAAACTGACTTTAGGAGGTCCTTACCAGTGCTACAGCGGCCTGTTACAGAGCGGTGGATGCAAGTTGGCATCGTTAAGTAATTTAAAAGTTGATGAAGTTGACAGTTAATAAAGTGGCCCAGTTTTTTGCAACCAAACATAATGTGTGAGCCTCTTTATTCCGGGGTACATGGGACAATGTACATGCGTCGGCTGCAATTGCAGCCGACGCACGCTTTGCCCCGGGCCCCGGGGAAGACGCGATGGTGGCGGTGAGCTCTGGGGGCGGAGCTGAGCGCTGCCCTTATAAGGACGGTGCGCACCTGAGGCTCGCCGCCAGTCTTTAGAACTGCGGGCCAAGTTCCCCGCCCACCCTCCCTTCAGCCATAGTGTGATTTTCTTGGTTGCTTCGGGGCCGGATGGGAATTTTTGCTTGAAACCTGATTGGCACTTGGTTTCTTGTGGTTTTCGCCCATCCCACACTGTGGTGTATGGTCGAGGTGGAGTTTTTTTAGGTTTGTCCCGGCGGGTAGCACTGGTAAGGACATTAATCGGATCCCTAGGGAATCTGGTCGGAACGCATTTTATCAGGCAGTTAGGGGATGGCACAGAAAGAAGGACACAACTGGTGGATGAAATGAGGAACAGGAACCAGGCACTGCCAAGTTTGGCAGCTTGTAGTTCCATTAAATGGTTCACCCGATTCAGGTCAGAAGGAAAAGACCATCAAGATGCTTCTGACATTACAGGGATCTCTAAAACCAGGATTATATTAGCTGTGCAGTTACAGTTAATCAAACTGACATTAGGGGGTCCTTACCAGTGCTACAGCGGCCTGTTACAGAGCGGTGGATGCGAGTTGGCATCGTTAAGCAATTTAAAAGTTGATGAATTGATAGTTAATAAAGTGGCCCAGTTTTTTACAACCAAACATAATGTGTGAGCCTCTTTATTCCGGGGTACATGGGGCAAAGTTATCTACATTCTGGAAGGAGCAGGCTTTCCTTCAGGCTATTAAGTTTTTATTGTGTTTTAGGTGTTGAGAGTTGTGTTAGCAGCCCTGGGTCTTTTTGAGGAGGGCGGCATAAAAGTTTGCTTAAATAAATAAATAAAATCTCATTTTTACTTGATTTCTATATGGATATGAGAAATAATGTCACCACTATGTATGTTTGTGTGTATGCGTAAACCAATAATTTTGAAACTAAATGCATTTCCCCTCTCTTCTCTCTAAATGTCATTCTCACACAAAGACACAAAAACATATATGCACATACTTTTTATCAAATATTTACATTCTCAAGACTGTGTATCTTTTGGACTTAGACAGTGCTTCAGATTTTGGCATTTATTTTATTTTTTTGAATAGTAGCCATGTTAGTCTGTGGTTCAGGCATATCAGAAAACAAAACAAAATAAAAACACTGTAGCACTTTAAAGACTAACTGCTATATAAAAACCATGCCTGTAAGTTTCACTCCTGGTCTGAAGAAGTGGACTTGATCCACGAAAGCTAGCAATAAAAATATAGCAGTTTGTCTTTAAAGTGCTACAGTGTTTTTTATTTTGTTTTGTTTGTTTTGTTTTCTGATATGCCAGATTTTGGCATGTGTGTGCCTGCAGCATTTTTAACCTTTATTATTTTAGGTTCAAGTCCACTGTTGCAGTATTATAACTTCAGGCAACCATTGTGCCAAGTCTGTGAGAAGATGCCCGTACTGGTTGCTTAGCAACCCTGAGACAGTCTCACCAAGTTATAAGTAGTTGTTGAGCTGTGACTGGGAAGACAGCAGCCTCCCCCCATTCTGTTACTCTGCATGGGGGGGGGGGGACCCAAGGTGAGATGATAGGCTAAAAATAGCCTCATGAGAATCTATCAGTACTGTACCTGGAGTTCTTGCCTACCTCTGACAACTTTTTTGCAGATTCATCGCCCATCTATCTATATGTCATATATATATATGGAGCAAGCCAGTGGATGTAGAAGACAGGCAAGGAAAATGAAAACAAATATATAGGTTGGCTTGATGACAGCTGTACAGGCATGGATAAATAAACTGATGAGAAATGTTTAAAAATTGCAATTTCTGATTTCATGATCCATAATAAACATTTGGGAAAAGTTAGAGAAATATTTTTGTTTTTTTTAAAAATGACATAAACAAATCAGTCAGAAACAATGTACTAGTTGAACTCCCAGAAACTGGTTCTTTTATTGACATCAGCAACAGCAAAATTGGGATAATATTGATAAAAGCAGAATTATATTCTGCCAAGTGTTTATGTGGCATGTGTCCACAGGAGGATAAATATCCCTCCACATGGCAATTTTTTTCTAATAGGAAAAGGAATTATGAAATTTATCAAAGCAAATAATGCATTAGCGTAGGATTCACTCCATTCATTTCCCATGCATAGACACTGATGTTCAGGAATTTGCAACCCATTGTACCATATATGGAGCAAGGAATGTCAGATACTTAAACTGGAGTCAGAAAAATGAAAGGAACCAGAGATCATATAGATTAAAGCAAAGCCTTTGACTATGTGGCTCAAGAAAAGCTATGGTTTATTCTGAAAGAAATGGGTGTGCCTCAACATTTGATTGCACTGATGTGTAATCTATAGTCTGGACAAGAAGAATTGTAAGGACAGAATATGGAGAAAAAGACTGTTTTTCAATTGGCAAACTTCTCAAACAATGGTGTATTTTACCTCCCTATCTATTCAATTTACATTCAGAACAGATAATATGAAAAACTGGATTAGGTTCAGATGGGAGAGAAGTAAAAACTAGAGAAAGAAATGTTAATAATTTAAGATACACAGGTGACACCCTATTATTGGCAGAAAGCAGCAGTGACTTGAGATGACTCAAGAGTGGGATTACTGTCAAATGTTAAGAAAGCAAAACCCTTGTAAGCTGACAGGAGAAAATGAATCCATTAAAATGTAGTTTTGTAGGAGAGCATTCTTGAATACCATGGACTTGTACTGCAGAATGCACAATCCCTGAAACCCCTTGAACAATTTTGCTATAATTGCGATCTTAACAGTTGAGAATGTTCGGATCTATCCCTAATATAAAGATTTTTATTTTGAACAATGCCTGTGATGTCCCTGGTATGCAAGTGACAGAAGAAGAATAAAAATAGCCTAGAGATTTAAATAAAACTGGAGTGAACTAAATCCGCATGAAGTCTTCAGCTGGGGCTGGGATCTACAACAAAAGGACATTCTACAAAATTGCTCTGCAAGATTAGTGTCTGTGGGGATCATTGAAAGCATGATCGTTGGCTTTCATGGATACTTTTTCTTTCCCTTTTAAAATAAACCAAATGTGATCTATTTTTGGAATGGTAAGTGATTGATAGCCAATATAATATAATGGTTAGATAGGGATACAAGAAATCTTGGTTTCAATTCCTTTGGAAACTCAGCCATGGACACTCTCTGGAGTGGATGGCATTGGTCGTCGTCTTCTTCTTCCATGTCTAGGCCAGATGTGAAACTGCCAAAATGAAGCACTACAGGGAGGTATATAAGTGTAATTGCTATGTAGGTCTAAGAGATAAATGAGCCATTCTGTGTCTCACAGTGAACTTCATAGGTGAACAGAGGTTTAAATCTCCTCAGTTCTAGTGAGACATACCCACCAGTATGCCACACATGTTTAATTCAAATGATCAAGTAGTAGTTCATTGGATTGTTGCAAAAATTTTCATGTGGGTGTTGGCCTTCTTATAGATACAGTGGTACCTCGAGTTACAAATGGTTTGAGTCACAATATGAATGAAAATCAATTGAAAATAATGGCTCGAGTTACACATTTTCCAGAACAGATTAGTTGGTTTTCAGTGCATTCCTATGGGAAACCATGTTTCAAGTTATGTATTTTGGTTTTCAATGTATTCCTGTGGGAAATTTGAGTTCCAAAATTTTCATAACATGAAAAATGCCTTGGAACACATTAAATTTGTAACTTGAGGTACCACTGTAATGCCTGTGCTTTAAACCACAGTGAGGTAGTAGTGATAGTGAGACCCAAACTCAAATTCCTGCTTGGCATTAAAATTTGCTCGGTGAGAATGTGAGACTGAAGTGTGGGGGAGGAAGAGATTCATTTATGCCATCTTGAGCATGTTGTAGGAAAGGTGGGACAAAAATGTAAAAAGTAGATATAAATATATATTTACAGTCAAACCTCGCATAACGAGCGTTTCGCTTAGCGAAAAACTCGCATAATGAGCAATAACGAGCAATTTTTTGCTATGTGAGTTTTCCCTTTTGAAACACTCATTATGTGAGTTTTTCCATAGGGTAAGTCCGACTCGCATAGCAAAAAATTTGTTATGCAAGTCTGACTTGCATAGCAAAAAACTCACATAGCAAGCAGCCTCGCAGAATGAATTAAATTCATTATGCGAGGTATGACTGTATATACATATGTATATAAATATGATGTGGGAAGAAATTGGAATATAACCAATCTTAGTTAAACTACATACAGAGACAAAAAATAAATTGGTTTGCCCATTTGGAGCTGAACACAAATACAAGAGATAGATGGAAGAAATCAATAGCTCCAGGTGAATCATTTAAGTTTGGTAAACCACAGGCTGCAGGACATTTCTTAAAGGGGGAAAAAATCAAAGAAGGATATGGGAAATCTACAAACAGTTTGCATTGACCTGTAGAATGCTGTAGCTTTTTTGTTGTTGTTCAGTCGCACAGTCGATTCCGACCCTTTGCGACCCCATGGACCACTGTCCCCCAGGCACTTCTGTCCTCCACCATCCTCCTCAACTCGCTCAGCTCTGTGCCCATTGTCTCTACAATACCATCTAGCCATCTCATTTTGGGCCATCTCCTTCTTCTTTTGCCCTCTACCCTTCCCAGCATCAAGGCTTTCTCAAGCAAACAGGTCCTATTGCTCCCTGGAAAATAGATGGGGAAGAAGTAGAAGCAGTGACAGACTTTACATTTGTTAGGATCCAAGATCACTGCAGATGGTGATTGCAGCCATGAAATAAAAAGGCAACTAATTCTTGGGAGGCAAGCTATGAGAAACCTGGGGAACATATGAAAATTAGAGACATCACAGTGCAAACAAAATTTTGCATAATCAAGGCAATGGTATTCCTGATGGTAATGTATGGTTGTGAGAGCTGGACCATAAGGAAAGCTGAGTGCAGAAGAATAGATGCCTTTAAAATGTGTTGTAGGAGAGTTTTGAGAGTACCCTGGAGAGAGAGGAGAACAAATAGGTCAATCTTAGAAGAAATCAACCCTGATTGCTCCTTAGAAGGTCAAATAGTAAAGATGAAGCTAAAGTACTTTGGACATCAAATGGGAAGAGAGGATTTACTTGCGAAAGCCTTGATGCTGGGAAAGGTTGAGGGCAAAAGAAGAAGGGGGCAGCCAAAAATGAGATGGCTAGGTGGTATTGTAGACACAATGGGCACAGAGCTGGGTGGGTTGAGGAAGATGGTGGAGAACAGAGGTGCCAGGCAGGCAATGGTCCATGGGATCGCAAAGGTGTCGCCCCTTGATCCCTTCCCACCACCACCTTCCTGTCTCATTGAAGCACTCCCCTCAAAGCTCTGATGTCTTCCCTTGTTCTCTACACAGCTCCTCTCTCAGTCTAGGTCAATGTTTTCTAACCTTTGGTTCTTGGACTACAATTCTCAGGAGATTAAGTCAGTACATTGGCTGATCAGTGCTTTTGGGAATTGACTTAGACTTTTGGGAATTGAAGTCCAAGAACCAAAGATTGGGAAACACTGCCATTCCATAACCAATAGTACTGGTCACAGTGATTGTAAAAATGTGTTTGGGGTGTTAGGAGGACATCATAGTTACTATTGAAATGGTGGCTGCCAATGCAATGTTTGGTTGTAAAGCAAGTTATTGTAATTTTGAGAACCCCTGTATACTTTTTTTGACTAGGTGTCCGTTAGTGAGTGAGTGAGTGAGTGAGTGAGTGAGAGAGAGAGAGAGAGAGCAAAATCTGGAAAACCTTTTCTTTGCATATTGGCCTGGAAGTTAACAGCTAATATCCAACACTTCCAGAAGATACACAAAGAACTTCACTTGACAGTAATGCAACTGGGTGTCTTTGACCCAGACACATATTTAATTAGTTTCATTGATGTATTCTGGCTCAGAATCCTTGGGAAGAAATTCTGCTTTGCTCTGGGTTATTGCTGTTTCTATTGACTTTGTGCAGGATCAGCCCATTCCATAACACCTTGTTTCCCAAACTATGTTCCACGGAAAACTGGTGGACTTCAATTCCCCAAAGTCAGTACATTGATTGATCAGTATTTTGGGGAATTGACGTAGGCTTCTGGGAATTGAAGTCCAAAAACCAAAGGTTGGGAAACACTGCCATTCCATAACCAGTAGTAGAGCTGTCCCAGGTACTGAATAGCCTTTTCAAGTCTCCCTTTCTGTCTCCCCTTGTTCACAGGTTCTGGTATAGTGAAGCCTATTTTGCTAAACTCTGGAATAAAGAGATTTCATTTGGGTTCCTAGGGATTGGGATATTTTTCTCATTCACTTCCAGCTCAGGGGAATGGGACACAAATACGTTGAATTCCCAGTTTAATGGGATTGACTGTCCATGACTTCCCAGTCAATGTGCCCTGGTTTAAATAAACTTCCCTGCAGCTCAACACTAATACACAGATTTACCAAGGGAAGGTGCAGACAAAATACACTCCATGTGAATCCATTGTGAAGGCAGAACATTGTGACCTGTGTATGTTCTTCCAGTTGCTTAAAAATACAAAAGCAAAAGCATAATATGAAAAACAACTGTAAGCCTCTGCAAGTTCACAGTACTGAAATTGTGAACAAGAAAAAACTGTAAAAGGATAAAAATTAGAATGTGGAGGAATGATAGCTAAATAATAGCACTGAACAAGATAAAATGAAAAGCTCCAGAGCAGGCAAATGATTTGGCTGAAAAAAAAATTATGGGGCCTTTGAAAAAGAGACATTCAGAAAGTGAGGATGAAGAATGTTTTTTTTAAAAAATAATTTCTTCCCTTTACAGCAGATTTATTTGTTTCATTGTTACTGGAGTGCAGTCTGGGGTGGGTGTGAGCAGTTCCCTGAAATAAGCATTCTTCTGCAGAGTTGCTTTCCTGCATTACAATCAGTTGCCATTTTGTATCTTATCTGTTTCAAGACAATTCTTTGTCACATCAATAACACCTTGGATGAAATTTAAAAACGGCTTGCCTTTTCCTGGTGACATTTTAAAAGCAAATTTGGAAAAATAATTTGTGTAAGAAATCAAAATGTTCTTTGACATTAATATGTGTCCATCTTTCCTTTAAAAGTGATAGCAACATTTCATGGGGCTTTGCCTATGAAACTAAACTAAAGGTTTTGGTTTACAGCACAAGATATTCTCTAGAGCAGTGTTTCCCAACCTTTGGTTTTTGGACTTCAGTTCCCAGAAGCCTAAGTCAATCCCCCAAAGCACTGATCAATCAATGTACTGACTTAGGCTTCTGGGAATTGAAGTCTTCCTGTGGGGCATGTGCCCCATGTTGGAAACCACTGCTCTAAAGCAGAGGTGCCCAAACCTTTTGAGCTCTGGGCCTGACTATGCCCCCTGGACAGCTGATCAGGCCAGTCATATGGTTCCTCCCACTGGAAGCGGAAGTAAAACGAGCCTGCACAAGCACAGAAAACATTTACAACAGTATTCTGCACACACACAGGTGGATGAATTGGCATTGGGGGCTGGATCCAGCCCATGGGGCATAGTTTGGACATCCCTGCTCTAGACGTTCATATCAATATTGGTAGTTTACTGCAAAGATAAATCCTTGAATAACTTAAATTTTTTTCCTTCATGGGCAGATGCTATTGATGTGTTTCAAGAGGAAGGGCTTCTAGCAGTATGAATATAAAGTTTTGCTGTTCCCTTTTCTGCATTTTCCTGCTGAACAGATTTTTACTGGCAATAGCCAATAAATGACATTTGTCTTTGGGTTTCCTCTCTGCATAGGATTCTGTGCTTGAGTTGGGAGAATTGCATGTAATCTTTTAGGATGGCTATACACCACATGTGGTGAATTTTTAGGCCTCCAGATGTTGGTAAACTGCCTCATGCTTGGTCAGCCAAATCAGGCTGCTGGAATTAGCTGTTTAGCAACATCTGGAAGGGAAAGGGACACAGATTTTCTAGCTTTCCCCTTCATCGTCCAGAGAGTTGCAAAACTAAACGGTGATATACAAATAGTCAATATGAATAGATAGGAATTTCAGCACCCACTTTAAAAACATTGTATATCACAGCATCAAGAGAAGTAGCTATGAGATATCTCAATCATCCCAGAGAGATTTCAGATAAATAGCAAATAGTTTTGGGTTCCAGACACCTTAATGCCATCCTGCTGTTCCTCACTATTTAGCCTCCTTAAGAAAATCAAACAATTCATAAATGAAGATTTTTTTTAACATATGTCATTTTAAGCTCACATTTCCAGAGTTGGCCGTTCTTGAATTAATTGTCATCCATTAGATTTTATAAGATGATTTATTCATTTCATTTATATAATCCCCCCCCCCAAAAAAAAAATCAAGCTGGCATCTTTGGTTTTCCTCACCTTCCTTTATTTTTACAACAACCCTGTGCAGTAGATCACTCTTCATGACACATTGGGTACTAGAACCTGGATCTCCCAGTTCCTGCCCTCTATCCACTACACCGTACTTTCTTTGTTTTGGCTCTGGAATGCAAAAGATGGATGTTGACAATTCTGTATTCTCCACTCTGCATAAACTCATGGCCAACTAGTATATTTAATATTAAAACTTGGCAGGAAATGTGCGTATCTGGAAAGGGAACAAAGAGGTCAGATTTAAGCTCCATTTATGTATCTTGTCCTACAAAGAAGAAATGAGTTACCTGAGATTCTTTTTCCGTGCTGTTTGTATCTGTGACTTGTTACTCCAGTAGGAAAGTAGACCTTCATTGCACAATAGTAGAATGGTGCCCTCCACAGACATATGCCCAGCCCTGGGTCCTCTGGTGCTAACATGTATACAAGTCTTTGGAATTGATTTCTTTCAGTGAACCAACATACAGCTGGTGTACTTCAAAGCCAAGAACAGAACAGACATGCTGGATGCTGCAATCCCTTTAACATTATGCCTTCAAACCATTGCAGCAGGAAAAAGAGATGGATTAGGCAGAATGGCCATGTCTATTATATTATCTGCCAAGGCTGCTAATACTGTACTCTCTCTCTCTCTTCTCTCTCTCTCTCTCTCTCTCACACACACACACATACAGAGAGAGAGAGAGAGAGAGAGAGAGAGAGAGAGAGAGAGAGTACAGTATTAGCAGCCTTGTATGGGAACTGCTTAGTAAGGGTAGGTATAGGGAAAGGTCTGACTTTCTCAAAAGCCAGTCGTATCCGACTCTAAAGTACAGTGCTCATCACCATTTACAGCCAAAGAGTTAGTGCTGTCTGTGTCTGTAGACATTTCCATGGTCATATGGTGAGCATGACTAGACACCAGAGCATCCTGAACATTGTTACCTACCTACTGAAGCAGTACCTATTTATATCCTTGCAATTTCTTGCTTTCGAACTGCTAGGTTGGCAGGAGCTGGGACAGAGACAGGAGCTGACTCCATCATGCAACAGTCAGGTCTCAAACTGCTGATGTGCCGTCCTTCCAGTTCAGCATCTTGACCACTAAGCCACCACAGTCCCTTCCTTAATAAGGGTATACAGTCTTAGACAGAAAGGTATGGCAAAAAGTATGGACAAATTTAAATATATTTTAAACTTCTTTGTCTAAGAGCAACCATTTGAAGCAGCTCCAACATTCAGATTGAGCTGAAGACAAATTAACTTGACAAATTGCTGCAACTAACACTGGGGAACAAAAAAAAATTTTTTCTTGGTGCCTAAAATTTTTCAACTGATTTCGTGCATTTTGGGGCGGCTGATTCCGAAAATGCCATCCATTTTGTTCTAGCAGCTCTAGTTAATGAGATATCGATGATGTCATCATACATTGCTCTTATGACTAGACTTGTACGTATTTGCCTCACCATTCATAAATTGATTGTTTTAATAATACTTATTGATGTAGTTCAAGCTCTATTCCTGTTGTTGTTGCAAGTGTAATTTAACTAATCTGACCTTTTTTGTCATTCTCTGTGCTCTCCTTTACTGTTGAGACTGGATGCTGTGCATCCCGAAACTAGTCCAACTCCGCAGCTGCTCCATGGACTCATCCAGGGAGGCTTGCATTCTAGTTTTTTTTTCCTTATCTTAAGTATGATTTTGACATTTATTTCTTTTTTTTACAGGCACTAATATGGCTTTATCAAGAAGAACATGTATAAATAATCCTGATGGTTTTTGTTTCATCTGTGGTGGAATACACATTCATTCAGCAAAGAAAACCCATAACTGACTTTATAAAAAGAGCTTATTTGGCCTATTTTAAAGTAAAACTGGGAGACCAGGATAAGTTTTTTTCCCCAAACAAATTTTTTTCCCTCCAGGTGCGCATTTGAAGGCTCCCAGAGGTGGGAGGGGTGGTGGAAAAATCTTTTGGGGGTGGGAAAATAATAGAGTGGGGGGAAAAAAGGTTGGGTGGGTAGAAATTTTTTTTGGGGGGTGGCAAAATTTCACTCCACCCCAGGTGGCTTACACCCTTGCTACGCCTCTGGTTATATATGCAACCAGTATAGTTACATCGGCCTAATGTGAATAAGCTATATCTATAAAACTAGAGCTGATGGTGCATAACTGAAAGCATTTTTGGAATCAGTGACCCAAATAT
Source organism: Furcifer pardalis (assembly GCA_030440675.1). NCBI lineage: Eukaryota > Metazoa > Chordata > Lepidosauria > Squamata > Chamaeleonidae > Furcifer > Furcifer pardalis. The sequence goes on along the minus strand of CP126890.1, from coordinate 71,368,610 downwards.
AGCCAGAAATAGGTGAAAATTGTGAGGCACCACAATCACTGTTCCCCAGTGTAATTTGCTTTATTTAGGAAAAATAAGAGGCGCTACTTATTTTGCTTTTCCAGTCAGATCACAGATCATTTTAACATCGGTGTTTTAAGAGCTCATCGGTGTGTTGATGCTGCATTATTAGAACAAAAGAGAGTGTTCAGGGTGGGGCGAGGTGGGGGTGGGGACAGTGAGAGGCATTCCAATTAAACAGAGACAGCCTTTCTCCACTGTTTGGTACCTCAGTTCCCTAGGAAACGGTTCGTAGAGGGGAAAGAGAATTTTGCCTTCAAAAAAGAAGCAACGTTTTTCAACATGGCACTGACATCTCCCACTGTCAAAGAAACAGAAACAAGCTATATGACATATATATATATATATGACATTGTTGCCCATCCTGAAAAAAATATTCACCCAACAACATTTAGAATCCTGGCTATGGAAAACCAGTGCCTCTTAAAAACAGGAGCTACTCCGCAGTCTGACCAACTTGCACAGACCATTAATCACAATACCCTTTCCCTGTTCTCAAGCTGACAAGTAGGCACAAAGAAACATAAAAAGTAAAGCAGGAGAGGAGGAGAAAAGGAAACATAATAACTCAGGTAGGTTTTTGAAAAACATGTTTTCTTTGCCAGATAGAACTGCTGCTAGATTGATCAACAGTAACTAACCCAAGACCATTAACTTATTTCAAGGTGGAGATGGACACTCAGCCCACAAGCTAAGGTTTACAGGTAATCGAATTTTGCAATTTTGAAAGAATATACGTTTTTAGAAAATACATATCCCCTCTGTTAAAAACCTCCTCAGTTGCCAAAATCTTGCCAACATGAACAAGTGCTTGCCAGCCAGAGAAGGGATAATAAGGAGAGGGCCAGCCAGTGGAAGAGAGTCTGACAACTTGAGAGCAACCATACAATGCAAGTGTTTAATGACCCCCAACAGTTGCTGTTACCATACAAAGGAATGCAATGCAATGCCATACAATGGAATGGGATGAAATGGAATGCAATGCAATATTTTCCCTTCTCCAGATTTCCAGCCATTTAAACTAGCATTTGCTGCCACATAAAGACATGTCATTTTCTGAATTACTGCACTTCAGCCTCTGCAATGATTATTATAAACAAGGACATACCACTTCAGATAGCAGAAGAACAAAGTGAATATGAGGTCTTTCTGCAGTATGTACCTTTTTGAAACTAGTACCATGAGAAGACCACAGTCCAGAAAGTGTAAAATATCTTAGAACTGCAGAGCTAAAGGGACCCTATGGATCATGGAGTCCAGCCCCTGTTTAGGAGTCACGGTGGGGAATCAAACTCTCAACTGGATACCCAAACCACTGAGCTGTCCAGCAGTTATACCTCAGAATTATGCTACTAAATGTGACCAAACAGCAACTGTTGGGGTCATTAAACACAGTAAGTTGGCTACTAGCAATCAAGGTATTTTATGGCCCTTCCAATAACAAAATAGCCTCTGAGGCCTCCATCATCTTCTTGCTTATCAAATGATAATACAATACTGGGGAAAACATTATTTAGATCCCTTAGGGGCAGAGAATAAAATGAAGACCTGACCATGGTTTCCATATGTTTCTCCAGTTGGAGCTTCCCCGGTGGCTTAGTGGTTAAGGCGCTAGGCTTGGAGACTGGAAAGATGGGTTCGTTTCCCAAGAGTTGAACGATGGGGGACATGAAAGGAGCCTCATTTGGGCATCCCCTGCAAAAATCATTTCAACCCAGATTAATCTCTGACATGAAAATGAACAGAGTCTAATCAGAGGCCCAAGTTCCTTCTATGAAAATCCCTTACTCCCCTGCTGAGCCTTGGCCAGCAGGGAGGCTGGATTTTACCTGGAGTGATGCCAACCCGGCTAAGCACACCAGGGTTTTTGCCAGCTTCTGCAGTTCAGGCCTAAACCTGGAACTGCCAAAAAGGTAGTGAAAAGAATAGAAAAAGCTCCAGTCAGTTTTATTTGTTTACTTGTATGCTGCAAAATCACGTAAAATAAAAAAGTTCAGCAAAAACAGAAGATTACATAGGCAAATAGAGCAATTTCAGTCAGAAGCACACTGAAAATATCTAATTTTGGAAACCATAAAGGACTTCCTTCAGCTTAGAATTAACCTATGATTACCTGGTTACAAGTCCAGCAGTGAACTAACTCTAGCAAAGCTCTTTCAGCATACAGTGGTACCTCGCTTAAATAGCATAATGCATTCCACGGGATTGTTCTTTAAGCAAAACACCATTGTAAGTGACCAATTGTGACTTCTGGTGGGGGGGGGGTGTCAAATAGTAAAGATGAAGCTAAAAATAGAAGGTCAAATAGTAAAGATGAAGCTAAAGTACTTTGGACATTAAATGAGAAGAGAGGATTCATTTGAGGAAGCCTTGATGCTGGTAAAGGTGGAGGGCAAAAGAAGAAGGGGGCAGCAGAAAATGAGATGGTTAGATAGTATTATGGATGAAATGGGCACAGAGTTGGGTGGGTTGAGGAGGATGGTGGAGGATAGTGGTGCCTGGCATGCAATAGTGCATGGGATTGCAGGTGGTTTGAATTGACTATGCTACTGAACAACAACAACACATGATGAAAACGTAGCACCCCCTTCCTTTCTCAGCTCAACAGAGGAACAAGACTGAATCCATTTTACTGGACTCACTCTGGACTTTACATCTTCTGTGATTCACAAGGTAATTCCCTCTCTCCATCAGCCATTAGAGATTTGAAAGCTAGAATTGTCAGTTGCCAAGTGACCAGCATCATCTCCACCTTGCCTAGCTTTAGCATTATTTTGTTGATCCTCAACCACTTGACCAAAGCCTCCAAACAAAAACTAAGGTCTGTCATGGATGCCTCTGGCTCTTTAATTAGCATACTATAGAGCTGGTTGTCATCTGCATATTGATGTCACTCAACTCCAAAGCCATGGATGATCTCTGGCAGTGGTCTTTTGTACTTGTTAAAGAGTGTCAGTGCTAAAAAAGAGAATTGTGGGACTCCAGAAGACAATCCTAGGAGGCTGATAGACAGCCTTCTACCATTACTTTCTGAAGCCTCCTTGATAGGAATGATGAGAATAACTGCATACTTTTTCACAAAATACCATGATCCACTGAATCAAGGGCTTATGGAAGATCTAGCAATATCAGCAAGGTGATTTACCTTTGTCCAAATGTTATTAATGTATTCTTTATTTAATCTATATCCTGCCAACAACTAGTACTAGGCATTACTCTGGGTGGCACACAATAAGAACAAAAGACTTCAAAAGAGAAGGAAAAAATTAAGAAAACAAGAGCAGATCATTCCAGCCTATTCTTCTCTATCCACTCCATAACCGACCCTAGACAACCCCCCAAGGTATGTACAGCATCATCTGCTGAGGTAGGAAAGGAGAGACAGATCTGCATATGATCAGCATACTGATGGAAGTGAACTCCAAAACTCCTGATGACCTCCCCAATGACATTACATAGATGTTAAACAGCATCAAGGTGCTAGCCAAACCTGGCCATATCCCATATCATTGAACCAAGGTAGCCAATAATTCCTCCTGGAGCTGCACTCTTTAGACATGACCCTCAAGAAAAGACCAGAGCCAAGCCAAAGCTTGGTAACTGATAGCCAAGTCCAAAAGTTTATTCAGGAGGATAACATGGTCAATGGTATCAAAGACCACTGAGAGATCTTAGAGGACTAACAATGAGAGGTTACATTGGTCAGCCTCCCGCAGAAGGTCATCCAGCAGTGTGACCAATACTGTCTCAGTCCCATGTTGGGGCCTGAACCCAGACACAGAATCCTCTTGCAAGCATGAACCCAAAACAGCCTGTTTGGCCAGGAAGGAGTTAAAAATTATCCTACTGAAAGTCAGCTTGATTTGAATGCAATCCATTCTGGAACAATGTTTTACTGAGGAATCCTTTTACCTAGCTACTCATGCTTACCTTGTCAGTATGAACCCCCCCCCCCCCGGTTAGCCAAGGCATTCATGTCCAATTAAAGTTTGCGACAGACACCCTTAAAATGTCATGCCAATGTTCATCTGTAAGTCTTAACCTATACCTGTACTTAGATGTCACAATTTTCATCTTGGAAAAAGTTTGTTCCGAGATGTATGTGGTGCCAAGACTGTGGAAATGCCTGCAGCAAATTTCTTTAGATTGGCAAATATATCAGGTAGATCAGAGACTATTTTCTTTGTAAATGTCTCTGAGATGATCACTGGCTTGCAAATCAATTAGTTCTATCTGAAAAAAAGGTTACTTACATCTTCTGGTGTTTCTTCAAATGGCAATCAGTAAATCTCTTCTGGAATTCCACCTGCTTTGATGAGTAGAGCCTTTAATATTCAGTATGCAAAACATGTTATATCCTTTTCAGGAAAACTACCAGGCCTTTTATTCTCTTTTGTGTGTGGTATAAATACATGTGTTCTGCTGGCTCAGAATGCCAAAGGGCTGGAATGGAGAATATAAAAAAGAGGGGTCAGGCAAAAGGAATCATGGAGCTAAGTTTATGGACTGTAAGTGACAACACACACACATTGTTCCACTATCAAAAGATTCGTTGGACCTTCCAGGGACTTGTGCCCATTCAGCTAGCTCACACCACCTTTGTGCTGCTTCAGCATACTTGTGGTCCTTCTCCAGGTTAGAGAAATCTATGATAGGTTTTAATCACTGACTGTATATGCTTACAAACCAGCCAGGTCAGGTACAACACGTAGTGACAATTATCACAATAACATTGCCAATAAAGGAAATAAAGGAACTGGAAATCTCTCACCAATTTAAGCTCTATGTAATAAGTACTGTATACATCTTCTGTTTCAAGGTAGTTTTTATTTAAAAGGGAAAAAAGCTCACAGTTCAGTATCAATTACAAAATTTAGAGAAGGAACATTTTTACTTCCCCCTTTTCCCAGAATAAAACAACAAAGTTTTCTGGCCTGGCCTAGCCAGCTAATACATTTGACTACATCTTTCTGCTGTTTACTTACAAGCACATTCTTCCTCAATGGAAGCACATGCGACACGTAATCCAAATCAGAATCATGGTGCTTCTTCACATTCTGTTCTCACAGTTTTCAGCCTGTTTGGCTATTTTCAAAAGTAAACTGATCAGCATCTGGCTTGAGGGCCATTTCCAAGACTTCTTCACCCCTGCTCAGGAAACAAAGAACTCAAAGAACTACTTTAACTCACTATAAAAACAAAGGCCTCATTTTAATTCATTATAGGGACTCCTGCTTTAAAGCATTTTTTTTTAAAAAAATCCTTTTAATATGAGCTGTAAACTTTAGTTGATTTATAGTTCATTTCTGGCCTGCTAAACTACAATGCATCCTTCAATAAAGTTCTTCCCAACAAGCACGTTCCAGGTACTGTATGCGTACTCAGTGCTGTCAGAAATTTCTGTTTCTCCCATTTGAAAGTTTTGTGTGTGTGTGTGAGAACCAGTATTTCAGCCCCTTCAGCTTTGATTCTTTACAAAGAAAGAAAATCATGTGGAGCCAAAAATTAACTTGCAAGATAAGCATGATTATCTTTTCAATTTATGAGAGTTGTTTTAAATCTGGGGTAGTCTGGGATTGCCTATTTATGAATGGGGGTAAAATAGTTTTTTTTTTTAAAGTTAAAACTAAAAAATCTTTTGTCCAAACTTGATGCAAAGAAAGAGGAGACTGACAGCTACAAGCGTGCTGATGTAAAGTTTAAAAGTGATAATACCCCATATTCAGAAGTGTCTGATGCAATATTGGTTTGCCCTGTTGCACATCATAGCTGAACCCTCATGCAGCTATAATTCCTGAAACATAAAAAGTAAGCAAGACTGTTAGATTGCCTTAACAGCAGCCCCAAAGAAGGTAATATTTTTGAAAGGTTTTGGTGCATGTTCCTTGTGCAGGAAAAGATCAACATAAATCTGTTATCTGTGGTTATCTGAAGACTTCTGCTTGCAAAATATGGACCATTTGCTATTTATTTGTGATCTCAAGCCAGCTGAGATGTAACTCTGTCTATGTATATCTCAAACTTATTTATTTTTACTCAGGAAAAGGGCCTAATATTTGCTGTGAAATTATAGCTTTCTCACTTTCAGAATATATACCTTACTGAAGCTGGCAAAAAAACCAACAGTGTCATGTACAATTAGTGATCATTATGTGATGTTCCTCTGTCTATCCAATAAAGCTCTCTGCTTTTGGTCACAAAATATTAGCCTTTTAAGAAAGTAAATTCATTACGTACAAAGTAAGGTCAGACTCAGACAGAATCTGAGCAGAATTCAAAGGACTTTTGCAAGCTGGCAACATAGCTAAAATGGATTTTGTTCCTTTCAGTACCCAAGCTGCTGCAAAAACCAGTGAGTCAGAGAACAGCCTAGTGGAACCTTGAATATGATGTCTGCTTGAACATGTGGGATGCTAATGATAATAGGAAAATATGTTTATTAAATGATCAGCCTATGGGCTCAGAATTGAAAGAAGGGTTTAAAAAGTTTGCCAATCCCCAGTTCCTACAATTCCCTAATTAATAGAAGGCTGTATTAAAGAAAATTATAGTCTTTCCCATTTACCAGGACTGTTACCTTTCAGACCTTCCCAACCTTTTGTCCCCAGATGTTCTTAGACTAAAACTCCCAGAAGCCTTCATAATTGTCTGTGCTGTTCAAGATTTTTAGGAACTGTAGTCCAAGAACATATGTGGCCTTAAGGTTTACACTTAACACTCTTTTCGGTAGAGTAGCAACTAGACTCCTTCATCTAGATTGGGGATTGGCAAACTTTTTAAATCAGGGGCCAGATCACGCTCCCTCAGGCAATTGAGGGGGCTGGACTAGTGGTCCCCCCACCATAAATGCTGCCATAAATGTGTCCATGGCTGCCATAAACATGACTGCTTCCGGCAGAGGAGGTTGGAGTGAGGGCGGGGGCTGATTTGCTGCTACAGGCTGTAGGTTGCCAACCCCAATCTATATTTTGCGGTAGATTGATATCAAATTTGCAGATGACACAAAACTAAGGGGAATAGCTAATATCTTGGAAGATAGGAGCAGAAAGAAAAAAATCTTGATAGACTAGAACACTGGGCTGAAATCAACTGAATGAAATTTAATAGGGATGAGTGTAAAATTTTACACATAGGGAACAAAAACCAGATGCACAGTTACAAGATGGGGAATACTTGGCTTAGTAATACTACAACTGAGAAGGATCTTTGAATTGTAGATCACCGGCTAAATATGAATCAACAGTGCAATGTGGCTGCAAAAAAAGGCCAACACTGTTTTAGGCTGCATTAACATAAGTATAGTCTTCAAAATCTGTGAGGTACTGGTCCCTCTCTATTCACCTCTAGTTAGACCACAGCTAGAGTACTGTGTGCAATTCTGTACACTGCACTTTAAGAAATATGCAAATAAATTAGAGCAGGTAAAGAGAAGGGCAACAAGGATGATCAGAGGACTGGAAACCAAGTGAAGACTGAAGGAACTTGGCATGTTTAGCCTTGAGAAAAGGAGATTGAGAGGGGATATGATAGCACTCTTCAAATACCTGAAAGATAATCATAAAGAGGAAGAGAAGCAGTGATGGGATGCAACAGGTTTGCACCAGTCTGCCAGAACCGGCAGTAACTTTCCCCAGTGTCCCGGAGAACCGGTAGCAGCTTTTGGGGGCAACCACCTTTGGGGCTTACCTTTTCACTGGTTCCCCCACTGCACATGCGCACCAAGCACTTGGTATGCATGCGCACCTACAGTGCTTGGTGCGTATAAACAGCCTCCTTGCTGTCCTCCCAAGCGGGGAGGAGGAAGAGAAGCTGCTAGCCTGAAGCTCCCTATAGCCTGCTCCCCAGGGTAAGTGACTCACCTTTGGATGTGGTGTCTCTGTTTGCATTTTAATGTATATTTAATACATTTACCTATATTGACGTACTACCACAGTTCCTAAAAACGCCTGGCGGCCAACAGGCCTGAGGTTTTTAAGCAAAGTCTTGGAGTTACCTCATCAATAAGCTACACCTGTGCTGTTCCAATTGCTATTCCAATCGGAGACCCTTAAGGAGACACAGCTGTTTTACATTTAAATTAAGGCATATTATTCTAGAGAACTGGTACGATGACCATATCCATCTTACAAAATGGTGCTGCCCAGGCACTTATACTAACTGGTAAGTGAGGGGTTTGTGTCTGAGGTGGGTGGGTGGGTTGATTTGTGTTTGGGGTGGGTGGGTGTATTTTAATGTAATTTTTATTTTATTTTATTTATTTAATTTATTTATGGGTTTGTGTTGTGTGTGTGTGTGTGTATGCTTATTTTTATTTATTTTTTTCTTTGGCCCCACCCATGGCATCATGACATTAGTTCCGCCCACAGTGTGATAACATCACAGTGGGGTAGTAAATTTTTTGACATCCCACCACTGAAGGGAAGGATCTGTTCCCCATCATCCCAGAGTGCAGGATGCATAATAATGGGCTGAAACTATAGGAAGCCAGATATAGGCTGAATACTGTATTAGGAAAAAACTTCTTAACAGTTAGAGCAGTATGACAGTGGAATCAATTGCCTCCAGAGGTGGTGTGCGCTCCAACACTGGAAGCATTCAAGAGAGAATTGGACAACCCCCTGTCATATCTGCTTTGATTCAGATTCCTGCACTGAGCATGGGGTTGGACTCAATCAGTGATGGGATGTCAAAAATTCTACTACCACGCCATGACGTCACGGACGTCATGGGCGTGGCCAATGTCATGACGTCATGATGTCATGGGCGGAGCCAATGTCATGACATCATGACGTTGTGGGCAAGGCAAAAAAAAAAAATAAAAAATAATAATAAACACGCACACAGACCCGTAATTAACTTAAAGAAATAAAATAAAGAAATAAATAAAATAAAAATTAAATAAAAGTACAACCACCCACCCAAAACACAATTAAATCACCCACCCACCCACCCAAAATATAAAAGCCTCACTTACCTTCCGTGGCCGCAGCCAGAGCCGGGCCGAAAAGGCAACGGCCCGAGGAAGCTCCAGGCGCCCGACAGAAGAGGATGCGGCGGTGGCGAGCCCCGCCGGGTTTACCCAGGGCATGGGGGTTTGTTGGGCCCAAGACCCTAGGACGGCGCGGCGTGGGCGGACGGCGCGGCCAGGCACCAACGTGCCTGTGGGAGCCAGGTAGCCGGCTAGGGGAGGTGCCCTTCTCTTAGGGCTGCCGCCGCTGCTGCCGGAGCCAGTCTGCTTGTGTTTCCGCAGCGAGAGGGAGGACGAGGTGAGAGCCGGGGTATGTGTGGGGGGCAGCTCGGCCGTCTGGAAGCCTTCCCGGTCGGTGTCGAATTGGGGGGGGGGAGACCCTCCTCTTGTCTGCCACTCCCGCCATTCAGCCTCCGGCAGAGCGACGAGGTCGTCTCGTCCGCCCTGCCACCCGTTTGTCCTCCCTGTTTCTGCGGGGCAGGGTGGCCTTGTCTCCCCCTTGCGAGGCTGGTGGTTCCCACCCTGACCCTTCCCTTCTCCGAGGGCTGCATTTTTGCTGAAATGTGAAATTCAGTTTCTTCTGTAAAGTCGGCCCTAGTGGGCTGTAGAGCTGGAGGCTGGGAGGGGGGAGATAAATGAATGGACGGGGAACCTCCCATCCAGCTTCAGAAGTTTTTTTTTTAAATTGGAGCCATTTGGCTCCAATTTAGTGCGCATGTCCAGAAACTCAATTTGACGCATGCGCAATGCGTCAAATTGAGTTTCTGCGCATGCGTAGTCAATTGGAGCCATTTTAGCTCAGATTTTTTTTAAAAAAAATTCTTTCGGTGAGGCGTCCGGAACCGGATGCCTCAAAAGTGGACTCCCCTCCCGGAGAACTCTCCGGGATTAGTCTTACCGGTTCCAGAGATCCGTCTGGAACCGGGGACATCCCATCACTGGACTCAATGGTCTAACTCAGTGATTCTATGATTCTAAGAATATATAAATTCACACTTAAACAATGGAAATAATATTTATACAGTTGTGAGCTGCACAGTTTTACTTTTTCATTTTGATAGCTCTAAAGGGAACAACGATTCTCTGCTGCTCGTTTTCCCCTGTCTTTTTAAATCCTGCAGCAGCTTCCTCAAGAAATAGTCATCCTGCTCTCTTTGGCCTAGTTTAGCTTCCCTTGCTGGCTATGTTTTATAGCAAAAATATGGCTAAGTACAGTAGGAATGCTATTATTTCAATATTACTCAACTCTATTTGCAGTAAAGTGTTTTCCTTCCATGTTACAGCAGCAAAAAGGGAATAAAAACATAAAGAGCTTTTGTGTACATTTTATTTCTATAAAACAGAGATGTGGGATGTAGCGCCTGTACATGTTTTTAGAACACACATCCAATCATCCTTCTTGATTGACAATGTTTTTCTAAGGCATTTAGGAGCTCTGGGGGTACAGTGTTAAAACTGCTGTACTGCAACCAAAAGACTATGAGTTTGATCCTGACCAGGACTCAAGGATGACTCAGTCTTCCATCATTCCAAGGTCAGTAAAATGAGTACCGAGCATGTTTGGGGCAAAATGCTAATTAACTTGTGAACCGCCCAGAGAGTACACTATGGGGCGATATATAAGTTTGATCCTTTTTTATTTTTTTGCATTTACATAAATCAGTTTTCAAAAAAAATAGGAAGATATAATCAGATTCTGTGGGACTAAGTTGAATTAGAATTTTGGATCTATATCTCATTGACTTTCAATTTTCATGTATTTCTTTCTTTGTGTTATGTTTTTGTTACAAGTCATCAAGTCATCTCTGAACTATGGCAGGCCTTTGAATGAGAGATCTCCAGAATAGCCTGTCTTAATCAGACCTGCTCATTTCTTGCAAAACAGAAGTCCACCCATGACATATTTTGTCTTCCTCTTTTCCTGTTGCCTTCCATCTTTCCCAGCATGATTGTCTTTTCCAGAGAATCTTGCTTTCTTATGATGTGCCTAGAGTAGGACAGCCTCTGCTTTATCATTTCTGCATCCAGAGATTGTTCAGGCTTGACTTGCTCTATGACCCACTTTTTTGTCTTTCTGGGAGCTTTGTTTGTGTTTATCCTCTACTGAACCATCTAAAAGACTTTGAAATGTTAATTTGTACACAAATGATTTCTGTTCTGGAAGGGAGAGGCCCTGTGTGGTCTGAAGACTGCTCAATTCAAGACAGAAATCTAACACCTCATCTTACTGGGAGAGTTCTAAACATTATAGCCATTAGACTCCAAAGAGCCAATATGGGTCCACAGAGTCCTTCAACATGGAAATAAAGTCTGCTCACTCTCTCTCAGAATGGCATTTCTTTACATATAATGAAGCAACCTTCCTAAGTGCTTTCCAAGTTTTAGGAAATGCCTTTTGAAGAGGTGTGGTAAAAAGCAAAGGGGGGAAAGGTGGTAAAAATTAATATCCCAGTGTTAAAGGGAAAAAACACTAAAGATGGTTTTGGGATGCAGGGGCTAAGGCTGGTCCTGGACATTTTCTTACCAAGGATAAAGAAGATGTTGGCCTATATCACATATCCTATAATACTGGGTTGGCTGTACATGGCCAGTTGGCTGGCTGGCTGGATGAATGAATGGATGACTGACTGACCAACCAACTGAACAAACACCTTCCACATTTCATATGGACTGGCAACTGATTTTTGTTTCAGTAGAGATGGTAGGACCGCTTTTTCCATTGTGCCTCAAGAGAGCAAGCTATTTTAATTGGCACAGATCATGCTGTGCATACATGTAGTTCATCCCTACAGCAAAGGGAGATGACAGGTGGGTTCAGATGGCATAGCCAAGGGACATCACTGCTATCTGCATCTTAGTATCTTTTGCCAGTAGTGCCTGTCTTATTCTGACTAGCAGTGGGAACTTACCTAGTGAGACATTATGTACCAATGTATAACAATGTCAACATTTATTCTTATGTTCCACTGCCCCAAAGAGCAGAATCTGAAACTTAACTTGAACTGTCTACACTCCAACTGTTGGGTCTTTAGCAGTTGCAATACAAAGAAATACCAGGACTGTGTCTTGTGTAGCTGGTCTAACAACTATAACTTATTATTATAAAATGCAAGATAATAGCTTTCCTCCAGATTACTTCAAGGACTTCCCAATCTATAACAGGAAATGACTGTAACATTATGGAAAGTCTAATTTCTTCTGTATATGTCAGACAGCACGGTCTTCATGATCCCTGGGTCAAAAAGAGACTACAGACTCTCTGAAAGTATCAATTCTGTCAGCTAAATGTCTGATTTAGGATTGAGTTCAAGAGTATCTGGTCTTTGTACTACTCGTGATGTGCTTGCATAAATTATTGTCAGTTTGTCCAAGGTCAAGGCAGCAGTCACTTTCATGAAGTGGGGGTGAGCACTAGAAAGCACACCAGATACCCACTGGAGGGAAAGACCTTGATGACAGAGGGCAGGTTTGAGGGATATATACAAGGTTTAAGTTTACTCTTCAGGATACATCATCAGGCTAATAAAACCAGAAATCTATTGACAAATGGCTCCCTATAACTCAGTGGTTGAGATACCTACTTGTGGAGCCAGAGGTTACGAGTTCAATTCCCACTGTGCCTCCCAAAAGATCCAGCTTGTATGGCCTCGGGTCAGCTGCACAGTCTCAGTAGAAGTAGATGGTAAATTACTTATGTGTACTTAGGGACTGCAGTGGCTCAAGTGGCTAAGACACTGATTGGGGGGCGGAAGGTCAGCAGTTCGATTCCTGAGTACTGCAGGACAGAATGAGCTCCTGTCTTTGTCCCAGCTCCTGCCAACCGAGCAGTTTGAAAGCAAGAAATTGCAAGTAGATAAATAGGGACCACTTCAGTGGAAGGTAACAGCGTTCCATGTGCTCCGGTGTCTAGTCATGCCTGCCACATGACCACTGGAACATCTGCAGAAGCAGACAACGCTGGCTTTCAAGCAAGGGAAACCTTTACCTTTACTTAGGGACTTAGGTGGCTTAGTGGTTAAGAATGGAAGGTTGGAGTTTGATACCCGAGTACTGCATGACTGCCCTAGCTCCTACCAAGTGAGCAGTCTGAAAGCAAGAAATTGCAAGTAGATAAAGAGGTACCACTTTGGAGGAAAGGTAAAACAGCATTCTGTGCACTCCGTTGTGTAGGCATGCCTGCCACATGTCCATGGAAACATCTGCAAATGCAGACAGCGCTGGCTCTTTGGTTATAAACAGAGATGAGTACTGAACCCTATAGTCAGTACGACTGGCTTTTGAGCAAGGGTGACCTTTACCTTTAAATACAGTATTCTCTACTTAGAAAACTCTTGAAAGTCTCAGGATGCCAGTTGACATCTCAGGGAGAAGTAGTGATGGTTTGGGTCTCCTGTTAGAGTAACAGATAATTGGCTAAGCAGCACAGGATGAGCAGAAATTTTATTTTATTGTGGGTGGTTTCTATAAACACTAAGCATTTATTTCATTACCATTCTTAATAGGTAAGTGCACTGGAGAATTTGCCTTGGAGGAGTCTGAGGCATTTGGGAGGGGTTCATTTTTCCCTTGTTTTTTTTCACCACTCTTATTCATTGCTTGAAATTTTCATCCCCTTTGGTCACACAGTTGCTGCTTCTTAATAAGACACATTTGAGCATGCATAGGCATTCCAGATTTCTACAGCTCGAAACAGATTACTGATAGAGACTCATATTTGATTCTGATCCAGGAGAGAAATGTTTACATCCATCAGCTTGCTGCCTCTCCTGGGAAGAAATACTGCATGCAGGATGCACAAAGAAGGGACATAATCCTGGTCTATTCCTACAGAGGATTTATGTACAGAGATTGCACTTGTTCAACTCAACCAAGCACAGCTTCTCTGTGCAAGATGGATGACCCTCTTTTTGATATCATGCCTCCTAAGCCTCTGTACCTGCAAGCTGTTTGCAGACCTAGTCTCCATATGTAAAGGACTCTTCCTAGACATTCTGCTACCTGCTGCAATGTAGCAAATGCTCCAACTCCAGAAAGCCAAGTGCATCATATCCAGAGCTTAGTAGGTTATTTTGGTCCATGAGTGGGCAAATTTGCAACCAGAAACATTTGCCTCACTCTGTCTATTGCACAAGCAGTACATTTTTATTTATTTTTGCTGCATCTGTGGAGATCGGTTGAGGGGCGTTTGTTTCTCCAGTCTGTACAACGGTGCGAGTGCACCATTGAGTGTACTCTGTTCACTGCCAGAACAACAAAGCCAAAAAAATCTTTCCTGCCTCTGTGTTTCTCATCCATTGGGGCTGAGGGAAGGATTGTTGTGGGAAGGATTTGGGCAGGGCGTCAATTTTAAATAGCTACGCCAATGATGGTGTGTGCAGTGATTAAACCAGATACAGTACCCTTTACAAGTTTGGAGTATCAGTTTCTCTGATACTCATTCATGCTCCCTTCGTGGTATATGAAATGTGTGTGTGTGTGTGTGTGTGTGTGTTGGATACTATTTAAACTGTTAAATTGCATAACATTGAAGCGCATTGGCTGGAAATCTTTAATCACATCATCAGACCAGGTGTGCAGCTGGCATAAATCAATACTAGCAGTCAACGTTCTGCCTATTTAATCCTCAAATAATTTTATTTTGGGTTTCTTTTCCCCCTATCAGATTTCTTCTGATATATTACAGAAGAAACCAGGTTCTCCAACAAGCCTGTCTGCTGCCTTGAGAGTTGTGCCACCTCGTGGGCTGAAGGAGAACTTGACCTTGCTTGAAAGAAGGGTTTTTATTCTGTTGGCTAATTTGCACGCATCCAGTGTATTCTTTTTCACTGTGCTTAATGCCAACATAGCACTGTAACAACAAGATACAGTCGAACCTCATATAAAAATCGCCCCGTACAGCAACGAAATTGTATAACAATTAGGTTTTGGGGGGAAATAGCATCCCACATAACAATTTTCCCTGTGGAAAAAACTGTAGAACAATTTTTCAATGGGAAAAAACACTTAGAGAAAAAAATCATTGTACGAAGTGAAGAAGAAGTGAGCTAATACCTACAATGCAACATGGTTTTCAGGCCCAGGTAGACCAAAAGCCTTACAGCAACAGAGCATAATTCTTAGGGTAGAGCTCAGCTCAATTGACCAAGCTTCCTTCCTGTTCAGATTTATACATTTCAAGGAGTTTCACCTATCAGAACCTGAAGCTCTCTGAACTTTCTAGAAGATGACAATTTTTCTCAAAGTAACTTTTCTGTCTCTAGTCATTTCTTTCCAGACAGAACCAGTTTCATCTAATTAGCAATTAGCTGGTCTACAGACACCTTGGTGTTTGATTTTTGAAGTGCATTCCCTTCCCTAGAGATAATCCACAGTTGTGAAGCTTCAAAGGCTTCAAAGGCTGCATTCTCTTCCTCCTATCCCTTCCCTGTGCCTGCCAATACCAGCTAAATGAATTCAGTTTTTTGACTATATGTTTTAGAACCAAAGGCCCTCCATTTCCTCCATCCCTTCACAGAGTATAAGTCAGTTCCAGCTTGTTGTCACATAACCACTACCAGTAGATTTATGTCTGCAGTTTCTGAAAGCATACATATTTGCAACACTCCATAGTGTTTCTGTGGCTATAGGGTGGAAAGGAAGAACACTCTAGAGATATAAAGCAGGTGAAAATAAAATCTGGCCCTGGAATCTCAGGGCTATTTGTGTGGCCTTCTGCTCCCATGAAGCTCTCCTACCAATTCTTCTCTTTTTTCTTCTGTGTCTAGGCCAGACATGAAACTGCCAAGATGAAGCCACCTTTTGGTGAATTAATTCTGCAACTTATTTTGCCTGACCCAGTGTGAGAAAGATTACCCATCACACAAGGTAGTCACAACCAGGATATGCCTGGTTGTGGTTTAAAAATACCACAATCTTCAAGGAGGCTCTTTCTGTGTACCCCTCCTACCTATTGATAAATACTGGTTTCTTCCTGGACGGGGGAAAAAAGCTGACTTTGCCAGATCTGAAAGTTTCCAATAATTGACTTTTTAAATAATTTACAAAGATCCTCCCTCAGCAGTTATTAATGCCAGGACCCCCCCCCCCCCAAATGTACTGCCATATCTAGTTTTATATCCCCTCACATATTTGGTGGTCTGAAGGAGAAAAACTGGGCTGCAAACCTATTGAAGTTTAACCAAGCATAAAATGAGATAACATGTTTTGCTCATCTTTATTATTTTTAACATATAACATACTGTATAACAAATTTATAACACACACACACACACACGTATGTATGTATGTATGTATGTATGTATGTATGTATGTATGTATGTATGTATGTATGTATGTATGTATGTATGTATGTATGTATACCTTGGGCAAGAGGTTAACCTAAGGCATGATTCAACAAAAGAAATTTCGAGAAGGCAAGCAGCATGGGCAGCTTTTAACAGCATAAAGGATGTGCTTTTTTGTTGTTGTTCAGTCGCACAGTTGATTCTAACCCTTTGTGACCCCATGGACCACTGTCCACCAGGCATTTCTGTCCTCCACAGTCCTCCTCAACTCACTCAATTCTGTGCCCATTGTCTCTACAATTCCATCTAGCCATCTCATTTTTGGCTGCCCCCTTTTTCTTTTGCCCTCCACTTTTCCCAGCATCAAGGTTTTCTCAAGTGAATCCTCTCTTCTCATTTGATGTCCAAAGTACTTTAGCTTCATCTTTACTATTTGACCTTCTAAGGAGCAGTCAGGATTGATTTCTTCTAAGATTGACCTATTTGTTCTCCTCTCTGTCCAGGGGACTCTCAAAACTCTCCTCCAACACCACATCTCAAAGGCATCTATTCTTCTGCGCTCAGCTTTCCTAATGGCCCAGCTCTCACACCCATACATTGCCACCAGTTGCCTATTTATATCATGGCTGCAATCACCATCTGCAGTGAGCTTTGATCCTAGGAAAGTAAAATCTGTCACTGCTTCTACTTCTTCCTCATCTATTTTCCAGGGACTGATAGGGCCTGTTGCCATTATCTTGGTTTTCTTTATATTGGGTCTCAAGCCAGCCTTTTCACTTTCTTATTTGAACGTGTCAACACCATCATTCTGCCTGTTTTATTATACAGCAGTGAATCATGGGTACCTACAAAAGCTGACACAATTTTTTTTCATGTAACACAAAGAGCAATTGAGTGATGGATGCCGCACATATGATGGGTTGATTGAATATCAAATGAAGAACTGCACATAAGATCAGGTGCAAAACAAACTTCTGTGTTGTTTGAATTTGCAAGGCATCAGTGGGCCGGGCATGTGTGCTTTTTCAAAGATGACAGGTGGATGAAAGCTATCGTAAAGTGGATACCCCTCGACATAAAGCAACCATGAGGAAGGCCAGCAACCAGATGGGAAGACCAGTTCAGGGCAAAGTTCCCGAAGCCCTGGATAAGACTGGCACAGGATTGGAAACATTGGGAGGTGATGTTTCAATCTGCCACATCAAGCTACTGTATGTATATTGACATGTAAAACACGGCTCAACCAAGTAAGTAAGTATTTTTAAATGAAACACAGGACTATTTCCTCCTCAAAATTTGCTTTTGGATGGTATTATTTAATATTTGCACAGATCTATCACACAGCATTGGTAGTCTTCTGATGGAGGATGCATTTGTCCTGCAAGAAAAGAATGGGGAACCTCTGAGTGCAGGCCACATTAGGTTCACAAGGCTAGACTGAGGGGCTTCAGACCAGCTTCAGAACCATTCTTGCAACTCAACTCTCCCAGAAAATTGTGGATAAGGGTGGGCAGGAGAACTCACTGGGCAAAGAACATAATTAAAAGAGGGAATAGCTGAGAAACTCTATCTTCCCTTGTCACTTGGAGGACCCTGAATAGGCTGAGGGTCGGAGTGTCTAAATCAGGGATTCTCAACCTGCAGCCCTCAGGCAAGATGTGACCCACAGCACCATTTCATGTGGCCTTCCACTCAGTGGTGGGCAGCCAAAAAATTTACTACCACACTGTGGGCGGAGCCTACATTGTGATCAGAGCCTACATCATGACATCATGGGTGGAGCCAATGCCATGACATCATGATGTTGTGGGCAGAACTGATGACATGGGCACAGCCAAAGTAAAAAAATAAAAATAAAAATACAGTAGACATAAAAATAGAAATAAAAAACACATAAAAATAAAAATTAAATAGACATTAAATAGAACTATCAAACACATAAAAATAAAAATGACATTAAATAGAAATAAAAAACATAAAAATACAAACTAAAATAGACATTAAATACACATAAAAACACACTACATAAAACACCCACCCACAACCCACCCCAAACACAAACTCTAGTCACTTACCTGGGGTCGGGGAACAGCAGGCGGCAACAGCAGCGCCCTGGCTTGGAGTAGCATCGGCGGTCAGTGGCGGTCTGCAGCCCCAGAGCTACAAGCATCCAGGCTAAGGAGTAAGTGCACCTGGCACCTGGGGTGCAGCAGTCTCTTATTCTTCTTTGGGCAGGTTGAGCCTGGAGTTAGGTGGCCTGGAGTTTCCTCCACCACCAAAACTGCCACAGCTGGGCCCGTCCTCTTCCCTCAGTAGGTAAAGGGGCCCAAGGGTGTGCTGGGGGTTTTCCACCCCCCACCCACTACTAAATCAGCCTTCCACTGGGCATCTTATCCAGAAACAATAGTCTTGTTTCTTTTGAAATGGATCCGGGCTGGTCTATGTAGTGTGTAAGCATCTTGGTCTGAAAGCCATTTGATGACCTCTCCTCTCTTCAGGCCTTTGGTCTGTTTTTTGGCCTCTTGAAAAAGAGGGTTCACGCCAGTGGTGTGCCGCCAAAAATTTTACTACCACACTGTGGGCGGAGCCAACATAATGAGCGGCACCAACATCATGATGTCATGGGTGGAGCCAATGTCATGATGTCATGGGTGGAGCCAATGATGTGGGTGGAGGCAATGTAAAAAACTCCATAAAAATAAGTACTGTACACATAAAAATATCAATTAAATAGATATAAAAATACATAAAAACACACATAAAAACACATAAAATATACATCAAAATAAATACACATTAAATAGACATAAAACACATAAAAACACATACTAGATACACATAAAACACATAAAAATAAACATTAAAAATAAATACACATTAAATACACATTAAAATACACACACACGCGCGCACGCACACACACACACCACATCCAAAGGTGAGTCACTTACCCAGTGGCGTCGCGTGGGGGGGGCGGGGGCGGGGGGCGGCGGATGCCCCGGGCAGCGGATTTCAGGGGGCGGCAAAATGTCCCCACCAGTTTGGCCTCCCTCTGCCTGGGGCCGGGCTTAGGAAGCAGGACTTCCCAGGCGGAGGGCGGCCGTTTTGCTGGCGAGCGCTGCTCGCCTCCGTCCACCTGGCTGGCCGTCGGGGGCGAGGAGGAGAAAAAGGGTTTTTTTTAAGGCGGACAATTCAAGGAGGGGGCCCGCCCGCCCGGCTAGCCGTCGGGGGCTCTCCTGGAGGGTGGCCCACGTGTGCGCGCACGCTGCTCGCCTCCGCCCGCCCAGCCACCCACCCAGCTTGCCGTCAGACGGGGCGCTCGTCGGGGGTGGGTGGCGCCATGGCGGGGATCCCCTGGCGGCTGGCTGGGCAGGAGGAGGTGGGTAGCGTGCGTGCGCACACGGGCCGCCCGCCAGGAGAGCCCCCGACGGCCAGCCGGGCGAGCGAGTTGCCGGAGGTGGAGGTGCGCTCGTTGGGGGTGGGTGACAGAGGGCCCCTGGAGGGCGAGCGGGCGGAGGTGTGCGGCGTGTGCGCGTGCAAGCGTGCGCGCGCCGCTATTCAGCAGGGGGGCGCCTTCTGCCTGGGTCCGGCCGGGGGGGGCCCCGGCGGCAGCGGGGAGCTGGGGGGGGCGATTTTCTTCTTCGCCCCAGGCGGCTGAATACTGCGCGATGCCACTGCCTTACCCTGGGGAGCAGGCTGTAGGGAGCTTCAGGCTAGCAGCTTCTCTTCCTCCTCCCTGTTTGGGAGGACAGCAAGGAGGCCACCCAGGCAAACCAAGCACTTGGTGCGCATGTGCAGTGGGGGAACTGGTGAAAAGGTAAGCCCCCAAGGTGGTTCCCCCCAAAAGCTGCTACCGATTCTCTGGGACACTGGGAAAAGTTACTACTGATTCTGGTGAACTGTTGCGAAACTGTTGCTGCCCATCACTGCCTCCACTGCCTCCACCTCACCAGAAAGTGCTATGTGGCGTAAAAAGAACAAAATGTCCATCTGGCCCCCAAAGCTGTCTGAGGGAGCGTGACCTGGCCCCAGGCTTAAAAAAGGTTGAGAACTCCTGGTTTAAATGTAAGACCATGTAAGACCAACATGCGCAAGTGGGGGCTGCTAGTGGACAACAACACACTGTGTGAATGTGGAGAGATACAGAATCCAGCTCATTTGCTAGACTGCTGATTACTCTGCCAGAAACGTGCACTGGTGAGGACTTAAGTTTGGTCAACAACAACGCTAAGAAAGTGGCTTCATTTTGGCAGTCCAGGGTTTCATCAGGACATGGAAGAAGGAGAACTATGCTGCTGCTTTGAGACTTGAGTTGAACATTCCTCTTCCAGTCTCTATGTTTTATCACCCAGAAACAAATCCATGAATTTGGTCTTTAAACAAACAGCCTTACAATGCATGAGAAATATAAAAATGATTTTTTTTCTGTTTAGAGATTGTTTACATAGCTATGGTTTTTCTTTTCCTTCTTTCCTTAATGCTGAGGTGAAATGTACTGCAAAACAATTGGTGAGCTCTAAATTTTATTTTTAGGTCCTGCATTTGCAAACCATCTGGCATTTACCTGTGTGTTCACTTCCCATAATTCACTGTGCACAGTTGCCTCAATCCATAATTTTTATTTTTAGGTTTTGCAGCTTAGTTCTATTTATGATAACTAAAGGGCAAAATTACCGTATGTGAGAAAAGCAAGCAAGCAGCTGGAGCAGACAAAGAGAGGTAACACAAAGATGGGGTAGCTTGGAAGTGCAATATGATGGAATAGATACAGTCTGTTACATTTTTGCTTTAGATAGTTAAAATAATTACTACTGTTGATAAATGTATGAATGAATTCCAAACACGTAGGCAGCAGCACAAACTACAGAGTTTGGCCCTTTATCATTCTCTGTGGGGGAAAGGGACCAAGAAATTTAATTAGGCATTTCCAATAGAAGGTACTGCATTCAAAAGTAAAATGGAAATGGAAATCATAACAGTAGTATGGATTGAGAGAATCCAGTTGTTTTCTCTGGAAAACAACTGTAAGCTGCTGAATATTGATTTATTACTTTTGGTTTGACTCCTGATGCTTCTAAGAACAACAAATGACCCATAAGAAAGAATGAATGCAAACAGAATCTGAAAGTAACAAGTTACATTTACTGTAATTACTCCAGTTCATTACTTTTTTTGGGGGGTGTAATTACATTACATTCATTTGGGTGTTCTCTGAGCAGAGTTCCTCCAGCAAAAATCATTTCAACCCAGAAAGCACCTTTGTGTGCTTCTGACATGATAATTTTTTTTACTTTGGGTGGCAAGAGGAGGTAATAAAGTTATATTTCAAAAACATTGTGAGATCTACCCCTAGCCAGGTTGGCAGTGGCTCCCTCGTCTGTTCCTTCTTCCACACTGATGTTTAAATCAAAACAGGATTTATTACAACTGGGTAGGAGTTTACAAAACAATTGTCTTGAGCTTGGCACTAGTTCTCAGTTCAAAGAGTTCAAGTCCTCAAACACCCACCCCCCCGCCCAGTTACTCACATCAGGTATTGATGTTCTCTTTAACAGTGTCACCTCTGCTGTCCTGTAGCACAGGATCCATAACAGGGAGGCCAACAGTGTAGGTCTCTTGCCACTGTTTCCTCTAGCCTGGTGGTTGTAGATTCTGGCAGACTCTTTGATGCTCTCTCCACCAGTGTCTCAACTGAGTAGCAGGAAATTCTCCTGGATTTGGCTGAATCTTGGCAGCATCTCCATTTGGCAGCATCTCTATTTTCCCAGTTTGAGGACTGAGGAGATGGCTTGGGGATGCTATGCCATTCAGCCTCACCCTGGATGATCCTACATTGGAACAACACCCCTTTTCAGGTTTCCTTCTATAAATGTACTTCCAGCCTCCAGGAGGCAAGAGTTCCTCTGAAACATACAGATAAAAAAATAGACATTCATCTTGGGACAGGCTGGTAGCCTTCTAGAAATTTTTTTAAAAGTGTGACATTTGGGTTGATATTAATAAAGAGATTGCTAACAATATTGTCCTTTGGTTGCTGATGTACCGGTACTTCTGTCAAGTGGTTAAGAAGTATTTACTCTATGTAAGGCACAATGGGGCTGTAAAGTGGCCAATGACCAGTCTGACTACCAGACAATCAAAATGTGTCGGATTTGTTAGGGCATACTGCACCAAGATTTTTTAAATAAAATATAGCCATCATATACTTTCACCCAGTTGTTCAGCAGTCAGTGCTACTTTGGAGAGAAAATCCATCAGGTGTTAACTTTCTTCTTATGGTGGTTGACATAGATTGGATTACTGCTTGTAAAAATATATTTCTTTAATTCTATGCATTATTATTTAGGAGTAGGCCAATTTTATAGTGGTAAATTTGGACATGCAGGTGTTTGTAGTGGCTCTCCTCCTTGCCAGCTCTATGCAACTCACCTGCCAGCAATAGGGATGGTGTGAGGGATGGTCCATGTAAACTAAGGAGGGGCAAGTCTTAACTGACCTTTTAAGACCAATCTATTCTCAGATGTTTGTATTGCAACAGGAACAGCAAACATCAACATGCGGTTACTCTTCCACTATTGTAGGTAAGCTCAGAGGGAACAAAGACGCCTGAGCATGGCAGTGGGTGATACCATTCTTCTTATTACTCAGAAAACCCCTGAGCTTTAACCTGTGAACCCTGGATCCACTACCCCACTGAGCAAACCTCCTGCATTCATGGGGCTGTAGGAGCAGAGAACCTAAGAAGAGGTGGGCCATACTGTTTTATGAAAACTAAGCTAGCTGGTCTTTGGTTAAAACACTCAGCAATTTCTCTCCTAACTGTTCATATTAGCTATAGATTCATGATACTGCAATCTAAAAACAAAACCTGTCCAAGTTCTGATTTAACTCTTTCCCATCATAATTATTTCCTAATGTGAATCCCTTGAATTACCCAGATCTTACTACTGAATTAAGGGAATGTTTGTAAGTACTGTACATTTTTTTTACTTAATCCAACCAATAACTGCGCTCTCTCTCTCTCTCATATCCCCTTTATCCTGAATCCAAGCAAGGAACTTCACAACCTCTCCTCTGATCTTTATTCCACAGCACATCACTGCCTATTCAGTTCTTGCACTTTTTTCTTGTCCATATCCATTGCTGAATTATAGGTTTGAAATAGGTATTTCAAATTATATTTACAGACAGTGACATGGTGTGATAAGCACTGTGCTTCAGGAGAAGCTCCAATCTGGTGTCTTCAACAAAATGGACATATAAACCTGCCTTTATTAGAATGTATGCACAGTATAGATCTCTATTGCAAACTATACATACTGTACTTGTATAGAGTGCACTCTCCTACAAAGAAAACAGACCACATTTTTCATGTGAATACATATTTGAAGCTACTTTCTGACAAAAAACATGTTATGTAAAACAGCTAAGGCAAGAGGTACATATGGTTGCAATAGAAATGCTGTAAGAAAGCAGTCTACATGATTAAACGACCTGTATATTGGGTGGACATATTTCCGAGAGTCAAATAAAGGTGTTTATGATGAAAATGCAGGGGAAATCCACATGTCTGTGTAGCTAGATGGCACTACCACATTTGCAGCAGAAGACCTCATTTTGATGGGTTAGGAATCCCTTTCCCACCAGGGAGCTGGAACATTTCCCGCACTTAAAGCAGTCACTGTGCCACTGGCGATCCTCAAATGAGATATATTTGGCTCCGTTGAGAGCTAGGAAGAGAAAGCAGGAGATGAAAAGTGAAATCATATCTGTAAGTGTGTGCGTGCATGCATGTGTGCCTTTCAGCGGATCATAAAAGCATTTCACTCACGCTCTAATAAGCAAAGTTCTCTCTTTGTTCCTAGGCAAAAAAGAAAACAAATCACAACAACCCTCTACATGCTTTTCAAAACTGGAGATAAATGAACCAATGAAGCTGCCTGTCCCTGTCCCTGTCACAACAACAACAACAACCCAACACCCTGTCCAAGCTGGTATTCTGTTCACATTGAAAGCCTTTGATCCAGCATTTAGCCATGGATCGCATAGGTGTAGACATCCCCACATGTTTTTCTTAAAGAAACTAATAAGTTGGAGCAATTTCAGCTTTGCTTCCAGGCACCAAATGTGTGAAGGGCACCAAAATACAGAGGTGCATCCACTGGAGTTAGCAAAATAAATAACAATACCTAACCCTAGCCACTTTCTTTCTTTCTTTCTTTCTTTCTTTCTTTCTTTCTTTCTTTCTTTCTTTCTTTCTTTCTTTCTTTCTTTCTTTCTTTCTTTCTTTCTTTCTTTCTTTCTTTCAAACATACACTTAAATTCTTTGGGGGGGGGGAAAGGTAACACACTATTTTCCTTCTTTTTTCATGGGACTTGCATGTAATGAATGATTGCCCTCATGGTGGACTGGGCGGGAGACAGGTGCCACTTGCCTCTGTGTCAAAATGGCTAGAAGAATTCCCAAAGTGGAAGAAATTATAGATTTCAGTTTGCAATCTGAAGCAAAGATCTTCAATTCTCAGTTTTTATCTTTGCACCAGGTTCCTCTATTACAAGGGTTCTCAACCTTTCCATGCCATGAGCCAGATAACTCCCCCTCAGACTGCGCCATGGGCTAGAAGCCATGGCAGCAAGCACATCTGTTTTAGGGGTTGTTGCCATGGGCCAGATGGAATGGTGTCAGGGGCTGGCTCTAGCCCATGGGCCGTAGGTTGCAAATCCTTGCTCTATTACTTCCTAAATCAAATATAATTAGCACTTGTCATAAGAATTATTTTCCAAATGGAAATCTGTGGGTAATTACCTCAAGGTATCTTGTAGAATCCATTCAAAATAAATCAGCAAAAGGGCCAAAATACATTTAGACACATACACTCAGACCTAGCCATGGGAACTAAGAAGAGGGAAGATGGGATGTGTCTCTCTAGTTGGTCTTTCAGTGGTAGGAGGTATTTTATGGTATGGTAAAGGTTGCCCTTGCTTGAAAGCGAATCATATCTGACTCTAGGGTTTAGGGATCATCTCTGTTTATAGCCAAAGAGCCAGTGCTGTCTGTGTTTGCAGATGTTTCTGTGGACATATAGCAGGCTTGACTAGACACTGGAGTGCACAGAACACTGTTTACCTTCCCACTGAAGTGGTACGTCTTTATCTACTTGCAATTTCTTGCTTTTGAATTGCTAGGTTGGCAGGAGCTGGGACAGAGACAGGAGCTCACTCCATCATGTAGTATGCAGGTCTCAAAGTGCTGACCTGCTGACCTTCCAATCATCAAGTTCAGCGTCTTAACCACTAAGCCACAGCAGTCTCTGTATTTTATGGTACTTAGTGCCAAAACATCATTCCACGTTTCCAGTATTATTACTACTGGTAAAAGATTCATGTGTGTGTAGTAATGTGAACTCAGAACTCCTAATACAAGTCTTCTTTTATAGCATGTGTACCTCATACATATTGTCAGATTTTATGGAAAACTTAACTGTGCCTAAATGATATATTATATGATGTGGGGGAAAGTTAGAATCTACATTAAAAATCCAAACATGACATTTTTAATAGTATTGGACAATCTGATTTCATTTTTTTAATTTTGGGTAAGTTCCTCCTTCATGTGGCAGGTAGGTGCTCTTGAAGTCTGGACTTTTGGAGGCTATGTCAGTGGAGCACAAACTCTGGAAGGTTCTTCCAGGACAGGGGTGCCCAAACTTTTTGGGCCGTGGGCCAATCATGTGGTTCAGGGAGCCAGTCACTAAGGCCCAGGGGCCGGGTGTGGCCCCCAACGCCAATTCATCTGGCCCACAAAGCCCTCATTGCTCCTGGAAGAGGAAGTAAAATGTGCCTGTATGGGAGCGTTTTACTTCCACTTCCAGGAACGATGAGGGCTTCGCAGGCCGGATGAATTGGCATCAGGGGCCACACCTGGCCCCCGGACCTTAATTTAGGCACCACTGTTCTAGGATAATAAAACCTGAAATACAGCCTCAAAGGCAACTGTCTGAGGATAGGTTTAGCTAGGTGTAGAGAGACAAATCACTAGAAGGTTGGCCATCATATGACTACTAGCCACAGCAACTATTGCCATGGGATAGTGGTTATCTGTATGGATAATAGGATTACTAGGACTTGTGAAATCACAGATGCTGAAAATATCAAGATTATTTAAGCCACTATGAAAATCTTTTGGAACTGGAAACTGAGTCAGAAATTACAGAAATTACATATTACCCAACAGTGGCAGTTATTAACCATTTACTTGTTTGAATACTTTGGATTATAAATTCAAAATAAAGACATTAATTTTAAAGTTCTCCAGAAAGTACATTTATACAAAGTGGAGGAAGACTATTGAATGATTGCTTCCAGTTAACTTTGCCTGTTCATGAAAGCCCAGTGTCTTGTGGGTGTGTGAAAGAGGGGACAGAGCTAGGGCATGGTAACTGATTGAATTTCCCGATTCTTTTCTTTGTTTCTTTCTTTGAATGACAGGATTCGTAATTACATGGCAACCTTATTCTCCAGAAGTGAGGCAAGAGGTCATTCAATTTATTTTTAAGAGTTCCAGCTAAAGGTCTTCAAGTACTTTTAAATAGACTTTGAGAGTTTGCCAGACATTTAATAAGCCATTTAAACACAAATACTTAGAGCAGAGTTTTCCCTTTTCCCCTTATTGATGCAAGATCTGTTTTTCTTCTTTGGGATTTTTAGGCTGCAGAGTGATGCTAAATGTTTCTAGCATGACAGAGACAAAATGTCCCCAGTATGTAGGGATGCAAGGGTTCCACGGATCTCATATATTTTTCCTCCTGGTAAGGCCATACTGTATTAATATTCCACGCAAGGCAGAATACTACAGGACTCTCTGTAATGAAGGGCTTCCACAGGTCACAATTCAGGAAAAGTTGGAATTCTATAAGGCTGCGCTCCGGTGTCTAGTCATGCCTGCCACATGACCATGGAAATGTCTGCAGAAGCAGACAGCGCTGGCTCTTCGGCTTAGAAACAGAGATGAGCACTGACCCCTAGAGTCGGATACGACTGGCTTTCGAGCAAGGGAAACCTTTACCTTTACCTACTAGCAGTTAGAGAGCAAGAAATTGCAAGTAGATAAATAGGTAACACTTTGGTGGGAAGGTAAACAGCATTCCATGCACTCTAATGTCTAGTCATGCCTGCCACATGTCTGTGGAAACATCTGTAAATGCAGAAAGCGCTGGCTCCTTGGCTGTAAACAGAGATGATCACTGAACCCTGGAGTGAGATATGACTGGCCTTCGAGCAAGGATGATCTTTACCTTTACTCTTTAAAACCCCAAATTTGATTAGTCTGTTCTGAGAAAGATAGAGGGACAGAGAGATAGGTGGAACAAAAATGGGATGACTTTGATCAACGGAGGTTGTAATTGCAAACTATTTTCACTTATGAAATAGTATCTAGATGGAGAGTCAGTGTGGTATACTGGACAGAGTGATAGATTAGGAGACCAAGGTTCAAATCCCTATTTGGCCATGGAAATTATTTGGTGCGTGCCACAAGGTAAACCTTGCCTTAAATATGTTACATACCTTGACATTCCTTTTTGGGTTAAAATAAGGCTAAGGCAACTTGATGACACAGAAGACACAACTTAGTATATGGATCATGCAGATTTTGCAATTATTTTTGGATTTCCAGTATTTCACTAAGGAACTCAGTGTGGCATGGACAGCTCTCCCTTAACAACTTCCTGTGATTTTTTGGAATAGTAGCCTTGTTAGTCTGTGGTTCAGGCATCTCAGAAAACAAAACAAAACAAAACAAATAAAATAAAGTAAAATAAAAATAAAAAACACAGTAGCACTTTAAAGACTAACTGCTATATTTTCACTGTTAGCTTTCGTGGATCAAGTCCACTTCATCAGACAAGGAATGAAACAGACATGTTCTTATATACCAAATTCAGGAGGTTGACGGTAGAAGGGTTGGTGTCAAGCAAGATGACAGACAAGCAAGCACAAGAATGCAGTTTCACACAGCCATTAGCAACAATAGATTATTCAGATAAACTCTAATTGACTCCCTTTCAATCTCAAGGTTGCTGAGTAAGCCCACTATGGTATCTGATCAACTTGTGACCTGCATGTCAGGGGGGAAAACAAACAAACTCCTGTACCTGGGTTCTTTCTGTTTTACTAAAGAGAATTGGCAGGAAAGTTGTAATATAAAACTTCCGGATATCTGATTTGTGTCCATTAATCCTTTTGCGTAAAGATTGTCCTGTTTGTCCTACATAAAGCACGGATGGACATTTCTGGCAAGAGATGGCGTAAATCACCGGGGTACATGAATACCCAGGAGTGATCTACTACAAGACAGGCCCAGAAGGGAAAGCAATCGCACACCACTGGTTGTCACCTTCAGCTCTCAACTCAAACCCCTCACACGCATAATAAGGGATCTCCAACCCATCTTAGACAAGAGTGCTTCACTTTCGAAAGCCCTTGGTGACAGACCCCTACTCGCTTATAGACAACCCCCCAATCTCAAACAACTATTGACACACAACAGACTACACAGAAGTGGAGCGGATATGGGAACTAGACCCTGCTGCAAATCCAGATGTCAACTATGCCCCCACATTTGCTCTGGAAACAGTATTACTGGACCCAATGGCACCCCACACAACATTAAAGGCAGTTTTACTTGTGCTTCTGCCAATGTGATTTATGCCATCTCTTGCCAGAAATGTCTATCCATGCTTTATGTAGGACAAACAGGACAATCTTTACTCAAAAGGATTAATGGACACAAATCAGATATCCGGAACGGCAACACGGAGAAACCTGTCTCAAACCACTTCAATCTAACTGGACACTCTATCCAAGACCTGAAAGTTGCAATTCTGGAACAGAGAAATTACAAAACTAGGATTGAAAGGGAGACAGCAGAAATCAAATACATCCATCTGTTAGATACCCATCACAGGGGGCTAAATATTAGTGAAGGGTTTCTGGGACATTATCAAATTCGATGCAGAGATTGCTATATGATTTTATATTACAACTTTCCTGCCATTTCTCTTTAGTAAAACAGAAAGAACCCAGGTACAGGAGTTTGTCCCCCCCCCCCCCCCACATGCAGGTCACAAGTTGATCAGATACCATAGTGGGCTTACTCAGCAACCTTGAGATTGAAAGGGAGTCTTTTAGAGTTTATCTGAATAATCTATTGTTGCTAATGGCTGTGTGAAACTGCATTCTTGTGCTTGCTTGTCTGTCATCTTGCCTGACACCAACCCTTCTCCCATCGACCTCCTGAATTTGGTATATAAGAACATGCCTGTAAGTTTCATTCCTTGTCTGATGAAGTGGACTTGATCCACGAAAGCTAACAGTGAAAATATAGCAGTTAGTCTTTAAAGTGCTACTGTGTTTTTTATTTTTATTTTACTTTATTTTGTTTATTTTGTGTTGTTTTCTGAGATAACTTCCTGTGAGTTGGTTAAATATGAATGTTAGGCTGGATATGATACTGAATCTGTCATTAGAAATTGTGTCAGCTAAATATGGCTAATATATTCTGCTGAAAACAATGTGATCCTCATCAGCTAAAATGCTGAAATAAGACCTTGCTTGAACATATATATCTGCTTGCTTGGAAGTGCTAAATTCATGGTACGTATGTTTTCTTAGGTGACTCATAGACTCAATATATGAGCAGAAATACAAACCAATGCTTCAAGTGAGCTTCTGTTTTGTATCATATTAAAAAGGTCACGGTGTTATGCTCTGTATCAACAGTTTACTTTGACAAGTTTATCTTTTAGTTTGCTTACTTGAAGTGTGCATAAGTAAATAATTTTTTAAAAGAATGCTTTTTTGATGAAACAGTTTAAGCATCTCTTCACACAAAACAAATATCTGTGGTTCAAGATAACAGCAAATGCATAGCTGGCACTAAAGTCCCAAAGCTAGAAAGTTTCACTGTAAGTTTCACTGTTTGTCGGAAGAAGTGGACTTGATCCATGAAAACTAACAATAAAAATATGGCAGTTAGTCTTTAAAGTGCTACAGTGTTATTTTATTTTGTTTTGTTTATTTTATTTTGTTTTCTGATATGCCTGACTAAATATTATCATTATAATTATATCAGAAAAGTTAATGTATTTACCAAATAATTGCTATGCCCCTTTTTTCTAATCAAATATAACACCATAAAATAATAGGTAAAGTTAAAGTTCTCCCTTGTTCAAAAGTCAGTCATGACCAACTCTAGGGTGCTCATCTCTGTTTACAGCAAAAGAACCAGCACTGTCTGCATCTGCAGATGTTTCCATGGTCATGTGGCATGTACTGTACTTTATTTTTATATTGTATCCTATTATTGAAACTATGTTATGTATATGTAACTGGAATTGTACTTTGTAACCTTATTTTGCAGTGTCGTTTTGTTTTGTTGCACTGCTGTACTGTATTGTTATATTTATTGCATTATACTGTATGATTTTTGATTATGTTTATTACCTTTGATTGTCTGATATGTATGGTTTCTGTAAACCGCCCTGAGTCGGTTGCACTGAGTAGGGCGGTATACAAATTGAATAAATGAAATGAAATGAAATGACTAGATGTTGGAGCACATGAAATGCTGTTACCTTTCCCACCAAAGCAGTACCTATTTATCTACTTGGAATTTCTTTCTTTCAGACTGCTAGGTAGGCAGGAACTAGGACAGATGATGGTGCTCACTCTCTCATGCAGCATTGGTGTCTTGAACTGCTGATCTGCTGACCTTCTGGTCATCAAGCTTAGTATCTTAATCCCTAGGCCACCATGGCTTTTTCAATATAGTCAAGCCCCAGCCCACAAATGGCATTAGCAGAAATAACAATGGCCAGAAAAATCAGCAATGCTCACAATAAAGTTGTTTGTTCAATGACTGTCAATGTCGTAGCAAAAAATTAATCACCTGTAATAGGCTTGGTGCAGGCCACACACTTCTTTGCATAATGTCTGCCAAAGCATTCGAGACAATAAGGATGTTCATCTTTGGAAATAAATCTCTGACCTGCAAGTTGTTCCCCACATCCAGTACAAAGGAAGCATTCTTTGTGCCACGGTTGGTCATGATACATCACACCACCAGTGGTTATCACCTAATGGAGAAATAAATAGTATTAACCACCAAGAGACTAACCAAGTAAGAGTTCTGAATTGACTATGGTATGGAACGTCTTATGTTCCAGTACTGATTTGTGTCTGAAGCAAAAGAGATTCTTGCCTGAAGCTCCATGTCACAATCCTTGTTTACCTAATTTCACAGTTAGTTAATTTAGGGGGGGGGGGGGGTGGCGGCGGCAGGAAAAAAGGATTTGGCATGTCCAATTGAAAAATCTCGGGATAGCACACAATCAAGATTTGGACCAAATAGAAACTCTACACCTGTGCTCCAGTCCAAATTTTGTGTGCATTCCCAGACAAAATGCAGATGAGTTGTCATTTCAGTGGAGTGAGTAGGATGAACCTGAGAGCTTTTTGCTTTTCCAGGACACCATCTTGAGGTTAGCAGTCTATGAAAGCAAAAATTGCCGTATTTCACAACGAATTCCACAAAACAGAAATGTATGTTATTGGAATAGGGGGACATAATGGCTACTTCACACTAGCCCCACACCTTCATTTGTTTAGGGCAAGGGTGCCCAAACTTTTCGGCCCGGGGGCCGGATAACATTTTATCAGATGCTCCGAGGGCCGAACTATCTCTCCATGGTACATATATCCACCCAGCCTTGCCGCCACTGCCGCCACCACTAACGCCTTTGCTGCCGGCTCCTCCTTCGCTGCCTTCGCGGTGTCCTTTAAAAGTGTCCTTTTAAAAAAATATGACAGATCCTAGAAACTCACATCCAGCTTGGTCATTGTGGCATCCAAGGAGCTGTTGTTCTGTTCCAAAGCTTCAGGTAGGTGGGATTTTAATTAGCAATGAAAAGTCATTAGCCTTAGAAAAGATCTGCTTCCTGACATCATGTCAGGAAGCAGATCTTTTATAAGGCTAGTAATTTTTCATTGCTAATTAAAACCCCACCTACCTGGAACTTTGGATTTTAATTAGCAATGAAAAGTCATTAGCCTTAGAAAAGATCCGCTTCCTGACATGATGTCAGAAAGCAGATCTTTTATAAGGCTAGTGACTTTTCATTGCCAATTAAAACCCCACCTACCTGGAACTTTGGATTTTAATTAGCAATGAAAAGTCATTAGCCTTAGAAAAGATCTGCTTCCTGACATGATGTCAGGAAGCAGATCTTTTATAAGGCTAATGACTTTTCATTGCCAATTAAAACTCCACCTACCTGAAACTTTGGATTTTAATTAGCAATGAAAAGTCATTAGCCTTAGAAAAGACCCGCTTCCTGACATCATGTCAGGAAGCAGATCTTTTATAAGGCTAATGACTTTTCATTGCCAATTAAAACCCCACCTACCTGAAACTTTGGAATTTAATTAGCAATGAAAAGTCATTAGCCTTAGAAAAGATCCGCTTCCTGACATGATGTCAGGAAGCAGATCTTTTGTAAGGCTAGTGACTTTTCATTGCCAATTAAAACCCCACGTACCTGGAACTTTGGATTTTAATTAGCAATGAAAAGTCATTAGCCTTAGAAAAGACCTGCTTCCTGACATCATGTCAGGAAGCAGATCTTTTATAAGGCTAATGACTTTTCATTGCCAATTAAAACTCCACCTACCTGAAACTTTGGAATTTAATTAGCAATGAAAAGTCATTAGCCTTAGAAAAGATCTGCTTCCTGACATCATGTCCTGCCTGGCTTGCTGCAGCCTCAGAGGGTGGGGGAACTTCAAAATTAGCACGCATTGGGTCTCCCAATCAATTTAAAATCAGGAATTACACAATGCACAGCCATAATACTGTAAATCAATTTTGACTTCCAACTTATTCCAATACTTGAATCAGTGTAAAATAAATCACTTCAGACCAGTGATGGTGAACCTTGGCACTCCAGGTGTTCTTGGACTTCAATTACCAGAAGCCTAAATCAGCACTTCTGGTTATCAGGACATCTGAGAATTGAAGTTCCATAACACCTGAACTACCAAGGTTTGCCATCACTAGTTTAGACTTTGTGCCCACTCCTGTTAATGTTTACCTGGGAAAGCCCAGATAAACTTGCAGCAGGAGGTGACATAGATTACAGCTGATTGGCAGAGGCAGCATTAACAGATCTGCTGCATCTCTCTGCAGCTGCAGATCAGCTGACACCAGTTACTACCAATCAGTGGGAGCCCCTCTGCTGCTATAGTGCATTGTTTTTTAAAAAAATATTTATTCAAAGTGTCATAGCACTAAGACTCTTCAAATAAACATTTTTTAAAAAAGAATTACTGGTGGGTGATTAGCTAGGAATAGCAGTTAGTCTTTAAAGTGCTACTGTGTATTTTATTTTATTTGTTTTGTTTTCTGAGATAGCTAGGAATGGTTTCCCTTGATCAGCTGGAGTCTGTTTTCACTGATCAGTGGCTTTGATCTGCCCTGGTAGTGCAGACAGATTTCCAGCTGATGAAGGAGAACATAACCATTTGGTCCACAGCATCTCTGATGCCATCGTGACTGCCAATTGGCTTACCTGGGACATCTCTATACCGCCAGTCAGCTGATCAATGGGAAATCTCATGGCGGCAGCGGAGATGCCACTGATTAGCTAGGGACAGTTTGCCCCATCAACTGGAGCTACCTCTGCTGCCAGAGTAGAGTGCAGCCACTATAGACATACAGTGTATCTAAATAGCTTTACAGTACTGCATATATACATATGGGACTGCAGTGGCTCAAGTCACTAAGACGCTGACTGGGAGGCGGAAGGTCAGCAGTTCGATTCCCGAGTACTGCAGGACGGAATGAGCTCCCGTCTCTGTCCCAGCTCCTGCCAACCTAGCAGTTCAAAACCAAGAAATTGCAAGTAGATAAATAGGGACCATTTTGGTGAGAAGGTAACAAGTGTTCTGTGGGCAGCAGTGTCTAGTCATGCCTGCCATAAGACCACGGAAATGCCTGCAGAAGCAGACAGCACTAGCTCTTCGGCTTAGAAACAGAGATGAGCACTGACCCCTAGAGTCAGATACGACTGGCTTTTGAGCAAGAGAAACCTTTACCAAATTTAATGCATTCTCCAGGGCCTTTTGTAGACTAACTCCTGTATTTAAATTTGAGCTGTATTTAAATTTGAGGTGGATTTGAAATCAAATCCACCACATCAGGCAGAAGAGCAAAGCTTTGTGGGTTGAATTTGTAAGAGCACATCAACTCCACAGGCACACAATGACGGGGCAAGCCTAAAGGTAAAGTAACGTCTCTTTTTGCAACTGACGAAAAATCCCGGGTTATTTAAACCTTTGCAATTGCAAAAGGTTGCAGAGCAAACTTCTTTGCACAAGGATTGGCCACAAGCGAGCTGAAAAGCAACATTTGTTGCTTCTGACAGTAAGGGAACATCCCGGGGGTCTTATTCAAACCTCCTACAAACGGCTGCAAAACAAACTTCTTTTGCCCAGCCAATGGATGGGTGGATGCATTATGCATTGTGGCACCTGAGAAGTTGTGAACTTTTTTTGCTTCTCTTCTGATATCTTAAGTTTGCAATATACGCAGCCTGACAAAGAGATGTGAAGAACTCTAAACCTCACTTCCCTCCCCCTCCCCCCTGCTCCTGGCTTTCTTTTTTAATTGCTTTAAATCAGGCATGCCCAAACTACTTTTAGCTCTGACTGAAGTCCCTCTCTCCACTCTTAACAATAACCGAATCACCTCTGGCGTATTGATTCAGCCATTCTAAAGTAGATTCGGCAGAACTCCTAGTACTAAGCAGGAGGAGGAAGGAACTAGGTAAATCACTCTTTCACTGACTTGTGATCCCTCCGCCCAAAAAAAAAGTTCACCCAAAAAAATTAAAAAATAATAAAATAAAATTATAAGAGTTCTTATACCATGTCGGGGACCGGATGAAATGGCCTGGTGGGCCGGATCCGGCCCGCGGGCCGTAGTTTGGGCATGCCTGGTTTAGGGCCTTAATCCACACAGGCATTCCCTGTCAGAATTCAAATATTTTAGTGTCAAGATTCTTTGTTTTGCTCCCCCCCCCCCCCGGTAATGTTTAGTAATATAAATGTATCTTTTGAGTTATACCGCAAATGAAACAGAATGGGGACAGGGAAATATTAATTCAAAGTTACAATTTCATGTCACACAATTCATTTTATCATACTTTATAATGGAAGAAAAGAAGATAACAAACACCACATACTTTCAGAGGTAGGCATGCAAGTTGTGGAATAGGCAAGTCTAAGTGCTGTGAAGAACCATCTACACTTCCTTTCATGAAAAAAGGCAGAGCCACACATATCACTTGGATGCAACAGAGGCAGGAAATGAGAGTTTTCCGCCATGTTCCTTATTTGCATTGTCTTCACTGTCCTTCTCACTTAAAAATTGATATTCCACCTTGAACTTGGTTCCTCTAACACATCTGTTCCTCTCTTTCTTAGCCTGTAGCTTCATGGTCAAATACTGCTGGATTTGTTCCACTTATAACGTGTGAATTCAAAGTACAGTGGAATCTTGGTTAATGTAATTAATGCATTCTCCGGGATGTTTCTTACACGGAAAATTACTTTAACTGGGTTTTCCATAAGAATGCATTGAATGCAATTTCCCATAGGAATGCATTGAAAACCAAAATACCCTAACTAAAACATGGTTGTCTGTAGGAATGCACTGAAAACCAATTAATCTGTTCTGGGGGGGAAATTCGTAAACCGAGACACTATTTTCTATAGATTTCCTTTTGTTATGCAATTTTTATATTAACCGAGGCATTTGTTAACTGAGGTTCAACTGTATTTACTGACCTCATGACAAGGGCTGATTCAAATTGACTATTTTCTCTGCCGTTTGGGAGCTTCTATTTTTTTTTCCAAACCAGAATAATTTAAATAGGTTTTCCCCTGTGTGGTTAGTTGTGATACATTCTAATGCTAACTATCTGTAAACTGCCCTGTGAGTGCACTAAGTGCTACGGAGCAGTATATAAGTGTAACTGCTATTGCTAATTGCTTGCTATGCATTCTTTTAAAGATGGAGCGGGCGGTGGTGTCTATAGGCAGATAGGGGCATGATGTTTGGAACTGGGAGGGGGGGACATACACGCCCCTTCATTCTTTCCTCTCCACCAATCATCCTCTGATTTTTTTTTAAAAAAACTGATGCATATGAGTTTAGCACTAGATTACCCTAGGATAAGGATATGTAAAGATAAGACAAAAAAATGAGCTGTTTGAGCTGATGGGATGGAATTGGTTTCAACGAATTGCCGTAGAAAAGTGGAACAAAAAATATCTGCAAGAAAGATCACTAGAGAGACCAAATACAGAAATTGAAGAAATAATATTTAAAATAAGGAAGGGGGAAATCGGAATTAAGGGGTTGGTCAGTAAAATATATAAAATATTGAATAAAGGGAGCAAAGCCCAGGAAATACTGAAAAATATATGGGAGGAGGATTTAAAAGTGAAAATCTCGAATAGTGATTGGAAAAAAAAGTGGAGCAAAAGAATTATGAAAAATTTATCAGTAAGAGTAAAGGAGCATAACTACAAATTGTTATGGAGATGGTATTTGACACCTATAAGACTGCATCAGATAGATGAGAAAAAGAGCAATAAATGTTGGAGATGCAAATCTACACTGGGTACATACGAGCATATGTGGCTAGAGTGTAAAGTGGTAAAGGCCTTTTGGACTAAAATAGAAAAAGAAATGGAAAATATTATGGGACTACGAGTAGAACTAGACTCAGATACAGTGCTATTGACAAATGTGGAAAAAATTAATGTGGACAAAGATAAAAAAGAGTTAATAGCCGCTATGCTGTCATCAGCTAGGCACTGCATCGCTAAAAGCTGGAAGAAGGATAACCAACATAACACTGAGGACTGGTACAAGGAACTGTGGGAATTGGCGTTGAATGACAAATTGACATGGGAAGTGAAAGTTAGGAAGGGTGTAGTACAGGAGAACAGATTTTGGAGGATATGGCATTCATTTATAGAACACTCATTGTATAACAAAAAATCAATACAGCCAGCACCGGAACAAATGAGTTTCTGGAGGAATATCTGAACTTGGATTAATCGTAACCTCTCCGGATATTGTAAATAGGGGTGTTATCATTTAAAATGTATACATTATATTGTACTGTATTGTAATGTAATGTCACATATGTCTCTCCCCCCCCCCTTTGGTTGGTGCTAAACATATTTATATGGGTATTGAAAGTGATTCTGGCAAATAATTAAATAAAATAAAAATACAAGTGGATAGAATAATGTACTAGAACGCGAGGAATATATAAGACAAAGAAATATACCCATTCTATGTGTTAATTCATACTGTATTTTAATATATTATCCTTTGTCCCATTTATATACTGTATGTAATGTAATGTTATATATGCTTCTTTTTCTTTCTTGTCATATGTGTTTCTTATTTGCTTTTGCTTGTGTTGTTGTTTGTTTTTGTAATGTCAGTAAATTTAATAAATTGAAAAAATTAAATAATAAAAAAATAAAAAAGCACTAGATTACCCTATCATCTTATTGCTGCATCATCTTTATTAATAAAAAGATCAGCAGAAGAGGGACCAAAGGAAGGTAGGAAATAAGAGGGCTGTGGCTTGGAAAGCAATTTCATTGCCTCCAATATGAACAAGAAATTCCCAAATTAATCCTCACTCCCTGTGTAAGGTAAGCACTGTCTGTTATTTCAAATGTAATACAGACTGTGAATCAAATTGTAGCCATACTTTTCCAGTGTAGTCACCCTTAGCCATACAGGTGAGTCCTTCAGCACCACAGATTTCTAACAGGAGGTCTGGTAAATGTGTCAAAGGTATGATACAGAATTTATCGTACCTTTGACAACTATGATAAGTAACTTATGATTAGTAAATGGTCATCTTCATCAAGTGTGAAGAAATTGTTCAATCCAAATGATCTTTAGTCCTAGCAAGCTTTTTAAAAGAAGGTTAGCGTACCACCAAAAATAAAAAAATGAAGCAAAACAAAGCCTTCTGGGCAGTTCCTGATCTTTGGAGCTAGATATACAAAGGGAGCACTTAGCAAGCTACTCTCCACTGAGTCTAGCACTGTGATTCTTTTTAGACATATCTATAACACAAAAAAGCTGCCTGGAAGGTCATGGCAGGGATGTATTCCTTTTCATTCCCCTTTCCCTTTCCTCTCTTAGGAACACATGAGAAACCTCTTGAGCATTAAAAAAAATCCAAAATATTTACTAAGAGACAATACAATTATCTTGGAGGACTGAACAGCAGCAACAAATTTAGCAAGTGGAAGAACTTTTCTCTTCTACTAGCGTAAAGAACAGGGGAAGAACTTTTCTCTTCTACTAGCGTAAAGAACAAGGCCTTCAGAGTATGTCATTTTCAGGAAATCTAGTAAAGGTTTAATAAGATACCCTCTTGCAGCTGTCTAAAAAGAGCAAGAACAGAGAATATGTGAAAAAGTATCCAGTCTAATGTTGTTATATGGATGAACTATCACAAAGTAAGGTTCTCCTGATAGTCTTCCTTGCATCTTCATTGAAGGGAACAGTATTCAATCTTGTATATAGAAGGAATCTTTAAATGAAAAATATATGATGGAACGGACTTGGGATTAGAGTTCTGGCTAGATCTTTGTGGCAAATCTGCTTCCTTTATATATAACTTTGATTGTCTTTTGCCTCTGTCCATAAAACTGCACAACAACAATTTTGCTACTGGGAATAATGCATGTGATTTACATGATATCGAGTGTGCTGATTCCAAATCTGAACTCAGAATTTGCCTATCACATACATATTTTACGTTATAGGCATGCTATAGTTGTTCAAATGGTATTGGGTAATGTATTTTTACATGGGAACATTGTAACAGCTGCAGCTACCACTATGCCTGCTGCCGCCTCAGCTGAATCATGTCTCCTGGTGCCATGCATGTTCCAGCAATGGCTGGCCATGTCTGGGCA
Organism: Furcifer pardalis; assembly: GCA_030440675.1. Taxonomy (NCBI): domain Eukaryota; kingdom Metazoa; phylum Chordata; class Lepidosauria; order Squamata; family Chamaeleonidae; genus Furcifer; species Furcifer pardalis. Next base: position 71,329,220 of record CP126890.1, on the reverse strand, counting down.
AGTCAGTCAGTTGATGTAAGAAATACAGTTGTACCTCACATAAATAGCATATTTATGTGAGGTACAACTGTATTTCTTACATCAACTGACTGACTTGCCCAGGATTGCTCTTTAAGCGAGTTTGCTCTTTAAGCAAAACACCATTGTAAGTGACCAACTGTGACTTCTGGTGGGGGGAATTGCAAACCCCGATTTATTTGTTAAGTGAGTTTTTGGTTGGTTTTATTTGCTAAGTGAAGTGAACATTCAGAGAAAATTCTGCTCTTTAAGTGAGTTACTCTTTAAGCAAGGCACTCTTTATGCGAGGTTTGACTGTAGATATATAAGATGAGATGGATCAAGGGCTTGTCTTTAGTGTGATACCATCTTATTGGATAGTACAGCTAGGCCACAGTGAGTCTGTTTTGAGCTAAAGATGAGTAGGTGCAGCTGTGTTAATAAACCAGACAATTTTTGCTACATTTGTGGCAAATTTACCCTGTGTGATCAATGCAAGAACCTAACCTAGAGGGTGAGATTAGCTTACTTAAGATCCTGACATTCTAGGCAGAATCAGACTTCAGATTTGGATTCAGCACACTTGATATTGTGATGCAGTGATAATTAATTATTGTGATAAACTCAGGACCCTGGAGCAAATTGGGAATTGACTGACCATTGTATTACAACTAATGAGTCTAAGAAGTTCCTACTTGATTATGATATTATTCTTTTACAGAAAGTCTGGAAACAAGAGGAAATTTGTCTTCTGTGGGATAGAGCACGTATCTTGAAGTGTGATCTGATGGATCCAGGTAATCTGTAATTGCAGCCAAAAGCACTATTACTGCTAGAAAGAAAGAAGCATTTGCTTTGACATTCAGACATAATCAGCCCTTAAGAATTTCCTTTTCTAACCAGAAGATATTAATAAGGTTTGTTTCTGTTTTTAATGTATTTTCCCCTTTCTCCTGTCTCTCTTGTCAATGAAATATTATCAGAGAATGAGGTTTACATTAAATCTGTCATCTTTTCAAGGCAGTAAATCCACTGTTCTGTATATTCAATTTGTAATATTACCTTTTTGCAAGAGTAACAATACTGAGCAAATAGCTTCTCAAAACAAGACACACAATAGTTGTCATCATCCTTGGAAATCAAAGGTTTTGTTCCTAGCGGTTGCCGACAGTGTTGGCAAACAAAGCAAGCTTCATGCCAAATATCTCCTTTAAACTCCATTTTACGAGAACCTGCAAAACCAATCACAAGTCCAGGTGGATTATTGGTCATTGGGCAAATTTTACAACATCGAGCTAAAATAAGACATTGTCATTAAGAAATTCATTCCTTATCATGCCCTGCATTTTTCAAAAGTACACTAAAACCCCGATTTACAAATGCCCCTACTTATGAATAATTCTACTTGGGAATTGGTTCTGCACTGAAATCCATGCCTTGAGTTACAAACATGCCCTGATTTATGAATTAATTCTTTTTCCTCTGTGTTGCCTCCAGTGAAGCAAAAAATGCCATTTCCCCTTAGGTTTGCTTCAGGTTACAATCTGATTCCCCAGAGTGCATTGCGCACATGCAGCCTTTCTGAGCCCTGTAGGTGGCAGTAGAGTGTTTGAAATGATTTATTTGTCTGGAGTTTCAGTGCCAAAATGGCTGCCGGTTGCTGTTTCTTGCTTAATTTTTCTGAGTTTTCTGTACATTTTCAAAGCTTTTTTAAGGTCAAGAACAGTGTTTTTGCTTATTCATGCTTTCCTTTCAATACTGCTGTTGTTTTTGGGTGGTTTGATTGATTTTTGGAGGGTGGGGGTGTTTTGATTTTTTGAGGGGTGGGTGGGGTTTTTCCTTTATCTGAATGGAGGTGCCTCGAGTTATGAACAAATCTGAGTTATGAACAAGGACATGGAACTGATTTTATTAGTAACTTGAGTTTTTACTGTATCTGTAAATATTTTTTCAGTTAAATTATTCTTTTTAGAGTGGTCAATCTCAAAAATTAACTAAAAATCGAAGGATATGAAATTAGGATATTTAGAGAGAAAACTCTAATAAGTTGCAAAACTATAATAACACATATGAAGATCTCTATATTTTATCATGTTTGTTGCAAGAAAATTCATTCTAAGTTTCTGTTCAGATTCAACAGATCTTGCTATTCTATGGCTGAAATCCTGTTGTTCAACGTAGGAAGCCACACTACAATACGTTCATGAATCACTGGGGATTTGATGAGTCAATTCCTCTGTAAATTGCATTGAGTCAAATGAGCCTCTAGCAAAAATATGTTGTAATTAATCTCAGCCTATTTGATTAATGGATTCTAAGGAGGAATCGGTTCACCAAATTCCCACTGATCCAAGAGGCTTGTTTTAGTGCAACTTCATTACTAAGCAACAGTGTATCAGACATAGAATAACAAGATCAATTGAATCTTCACAGAAACTTAGAAATTTTTTTTGCAACAAATATGATAAAACAGGATTTCAACCCATACATTATGAGTATTTCCCAATTATGCAGTTGACAGAGAGGTCTGGTACACCACTGACATTTTGGAACCAATTTTATCTCTCCCCAATGAACTATTTTCTAACAATAGTATAATTATTAATGGCAAACTTTTTTAACAGTGTAAGCTCAACAATGCAGATTACCTAAATGCAATGCTAACTGACTTTCCCAATACCATTTCTTCAAGCAGTTCAAAGTGCATTGTTTGAAACTACCATGCAAGGTACTATGCATATGTGAAATGCATAATGAAAAGAATGAGGAAATCAGCTCAAAGTCATTTGAAGCATAAAACTCATACTGCCTCTTTTTTAAATGAATGAAGCACTCTTAAAGACTCTAGCAGCTTAAATGGAAAAAGCCAGTACTGTACTACGTAATTGCCTTTTACCTTGATGGTGACTCTACAAATTATGTCATTACTGTACTTCACTTGCAATGGTAAACATTTGCAACAAGCTTGTTACCTTCCATTTAAAGTAATTGAGGAAAATTGTCACAGGTATATTATGATTTGAACCAAACTCTGCTCTGAGATAAGTTTGTTAATAATGCCATTCCAAAAGAGGAAAGCTAAGATGGAATTATTTTCTTAAGACTTTTTCTTGGCAGTCCACTTTTTATGTTTTTATAATAGCGGACAATGTGTTGATGGCATGTAGGCAAAGGAGAAGCCTTTTGATCTTCCTGGGCTGATATTCACAGCATTCCTTGCAAGTGGCTGCACAGATTAGGCAGAAATAGTCTGCTTTCTGACCTCTGCATGCTGTACTTGGGAAGAATAAAAAGTCCTTTAGAGGGGGAAATGCTTAAAATGGCATCAGCCTGCTCTATCAAGAAAATAGAGTCCAAAACCCACAGATCCACTAACTTAATGGTCATCATCTATACCAGTGATGGCGAACCTTGGCACTCCAGGTGTTCTTGGCTTTCAAATACCAGAATCCCAAGTCAGCTTTCCTGCTGATCAGGGCTTCTGGGAATTAAAGTTCCAGAACACCTGGAGTGCCAAGGTTCACCATCACTGATTATACATTCATGATATAGCAATTACACTTATATACCACCCCATAGCACTTAGTGCCTTCTTTGGACAGTTCCCAAGTAATTAGCATTTTCCCTTCAACATGCTGGGTACCTATTTTACCAACCGTGGAAGGATGAAAGGCTGAGTCAACCTGGAAACCATCAACACTGAACTCACAAGGTCAGCAGTTTTGGTGGCAGTACTACTATTTATCCATTGCACCATGAGAGTGAGCTTTTGGGTTCAGACCCTCGAGTAAAGCCTGCTGGAGGTGTTGGGATAAGAAGATGCAGGTGCCTCAGCTGTTCATATCTTTCTGCTCCCCTTGAAGGAGCATCATCATTTGGCCCATTGTGAATTTATAGTTGAGCCAGACTAAAAGGACTGTTCAAATGTGGCTCTATATTTTGTTTTATTCCTATGGATCCTCTTTCTATGTTTGACGCTATGGAGAGTATTTATTTATTTATTTATTTATTAGTTCAAATTTATATTGCCGCCCACTCACGGTGGCGACTCAGGGCGGCTTACAGACAATACATTACATTACATTACTTTATATTACAATATGTTGGGGTGGGCACAGGGGGAGGGGCGGCAAGGTCCTCATCCTGCCCTGGCTTCTTCTTCCCCTGGCAGTTGGTGTAGGCACAGGGGGAGGGGCGGCAAGGTCCTCAACCTGCTCTGGCTGCTGTATGAGGGTTGGTGTCCAGCTATTCACAGGGGTTGCCATGTCTCAGGGCACCAACTTAAGAGTTAGGCAATTACTCTGCGCCTCTGGTTCTCAAATTGGAAAGACACAACTCTGCATGGGCATGAGTGAAAAAAGCTTGATTTTTGTGTACGAGGTAGCATTCAAGCCTGCACACAATCTCCAGCCATTCCTGTTTATAGTTCCAGAACTCATTGGTGTAATATGAGGGCATTTGTCTGTTGTGCTTGTACAACATCTGCACACCAAAGAGCCAGCAATGAGGGAAGCAGACTTGGGAGAAAGGCTGTGGTGCACACACTTTGGACCATTGTTTCATCTGGACCAAGACAGAGGATGGAATTCCAGCATCATGGCTCTTGAGTCTTCTTGTTTCACATATACTGGCAACAGGGTTTTGGTGCATGGGGCGGGGACCCCATGGAATGGCATGGAGCTTTCTTCAATCATGGGCAGCAGCTCAGAGACTGAGAATAATCTCCAGCTCATGCCATGTGCCCTATAGATCACATGAAACACAAGCCATCGAAGGAATACTGCAAGTGCTAGAAACATCTCTTACCAGGCATAATGGTCCTCTTGCAATGAAAGCACTTGGAGGAATATTCATTAGAATAGCAGTCTGTACACAGGAGGAGCTCATCCTTGGCTGCAAAAGGTTTCTCTACCAAAGAGTGATAGCACTTGGCACACTTGAAGCATGCTTCATGCCAGTGTCGGCCTTTATAAGCAAGATCCTGGGGAGAGGAAATAATGCAAGTTAATGTGAATCATGTGTTTCCTTGGGGAAAATAATCCAGTTGAACAAAATGAAATTAGCATCAAAAATGACCAGAAGGGCAACAAATGTCAGCTGAGATTCTGCTGAGCAGTTAGGGAAGTGGTATAAGTTTTAGAAGTGAATGGTTGTAACTTAAGAAATCTCTATAGACCTTTTCTGTGGCCTGCGGAGTTATGTATTATGGTATGAAACAGATAATGCTTACAAAGACTTCTTAAGTTACAGCAATTCACTTCCAAAGGTTATGCTATTTGTGTAGCCATACAACAGGATTTCAGCTGTTGTCTAGCTCTCACTCCATAGGCTTTTCCCTTCTGACGATGGTTGTCCCTTTGTAGTCATAAAGGGTTAGATTGAGGCAGAAAACATATGGGCTTCCAGATGTTACTGGACTGCAGTTACTCTCATTCCTTAATTTTGATTATTCTAGTGGAGACTGGTAGAAGTCAAAGTCCAGGAGTATCTGGAAGGCCAAAAGTTCATCATAACAGGACTGATTTTCTACACCCTTGGTTCTTTCTTCCATGGAATTAATCTTACCAATGGACTTAAGAAGTAAAATTATTTCCTGCAACTATTGTACTAATCAACCTAAATCTATCTGTTCTAAACTGTGATTCTCACATTCAGAACTGTGTTTGTACTGAGTCTGGCCATTATCCCATCTAGTTCACCATAGCCATAGTTCAGCCTACTGTATCATTAGGCAAAGCAAAATAGCTGCCCCAGGAAGCACTAGTTGGGAACCAGAAAGAGGAGAAGCCACGTATGTCATATAGAGTATGTCCTGTGTAACCTTTAGCTAGCTGGCTGTGGACGATGCTTTCCTTTCACCAGTGTTGAAAAAGCTCAGATGCCAGTATGGTTGGGTTTTGTTCAAGGAATGGAAGAGAATTTCTCTTCATATTCTCCCTGAATGAGCTAGCCCAGGACAGGGTTTCAGACAGAAGTATTTCTGAGTTCTACCTGCTGATTTCTGGGATTGAATCTGTGATTATTTGTGTGCAATGCCAACTCTTATTTTTCAACTTCAGCCTTTCAGCTTGGTTCCCCTCTTGACAGTCTAAATTTATCTGCTTACTTCCACTTGATAATTTTAACATTCACTGCCTTTGGATGACTATGTATGTGCATGAGAGAAAGAGCCATACAGACAGACAGAAAAGGGGAGACTGTGAGTAAACATATTCCATGTCCTATTTGCCATTAGTCACAGAAAATACATTAGAAATTGAGAGCAATGCAGGTCTCCATCTTATTTGTATGAGAGAGAGAAATGAGCATAAGCAAATCCAAAGAACTTAAGTTTGTTTTCTTTTGACTGCTCCCATTCCTAAGGAGCTCACTGGACAAGGAACATCATTAAAGGAGTATATAGCTGTGTCACTTGGAGCACCATAAATAGTCCCTAACTGTAAGACCAACATGCTCAAGTGGGGAATGCTGGCTGGCAAAAGTACATGGTGTGAATGTGGAAAGATATAGAAGCCAGCTCATTTACTGGTCTACCAATTGCTGGCAGAGACATGTACTGATGTGGACTTGGGTTTGGGCAATGACAAAATGAAGAAAGTGGCTTTGTTTTGACAGTCCAGGTTTTGATTGGGATATGAAAGAAGAATTCCTAAAATATCTTTCAGTGATGGGTGAGGAAGCCTTAGGAGATAAACAATTAAATGAAATTGTCATTTAGTGAATAAAATACAGTATTTTAATTTAAACTCATCTTTCTAAAGGTATCTTGCCTGTGGAAGCAGTTATTACATTAAAATGATAAATGTCATTTATTCTCTAGTGGAATTTCCTTGAATCTTACAGTGGGGACCATCTGTAACATAGACCAAGGGAAGTCATTTGTCACTGGTTTCTTGTCAGTGATATTTATTTTAAAAGTTTTGCTTGATTTTTATCAGTTGAATTAAACCCAAAATAGAAAAGGAAATTACCACTGTAATCAATCTGGAATAAGTTCTTTAAAACAATGGAACATACTGCCTTAAAAAAAGATTTTAAAGGAGCTATTATACTGAGGTTAATGCAGCAATTTAACATCTTGCTGTGTATTAGGCTGCTGAATTAAGATGATAGATGAAAGTCATTCAATTCATTCTGTAGGGAGTCTGGAAGATATTAAAAGTCACACACCCCTCTCTCCAGAAGATTAATGTCACAAGTTACAGACAAATCCAGTATTTCTCAACTGGAAAATCCAGAAGTGTTGGACTACGATTCCCAACATGCTCAGTCAAGTGACTCTGCTGGCTATGGAATAATTGATAATGCATCTGGAGGGTACTATTGTAGCTTGATTTAAAAAAATCCTTTTTTGGAATACCTCTGTCTCTCTCTCTCTCACACACACACACACACACTGGCTAGTATCCTTTTCAGTATACAGTAAAACCTCATATAACACTAAAACCTGGTTCCACAAGTCTTGGTGTTATATGATTTTTAGTGTTATCTGATCCTCTATGGGATCCATAGAGATACATTGTAACCACACAGGCTTTTGCGGTTGTTATCTGAAGCATCCCATAGGATCTTAATGTTATTTGATGCAATTCTTTCCCGCAGATTCCTTAATGTTATGCGATTTTAGTGTTATTCGATACTAATGTTATATGAGGTATTACTGTATTTATGTGCAGGTGATATGACAGGGTCTCAGACACAGCACACAATTACCTCATCAAATCTCTACAGCAGCTTCCATACACGTCAAAATTGGGAATGGATACTGGTCATTATTTTGTAATTGTTGCACAAGGGCCCTTCCCTGTGACATTATAAAGGCCCAGTGACATCACATGCTCCCCCACTCACCCCAGATTCAAGTCTTTGTCTCAGTAAATAAGAGGCTGCTGACCTGGAAAGTTCAGACTAATTATTGGTAGGAGCATATCATTCTGGGGGGTTGTGTTGAGTCAATAGCATTAAAGATAATAATAATTTCATGCCAGAAATTATTCTGGATTGAAAGGGTTTTTGCGGGAGAAACTCTGCTCAGGGAATGTCCACATGAGACTCCTTTCATGTCACCAAGAGCTGTGACAGAGTCGGACACATTTGTCATGCAGTACCTGGGTTTCAAACAGCTGACTTGCTGGCCTTCTAGCTAACAAGGCGAGCTTCATAACCACTGAGCCCCTGCAGCCCCTGGAGATTACTCCAGGGGATAGCAAAGGGGTAATGAATACCTCCTACTATGGTGACTTCATTGTTCACTTACTACACCTCAAGCAAAGAGCAGCATGGAACTTCTTTACAAGCCACTAGATACCTTTTTCCAATTGAGCTGCAGACTATGAAATTAACTGCTACTCACCTTAGAGTTGCATTCAATTGGGTTCTTGCATTCCTCACAGAAGTTAGCAAAGAGGCTGTCATAGCATTTCACACAGTAAGCACGTTCTTCTTTCATGGCATACGGCTTTCCATAAAGGGAGACCATGCAATGATAGCATTTAGATTGGTCACATGCCATATTCCCTGATGCTTCTACAGGCAAATACATTTAAAAGGTCCTGATTAAAAATAATAAAGCTGGTTTGCACTGTGGTATTTCAGCATTATATTGACTCAAGAACAGCTCATGTTTCTATAATAAAAAGATCTTTGGAATAGTCTCTTAGAGCCTTATAGGAGAGGACAATAGATATAGCATATGGTTTAATTTCTTAGCAGGCAGATAATCAACTTGAAGCTATTAAACTGACCACAATTGGCAGACATATTGTGAAACATTTGGTTTTCAATTGGAAAGTTGTATGAGAAAGCAACTAGAACAACTTCGAGATTCTTGTTGATGGTTTTGGTAATGTCTTTCTGTCTTTCACTTGATATGTGTGTGTTTTAGATAACCCATGGAAATTCTAGTAAATTTCCCAGTCTTAAAGCTATATGTTTCTTCTTCCACTTAATTATTCACAATCATATAGGTCTTAGATCAGGAATTAGAGGCTTATGGGCATCTTGGCTTCTTAATGTACATCTAGCAGCCTACCCCCTCTCCCAGTAGCCAATCTATAGGAGCAGGGAAAAGAGCAAAGAAAGTGATAACCAGTGTGAATGAACTTGCTGGTGTGTGACTCTTCAGGATGCCAGGTGTGGGTACTGCTTTCATTACCTCAACTGTTGGGCAGAATGAGGCAATAGGCATAGGTGGCACATGCTGGGAAATGAGAACAAGATGCTGGGAGACAGACCAGATCAACACTTCCAAAAAGTAGCTTGCTGCCTTCAGTTGCCAATGAAAGATATTGTCTCATCAGAGTGTGGTGAAGCAAGCTATGAGCTGTTCAATTATCATTCTTACATTTTCTTGGAACATTGCTACCTTGTCCTTTCCTTCAGTCAAATGCCTTGGGATGGTCCTCATCTTCAAGATTATTATCTCTTGACTAGGGTTATAAACAATTGCATATCCTACTAATCTCTTCCTACATATTTTTGAACTAGGAAAACTCATTTAGATCAACATCCAAACCTCAGGAAGATCTTCTGATAATTGTAGGCAAGCTATTTTGGTCGGTCCCTCCCCTTCCCACCCGGACCAGAAGGACTTTGCTAAAATTAGGACATGATTCCTGAGAATAAGGGAAAACAAAATCTAAAGAATTCCCAGTGAAGTTGATTGTTAAACATCTGCTAGATTCACTGAATTTTTTTCCTCTTAACCCCAAAATTGTGTTAAAAAAAAAAGGTAGTGCTTTAAACATGATTATAGACATCACCAGTAATACAGCAACACATACCTGAATATAACATGTAGGAACAAAACACAGATGGTCATAAAAGATATTAAAACGGACTTGTGCAGACTTTTTCTATTATTTCCAACCCCTTATTTCTATGTAACTGATCATGTGAAAACTCAAGTCTACCCACACTGTGGTGTTGTATATGACTGTCATACACTGGTCCACCTTCATAACAAGATTACAAACTTTGACTAGCAGAAGTTTTCCCTGAACTCTCTGAGACCTTTTAAGTGGCAATTCCAGGGAACTGAACTTTGGACCCTGTACATATGACTCATGTGCTGTAACTCTGGGCTGTGAACCCTCCGCTGAAGGTGTGGCTTATTTTTCTCCAGGGAAATGGGCTTGCTTGGGAATTCTGTCCAGCTTCTCTCTCATCAAAGCAAGAAACATACTTCATGTTTAAGTAAGCTAGCCTCTGATTTTTCTATCAGGTTCTTTGTGGGTTATAAACAAACTTACATCAGTAGGTAAGAATATTCTGAAATTAACTTCTCACTTGTCTTATCAGATAAGAAACATAATGAAATATAAGTCAATGGAAAAAAGGAATCAAGAACAAAAATGTTGTGGCACCTTAAAGTTTAACTGGTCCTTTGCTCTCTCTGTATGTAGAGATTTGAGCCAATAAGATGAATGTCTTTGAATGTGGAAGAGTGGAGATAAAATATTTCCTCAGGTTTCCTAGACTGTCATTTTACTGGTTCTGAGCTGTGCTGACTATCCTTCAACCATAGTCTGGTATTCTTATGGTTGCTAATATCACTTTCTTCTCTGCCACATCTCTTTCTTATCTCGTCAAGTAGGAAACATTTTATTTTTGTTCTATAAAGACTAAAGAGGTAGCCATGACTTCTGACATCTCCAACCTAGTTAGCTAGAACTAGGACTTCTATCAGTTTTCCTATTGCACGTATATTTTCTTAATAGATTCCTTTGCTAAGGAGGAAATGTAGTCAGTTTCAAAAGACTGAATCCACAAGTGAATGTTTATCCTGTATAGCAATGAGTTTACATTATAAAATTTGGTTTTCAATTGGAAAGTTGTGTGAGAGAGCATTTAAAACAACCCTGAGTATCAAGAACTATTCCCAGTATTTTAGATGAATTCTGATCAAAGCAGAAGAGATTGATACTATTATTTCTTTTGATCAAGATCAGGGGTTGGCAACCTATGGCCAGCAGGCCAGAGCTGGCCCATGGCATAAAATCATCCATCCCACACCCTTGGTCCAACTGCTGACACCACCACCAGAAGTGGCCACGAACACGTTTACAACAGCTGTGGATCCATTTACGCCACCGTTTACTGCAAGGGGAACACCAGTCTGGTCCTCTCAACCATCTTAGGAAGTGTGACCTGGCCCCTGACCTTAAAAGGTTGCTGACCCCTTATCTAGATACTTCACTTCTCTTTATATAGACTAGACCTGCAACAACCTTTCTTTTGGGAGGGGAACCACTTCACCCTATCGATTCATGTTTAATTTGTGGTTTATTAAGGCCCTAAGATTATTTTCTCACATAACACTGCCAAGTTTACCTAGCCCATATTTGTGAATCTAATATTTCCTGCTTAAAAGCAGAATTTCATATTTGTCCCTGATGAAAATCATTTTGTCTGTTTTGGCTCAGTTCTCTGATCAGTTAAGACAACCCGAATCTTGATTCTATCTTTTGAAGAACTATCCATGATTCCCTACTTGGTGTCACATGCTGTCTACAAATTTGAAGAGCAATTGCAATGCCAATTGCTCTTCTTGTCACAACTTGCCTGCATGCTGGTGGATGATTGGCGTTCTGCCCATCAAAGCAATACAAAGTGCTGGATCTCCCTGTACATGCCGTTATGGCTAAAGAGACAAATCAATATGCTATGAGTAATGTTAAATGACTGACTCTTGTGTGGGAGAAAAAAAGAAAACAATGCAGCCTTGGGTACCACTGTACCATCTGCTGGTGTTTATGTGGCATCAATAACAAGCAGACACCATGAATTAAAAGAGGATACATTGCCACAAAATTGAAGTTAGTTTGGATGGATATAGACAAGAAGCCTTGTTGTGCAAGAGACTTCTCAGCATCAATCACTTTAAAATCCATGGGAAATGATGATGATGAAGAAGATCTTGCCATGCTTTTATCACTGAGGATCTAAGTAAAATAATGTTGCAAACATTAATTACATTATTGTCCTGTTTCTGAAGGCCATACATATGAATGTCAAGTATGGGAGGCTTATGATCCTCCAAACATTGTTGCACTGCAAATCCTGCCAGCCAATAGCAAGGATGCTGAGAGAACTACAATGAAACAACCTCTGTAAGATGCCATGCTGTATGGGTAGAACTATAGGAAGGATGTTAATTCAGCATTAATTCACACATGCATTGACAACCCATTATACTGTATTTCAAAATTTACTCTTGTAACATTTTATGGCCCATGTTGGAACCAGTGAGTCATCACAGTTGAGAAAAAAGAGACAGTGCAGCTCATACCCTTGGTGCCCTAGATGGTGTCTAGGGACAAACTAGAGACTGCTGTGGGCATACTTTACTGAAATGGACCAAAAGAGACAGCACTGAATTAAAATGGAATTAAATTAAATTAATACTTGGCCATGAAGTTCTATGAGTGACCTTGGGTCAATCACCAAATCATGTCCTAACTGGCTTCATGGGCGTCTTGTGATAGTTAGAGGAAGGACTGTGTATCTTGAGCTACATGGGGTAGGCTATTTGCAAGGTAAAAGTGTGCCTGTCTGTCTGTTCCTCTGTCCCTCCATCCATCTATCCATCCTTTAATTTTTTTAATTATTTATAGGTTTATAAGAAAAAAATAAAAATACAGTCAAAAGAGAAAAAAAGAGAAAAGTATACATAAAAAATAAACTCATACATTAAAGAAACAATCCATTCTCATATTCTTCAATGAATATAATACACACATTGTATACAAGATCAAGAATCTGAACAAAATCATACCTAAATAAGCAAACATAGTTCTCCATTAATAACAGCCTTTAATTTTGGTGTCCCTTGCTAATTGTTGACCTGGTTTGGCAGCAGCCTGGTTTCATGATATGGGAATGTTGACGCAATGGGCACAGAAGAGGGTGGATTGAGAAGGATGGTGAAGGATAAGGGTGCCTGGCAGGCAATGGTCCATGGGGTCTCAAAGGGTCGGACTCAACTATGCGACTGAACAACAACAATTACCAAAATTTATTTATTTATTTATTTATTCTTCAAATTTATACCCCGCCTTGCTCAGGCGAACCTGACTCTAGGTGGCTTCCATAATATACAAAAGAAACAATATCCCACCAAAGACCCCCCCCCATACAAAATCCTCTATCGCCGCCCAAGGCCCCCAGGTTTCTCTCCCTCCAAGGCCGGTTGGCCGAGGGAGAGTCCAACAAGGTCCAACAAAAATTGGCGGCGTCTCGCGCGGCGGCGTCTTTGAGCCCTCCCTCGTCCAGGGAGGCTCCTTTTAACCTCCTCCCGGCCGGTGACAGGGGCCGGGGAGGCGCGGCAGCAGCGACGTCTCGCGCGGCGGTGGCATCTTCGAGCCCTCCCTCGACCAGGGAGGCTCCTTTTAACCTCCTCCCGGCCGGTGACGGGGGGCGGGGGGGGCGTCGTCGTCTTCGAGCCCTCCCTCGCCCAGGGAGGCTCCTTTTAACCTCCTCCCGGCTGGTGACAGGGGCCGGGGGGCGCGGCGGCAGCGACGTCTCGCGCGGCGGTGTCTTCGAGCCCTCCCTCGCCCAGGGAGGCTCCTTTTAACCTCCTCCCAGCCGGTGACGGGGGCCAGGGGGGGCGGCAGCAGCGACGTCTCACGCGGCGGCGTCTTCGAGCCCTCCCTTGCCCAGGGAGGCTCCTTTTAACCTCCTCCCGGCCGGTGACGGGGGCCGGGGGGGCGCGGCAGCAGCGACGTCTCGCGCGGCGGCGTCTTTGAACCCTCCCTCGCCCAGGGAGGCTCCTTTTAACCTCCTCCCGGCTGGTGACGGGGGCCGGGGGGGCGCAGCGGCAGCGACGTCTCGCGCGGCGGCATCTTCGAGCCCTCCATCGCCCAGGGAGGCTCCTTTTAACCTCCTCCCGGCTGGTGACAGGGGCCGGGGGGCGTGCGGCGGCGGCGGCAGCGGCGTCTCGCGCGTCATCATCTTTGAGCCCTCCCTCGCCCAGGGAGGCTCCTTTTAACCTCCTCCCGGCCGGTGACGGGGCCCGGGGGGGGGCACAGCAGCAGCGACGTCTCACGCAGCGGCGTCTTCGAGCCCTCCCTCGCCCAGGGAGGCTCCTTTTAACCTCCTCCCAGCCGGTGACGGGGGCCGGGGGGGCGCGGCGGCAGCGACGTCTCGCACGGTGGCGTCTTCGAGCCCTCCCTCGCCCATGTTATATGACAACATATAACTAATACAGAATTCCCTGCTAAAGTGTGCGTGCATGGCTATGATGTTGTGAGGTTTAAATTCTGTTCCCAGAGGGTTTATGGAATGATGGAAAAGGGGAGTAGAAGAGGAAGGCAAGGATGGAATGCTGATCCCAGACCAGAAATAGCGAATACTTTATTTGGCAGTAGCAGTGGAAAAATTTCTCATCTCAGCACGTTTTAAATCTTTGCACTGAAGTGATTTGCAGTGTCTCTAACAGCGCCAAAAACTCTTTGCTATCCAAAATGACTGACAATACAATCAATCAAAACAATGCATTGCCTAAACAACTGGGCCTTGCTGCACATTCTATAATAGTGTGCTTTGCTTAAAAAGAGCATCATCCTAGACAGGACCTAGAGCTATAGCACAGAGACAGATGTTCCAAAAGGTACACAAAATGGTGTTATTAAACATAGATCTCTAAAGAGATGTGTTAGTTCAGGAACCAGGGAAGTGATAATAGAGATCTTAAGAAAGAGGTTCTTTTGGACTATAGCTTTCTGTCTCACAGCATAATACATCTTTCTGGACTTTGCTGAAGAATCTCATCTACCAACATTTATGCACCTCATTACCAAAACATGAGACGATAGTCTTGTATAGGTTCCATCTTGTTCCATTTCCTTTAAGCTGAATCTTTATTGGTGTTGGTAGTGTCACAGAGAGACTGTGTTAATCTGCCTTTATATCAGAAGAAGAAAAGGGAAGAGCAAGAAAGAGAAAGAAGCAGTAGAGGACTGATAGAATATTACATTGAGCTACATGGCAGGAATAGACAGGAAAAATGAGACGTTAATTATTTGTTCCAGGTGGGCAGCAACAGGTTTGCATCTCCTGGGAAGGGGGGGAGTAGCAAAATTGGGTGGCCTCTGGGCAGGGGAGTGGTGAAATTGGGTGGCCACGCCTACCTCCCTGTCCTGCCCCATCAGGTTTTGTCCCTGCAAGTGGTTCAAAGTCTCCTTTGCTCAAAAGCCAGTCATATCCGACTTTAGGGTGCAGTGTTCATCTTCATTTACAGCCAAAGAGCCAGTGCTGCCTGTTTGCAGAAGTATACATGGCCATATAGCAGGCATGACTAGATCGCCCATGATGTAGGCTCCACCCATGATGTAGGCTCCACCCATGGCATAGGCTATGCCCACAATGTAGGCTCCGCCCACTGTTTGATAGCAATTTTTTTTGCTGCCCACCACTGTCTACTTCTCTTCTGTTTTGGCAATGGGAGAGGCTGTGTCTGAATTCAGCATTCATCAGAGTGTCTCTGCATTATATTTTAACTACAAAAAGGCCTAAGACATACATGATACTGTGTTGAACAAAAAAGTATTCCATTGGAAAAATATACCTGTAATGGATGTATTGTAGTAGCTTTTGTCCAGCTGTTTTTTTTTCCTTTTACACACTTACATTATACAGAAGGCAATAGTGACTTATGGACTGAGAAGTGAAATCTCATCCGATAATTTAGAGGAAGGCACTATCTCCTTGTGAGAGTAGTGAACCAACTTTAATAGAAAGTTGCTGAAAAGTGGAGATGTTGTTTACAACTCTTTAGGCAACTAAAATGCCAACTTTGTAGGTCCTGCTCTGTGTCTCTTCTGGAACAAAACATGACTTCTGTTGTGCTAAAATGTTCCATCTGACAGGATAAGACTTTCCTGCCCTATTCTGAGACACATTTCTATGATTCATTTTGCAACTAAATAAAAACCTTGAAGCCCTCCCCCCGCCGTAAAATAATTCCACATACAAAAAGAAGAAATAACCTACTAAACACAACGGACTTTGAAAATTCAACCTCACTTGTAAAGAAAAGCCAAACTATCTGATCGAGTTTTTTAAAGGAAGTGGTTTTTGCTCTCCTAATTATTTTAAAAACAATGCTCTGTGCCAAAGATGATACACAGTCACTCCTTAGACAGTGATTGAAGTACTGAAAAAAATCCAAGTATTGACTGTCGCTGAGACTGTTACTGATATGAGATGTAGAACAGTTTGCACCGTTTTCTTCACTTAAAAGCTAAAGATATGCTGCCATATGAGAAAATCTCAAGCAATATATTTAACCGTCTGGAGATACATTATGTTGGAGATCTGTGGAGTCCCCAAGTAACTTTAGTACAGTTGTACAGTAAAACTGTGGTTGTTTAAGTGGTTAAGACACTGAACTCGCTGACTGGAAGGTCAGAGTTCGATTCCTGGGTACCACATGACAGAGTGAGCTCCCATCTCTGCACCAGCTCCTGCCAACCTAGCAGTTCAAAAGCAAGAAATTGCAAATAGATAAATAGGGACCACTTCGGTTGGAAGGTAAACAGTGTTCCATGCACTCCAGTGTTGAGGCATGCAGTGATGGGATGTAACAGGTTCTCACCAGTTCTCCAGAACCAGTAGTAACTTTCCCCAGTGTTCCAGAGAACCGGTTGCAGCTTTTGGGGGGAACCACCTTCGGGGCTTATCTTTTCACTGGTTCCCCCATTGCGCATGCGCACCAAGCACTTGGTGTGCATGCACACCTACAGTGCTTGGTGTGTATGCACGGCCTCCTTGCTGTTCTCCTAAGAGGGGAGAAGAGAAGCTGCTAACCTGAAGCTCCCTATAGCCTTCTCCCCTAGATATCCTAGAGAACTGGTTAGGCAAAGAGTTAGTACCTAACTTCTTTAACTGTTAAAAAGTTGAAAAGTGCCAAAATGAAGCCATCTTGTGGTGAGTCCATTCTGTAGTTCCTTCCATCTGACCTAATGTGAGAAAGATTAGCCAGAATAAGCTTTAAGCTCTGGTTTAAAAGCTCTGGTTGATTTGTGTTGTGGGTGGGTGGGTTTATTTTATTTATTTATTTATTAAAATTTGATACCCCGCCCCAATCGGGAGGACCCGACTCTGAGCGGCTTGTATTTTAATGTATTATTTATTTATTTATTTATTTATTTATTTATTTATTTTATTTACGGGTTTGTGTTGTGGGTGGGTGGGTGGGTGGAGGGGTATGTGTGTATGTGTGTGCACACGTGCTTATTTTTATTTTATTTTATTTTTTATTTTTTTTAATTTTTTTTCTTTGGCCCTGCCCACAATGTCATGATGTCGGCTCTGCCCATGACATCATGATGTTAGCTCCGCCCACACTGTGATGATGTCATGGTGGGGTAGTAAAATTTTTGACATCCCACCACTGGGCATGCCTACCACATGTCCACAGAAACGTCTGCAGTCAGCACTGGCTCTTTGGCTATAAAAAGAGATGAGCACTGAACCCTAGAGTTGGATATGACTGGCTTTTGATAAAGATATGGGGGTGGAAGGAAGAGCCCCATGTCAAAGGCAAACAAATCTCAGTCTAGTTCCATGGTTCCCAATGTGGGGCACATGCCCCACCGGGGGGAAGGATTTGATTTTTAAGGAGGAGGCAATTTGAGAATGAGTTTAGACCAAGTTAATGGCCTTCTAGGGTTCCTTCACACGAGTAGGAGTTCACTTTTTGAATAATAAGAATTATATGACGTGTGTGTGTGTGAGTGAGTGAGTGTGTGTGTGTGTGTGTGTGTGTGAGAGAGAGAGGATTTTTGAAATGCTTAAATGGGGCATGGCCAAAAAACAGTTGGGAACCACTGGTCTAGTCTGTGTCTGGAGGAGAGATTGATGGAGAAAGTTGGTGCTCTAAAACAGAAAATAACTAAGATTTAATTGTAATAACAACAGAAATAGAATAATATGTTTTGGGATCCAAAGAGCTATTTTCAATATACGCAGCTCTAATATCTCTCCTCTCCATCATTTTTAGTAGTGCTCCACACAAACAATATCACAAACCAACCTACTCTTGAAACTCTTGCTACTTTAAAAAAAGTCATTTGTGTTTGCCTGTCTTTTTACTGAAATTCTTATGTTATGGTTAATTTCAGTGTCTTTTTAAAAACGAAATGTGATGTGGGACTTTATTTCCCAATGACACCATTTATACTGCCTTTGAGGAGGGCAGTGTGCACTGAAAAGTGTGCACTCCATACTGTTCTATAGGTAAGCAGGGATGTAGACAGACAAGAACAAATGAACCAAGTGGAAAGTACTTATAACCCCTGGCTTTGCTTCCCCTTTGCTTATCCTTCTGTATCTTTGTGAACTCCAACAACATGTTATAAACATAGAGCACTGCCTGATATTGAGTGAGAGCATCAGGTCCAGACAGCCCAATATTGTCAACTCTGACCGGCAGTGTGGAAGGCAATATTCTTTTCCAGCCCTGCTGGAGATCTTGGGGATAGAATCAGGGATCTGTCCTCAAACATGTTGTGGAAAGCAAGACTTGATCCTGTGGCCATGGCAAGCCACAGTCCTTTTTCATCCATCATCATCACCATCATCGCATGCCATCAAGTAAATTCTGACTCCCCCCCCCCCTCCCGAACTGTGCAACTTGCCCAAACCAACATATATTTGAGAGGACAGACAAGTTTTGAGTGGCAACAAAAAAAGTAATGAGTTGGCTGTGTGTTAACGAATATATACATTCCACAGGCATGGAACAACACATGGCTTCAAAGTATTGCGAACCGTGAGATAATTACCACACAACTGCTGAATAGCTAAGAATACAGCTTTGACAATGTTAGATTAAAAAAAAAATACTGGATTATTCACTATATGGCCACTACTGCTTGACTGAAATCTATTTATGAGGCAGAAAGTGACGACCGAGGGAATACAACAGAAGACATATGGACAAAATGCACCATTCAAAACTTGCACAACATCAGAAATCGGGAGCTGGTTGAGAAAGAAACAACAGAGCTACTCAGAAAGTGCCATCAATCTGATTAGCATCTCAGTTTAGACACATTTCAGAGTTTGGAAACATTCCTCTCTTGGACAAGAGCTCAGGGAATCCCCAGCCAGCATTGCAGCTGAAAAAAGAAGACATTTTGAAGCTCTTTACAGAATTAAATGCCATGTTTTGTAACCCATGCTTGTTCTAAGTAAGTTTTTATACCAGGAAACAGTGGGTAAAAAGGCAACTTTATAAAGCTGAGAATCACATTCTAAGTAATTATTAGGTAAATAGCTCAGGAAAGATAAGCACTAAAATACTCACATTTATTCCTCTCAGTTGTCTCTTGACACGGTGGTTTTGAAAGAAAGGTGAAGATATTTGAATATTTTCACAGAAACAAGGAATCCAGATATAACATGTATAGTTTATGGGATCTGTTTTGTCTCCTTTGAGATTGTTTTCAGGATTGTGGAGAGGGAAACTAAGAAAGCTAGTTTATTTCCTTTAGACTTCCAACAGCTGCCTCCCCCCCATGCTATTTTCCCTCCATTCACAGCACACAAGCTGGAGTGAAACACAAGATATTGTAGGAGGGTTTT
Source organism: Furcifer pardalis (assembly GCA_030440675.1). Lineage (NCBI taxonomy): Eukaryota > Metazoa > Chordata > Lepidosauria > Squamata > Chamaeleonidae > Furcifer > Furcifer pardalis. The sequence goes on along the minus strand of CP126890.1, from coordinate 71,309,636 downwards.
TTGAAAGGCTTATGTTCCAGAAAGGGGGAGGAAAAGTTTCCAAGACCTTAAGAAAATAAAAAAAAGTCATAACTGGTTGAAAAAAGCCCTGTCCTTTATGGAGCTTACCATGTGATAGCCGTGATCATGTGAAGAGATGTCCATCTGAGTTTGCTTGCTCAGCACAGAAAGCATTTCCTCCCTACCAATAACTTTGGGTGTGACTTTCTAGAGCAAGGATTCTCAACCTATGGCCTGCGGCACCATTTCATGTGGCCCACTGCCCTTGCTCCCACTGCCACTGCCCCTGGAAGAGACGGAAACAGCGATAAACATGTCTGCAGCTGTTGTAAATGCATTTACGGCAGCCATAAATGTGTAAAAACATGTTTATGACGCCCACATCTGCATTTTATGGTGGTGTTTATGGCAGCGGGGGGGGGGGACTACCAGTTCACCCCGTTCAACTGTCTGAGGGAGTGTGACCTGACCTGTGGCTTTAAAAGGTTGAGAACCCCTGTTCTAGACAGTGAAGTTCCCTCAAGCTAGATAGGGCTAAACTGAGTTGCTTGAAAGTGCAGTCTGACGTTTAGAATGAACCTTGCCTCCATGAAATAATTGGATGGTTATGGGATGGGAAATCACACTGCACCTCAAAATAACTCTATTTAGTTTATTCCCTCTCTTAGACTCTTTGCCCCAAGAAGGAAAGCTGATATTTTTGTAAGTGACATATTGTACTTGACACTGCAGTAGCACAAAATTTGATTCTTTAAAAGACTCCCCCTCTGCCTTCTCTTCAATTTCCCTTTAAGTGGGAGCACGGACAGCTGGATTCCCCACCCACCCTTTATTGGTAAGTGGCTTGTTATTTCATTGGTTTGCCACCCAAGTGCCATAGCACTGAATTGCTAGCCGAAACACCTTTCAGTACTGCTTTCGTTCCACTTTGGCAATCCTATATGTCAGAAACTGAAATAAAAGAGAACAATCGTACCTGTGCTAAAACAAAAACAACCCAGTAACCTGTGAGTGATGCAAAAATGAGCAGATAGCCATGGGAAAGGATTAGGCTGGTTCACAATTAATGTAGTCACCAGAAAAGAGATTGAGCCTCACCGTGCCAACAGTGGTTCAAAATGTGAAATAAAACACTGTTTCAGGGTCCAATATCCAGTGGCAGGCTCCAAAAATTTTTACTACCACACTGTGGGCATGGTATGCTGGGCTTGGCCAGGAAGAAAGCCCTGCATTGCACTTGAATTAGGACTACAGTAATACCCCGGATAATTCGAGTACCGTATAGCGCGAAAACTGCATAATGTGACAAGATTTTTGGAAAAATCTTGTATTGAATAACGCGATTTTAACGTTATCCAGAACAAGCGTATGCATGGGGGGGGGGGAGTTGGATTGGGTAGAACATCTACCCAATCCAACCCCCCCCGCCCCCACAATGTTTGGAAAGGGTACGGGGATCCTTACCCTTTCAAAACTTCGGGTGCGCAGCCTGCGTCGGTGGGGGTTAGCGCAGGATAAGGGGGGACCTCTGTATCCTGTGCTAACCCCCACCAACGCGCGCGCGCCTGCAAGCCACCCGATGTTCCAAAAGGATAAGGATCTTTACCCTTTCGGAACATCGGGTGAGGAGAGGCGCCTCTCCGCGGGGTCTCCCCAGCTTGGGAAAGAGGCGGCTTGGCCGAAATTCTCTCCCCCTGCGCGGGGGTGAGGATTTCAACCAAGCCGCCTTTTTCCTAGGCTCGCTATAGCAACGAAGATCGCACGTCAAGGCAATTGCCTTGACGTGCGATCCCCGTTTCGCTCGCCTAAACAAGGATCGGCTTTTCCGAATCCCCCCCTCCCCCGGGGGAGGGGGAAATTCGGAAATGCCAACCCTTGTTTAGGCGCTTTGCGATTTGAGTTTGGGGATCGCACTTCAAGGCAATGCTGTATAGCAACGGGGATCGCAAAGCGCCTAAACAAGGGTCGGCATTTCCGAATTTCCCCCTCCCCCGGGGAGGGGGGAATTTGGAAAAGCCGACCCTTGCCCAGGTGCACGAAACGGGGATCGCACATTAAGGTAAGGGATCAAAGCGGGGGGGTGGCACCCCCCACTTTGATCCCTTGCCTTGACGTGTGATCCCCATTGCTATACCCATTTGGTAGAAGAGGCTCCCACTGGTGCACCTTTTCGCGCGCGTGTGAGCGCCTCTTCTCAGGTTTTTTTTAGCATTGTTCGATGTACACCCCCGGACAACGCAAAAAACCGGACAAGATCATGACTTGTGGAACCATGTCATAACATTGTCTGGGGTACTAGTGTACTTTATTTCAAAACTTGGATGGGCATAGCCAGCCAAATTTCTACTGGCTCTGGCGAACTGGTGCGAACCTGCTGATGCCCACCACTGATATCCAATATATCTGACTGTACCTACAGAAAACAAAGATCATAGGGCCCGAAGGAAGGTGAGTAGGATCAATCTATGCACAATCTTCAGAACTTCTAATTGGCTATGCTTTCCAGCAGGCATCTGATGAGTCCGATGAGTCCATCACAGCCTTGAGTTTAGGTTACATCAGTGTTTCCCAACCTATGGCTTTTGGACTACAATTCCCTGAAGCCTAAGTCAGTACATTGGCTGATCAGTCCTTTGGGAAATTAACTTAGACTTCTGGGAACGGAAGTCCAAGAACCAAAGGTTGAGAAACACTGGGTTATACCTTGGCCATATGGGCTATTACAAGAAAACTGTGGGTGGTGTTTTCTTCTGTCACTCTCACAGAGCAGGTGCACATATTGACATAGCTCACCTACAACAGTAACCCCATGTGAACATCCTGTAGTCAGCCTTCCTTTCATCTCTTTGAATTACAGCTAAAAAGATTAAGTCAGACTAGGATGCCGATGCTTCATAAACTGGTGTGGTCAACAAACTTGATCATTCACTGCTCATCATTTACTCCACACCATTTATAAACACAAACAACCCCCCCCACACAGAGGTTAGGAGATGCCTTTGTCTTATTCTATTATTCTCTGCTTTTTGTTTCTGCACCACTTACCAGTTCTGTGCTTGTATCCCAGGATAACTAAATTTACTCAGAAAGTTGAAGTAAACCAGGTCTGCTGGATCCTGCTTTTCTTGTTGACACTCTGAGAACTCCAGGGAGTTAATAAAACGGGATTTGTCATGTCTAGAAGCATGATGAAACTCTTTCAGAAAGATAAACCCTTCTTGATGTTTGATAATTCAATCTTTAATACCACTTTTCATTAGGTTAACAGGCTTGTAATCTCTTTAAAGTAGAGATCTAACTCTTGCTACAAAGAGCCGAATAGTGAGTTGTTACGTATTTCCAGCGTTGCTATATCAAGTCAAAGCTTGGACATTGGCTAAAGCATCTAAAAAGGGAATCAAAGCTTTTGAAATGAAGATCTACAGATGGTTGCTAAAGATATCATAGCTTCACCATGTTACTAATGTAGAAGTGTTGCGCCGGATAGGTAAAGAACAAGAACTCTTTAAGACCATTAAGCAAAGAAAGCTCCGATACCTTGGCCACATCATTAGGAACAACATAAAGTATGGAATACTCCAACTCACTCTTCAATGAAAGAGCTCTGGGAAGAGGGGTCCTGGACGTAGATGGTCTTCATGGCTGAATATCCTGAGAGACTAGTGTGGCATGTCCTCGGAAGAACTGTTCCAAAGAGTTAAGAACAGGAAGACTATAGCCATGATGATAGTCAATATCTGGAATGGATATGACACCTGAAGAAGAATCTTCTTGATCTCCCATATAGTATGTTGTAAAAACTGGCATTGTATTAGCCACTTTCTGTCCACTTGCAAAAAGCATGATCTTAGGGGTATATTATATGTATTGTTAAATCAGCAATGCTATTTGATTTCAAGAATGTTCAGCTGAATGTCATTTAGGTGTGGTGATGGTTTGTCCCTCCTTATACCTTTTGTATCTATGGCGCTCTCACTGCCCCATGGTCTCTGTGTTGCCATTTAAAAGTATGCCTTTCAAGTTTGCTGACTAGGTTCAGAGATTTCCAGCTTTAATGTAAAATCTCCACCCCAATTGTTTCAAGCAGTAGCCATCTATGTGCATGCAAATTCTACATAAATCTGTCTTCTTTTTACTGCACAATCAGTTTTGATTATTTATACATAATTTTATGCCTGGGAAATACAAAATACAAATAAAAATAATGAAAATATCACGGCTAAGGTATCAATACATTCACAGTGTAGCACTAATAGGTGCACATAACACTAATATAATCATAGCTCATACAGTATTTCGATTAAGGAATGCTTGTTTAAATAAAAATGTTTCCCATCATGGCGTTTGCCTCAGAGCAGCAGTTAAGGTACCACAACATTTTTGTCTTTTTGTCTTCCTGATATGCTTGAAACACAGACTAACGCAGTTACAATTTCAAAAGTTTTATTCTGTGCAAGCATATTAGAGAGTAAACAAAACAGAAAGACAAAAATGTTGTGACACCTTATGTTGCTGTGAGGTAGACTGCAGCTGGCTCAGGGAGCTCCATACTCTCGTTCCCCCAGCCCTCCTCCCAGGGAAACCCCCTTAGGGTCCCCCATAACAAACCACATTGTGGTACCCTAAAGACTAGCTGCTGTATTGTAAGGTGAGCTTTTGTGGATCAAGTCCACTGGTTCTTTGGCTATAAACAGAGATGAGCACAGAACCCTAGAGTTGAACCCTAATACAACTGGCTTTCGAACAAGGGTGACCTTTACTATAGAAGTGTCATGACTTTGGCTATATCCTTGTTAAATATAATACTGTTCTAATTATGGGCTATCTAGAATGTATCTGACTCTAGGGTGTAGTGCTCATCTCCATTTACAGCCAAAGGGCCAGTGCTGTCTGTGTTTGCAGATGTTTTCATGGTCATGTGGCAGGCATGACTAGATTGCCCACTCAGTCACATGGCCATGTCTACAAAGGCCACACCCACAAAGTAGGTCACACCCACAACGTAGGCCACATCGACAGTGTGGTAGTAATTTTCTTTGAGCCCACCACTGTTTTTAGGTTATTAGAATCAACACCATTATAGCTGAGCTTCCTGTCCAGGAGAGGCTACAGTTTGTATACCAACTGAAGTTCATAAAAGGCACTTCAAAACTTTCCTGTCATAGGTCTCCAATGACAAACATGAACCCTCCAAGTTAGAAACTGATCCTTCAGTAGGAGTGGAGCCCATCCACAACAGATAATAAGTCCATGTCCTGGATTCAGGAACAACTGACCCACACAGCTCTCCTATTTTTGGATTTAATTTCCCCTACTGACTGTTTGTTATTGATATCTAGATACTAATCCTGGGCTTGCATTATAACAGATTTAGATGTCAGAGGAAGATTAGCATACTGAATTTTAATTTTTCTTTTGTGTCTAGATCAAACTTTTTACTGCCAAAATGAAGCCATTTTCTTCGCTTTGTTGTTGGCCAAAATTAAGTCTTCATCAGTGCATTTTTTTTTCTGGTAGCAATTGCAGACCAACAAATGAGCCAGATTCTGTATCTCTCCACAGTCACACAGCACGTTGTTGTCTAGCAGCTCCCACTTGAGCATATTGATCTGACATTTAGGGACTCCAGCCCTCAACCCATTCAGGGTCCTCCCAGTGACATAGAGGAGGTTGAGTTCCACAGCCATATCCTCCTTTATTGTTATTCCTTGTCCAGTGAACCCCTTCCTCCATCTTCTAATTTGTGTACCCTCAAGAATGTTTGTTCTTGCCATAAAGCTCTTCCTGGATCTGAGTCGGTGGACTTGAAGCTCATATCCATTCAGAAGATGTCAAAGGTCTTGCTTCATTCTCTTGGCATTTGCATTTTGCTGCAAATCTCCTAATACACCCATTCAGCAATTTGTTTTAATGTTAAACATTAAAGGTGGGATGGCATCATTCATAATTTCACAGCTTAATTCCAAAAGCAGTAGTGATTCTATGTTAACCTGTTGAAACTAACTCCCAAAGTAGAATGGAAACCACTGAGGAATCCTGCCACAGAGAATACTAAGGTAAAATAGAATTTAGCTGCCAGTCGCTTCACCATTTTGCTAACATTTGAGTGACCACAAAATCATTGTCTTAAAAATGTTAAAGGAATGAGAACCTTTTAAAACTTCCTCTGCAGTGGTAAAACTGCTGTACTGCAAACAAAAGGTTGTGAGTTTGATCCTGACCAGGGCTCAAGGCTGACTCAGCCTTCCATCCTTCCGAAGTTGGTAAACTGAGTATCCTAGCATGCTGGGGGCAACAGGCTAATTAACTTGTGAACTGCCCACCGCTATGGGGTGGTTTAGAAGTGTAATTGCTTTGCTTTAAACCAAATGGTCAGAATCTTATTGGTTTTTCAGTCTGGTGTAAGCAGAAGCTGCAACAGTGAGTTATCAAGATGACAAATTGTCACCTGTATCCTTCATCCTATGCCACTTACATGGGTTGATGTACAATGAAAGGTACAAGTTGCAACTTATTATTTAGTAGCAGTTTGCTGCTGGAATTTATAGCAATGCACTTATGCCAGTGTAACTAACCAATAGGAATCTGTGATTAACATTTGGTTTAATCTACATCTGCATGACAAAACCTTGGAAATGCAGAAAACAGTCAGAAGAGAAATAAAAGGAATTACATTTGGCACAAGCAAGAAGGAACTCCACAAACGGCAGTACTGGAAAATAATGTAACTCAATAAAACATGATGAACACAGGAAATGGTACAAAAACACAGGAAGCTAATCATGGTCTATTAGCTGTATTGCCTTCCAAAGGATGTTTAAACCCTGCACCACCGACAGTTATTAGTGAGTTCCAAACACCAGAACAGCTGGAAATTTCTAAACACTCAGATGTATCTAAACAGCAGGCAGCTAAGGATCTCATTAAGGTCTCCTTACCTGGAATATTTCAATAAGAAGATACATGATGTGCTCTTGTCTTCTGAGAAATCTCTACAAATTATTTTTAAAATTGTTATTTCCTCCCACAAAAAAAGTAGGAAGCAAAATATGCTAAACATTTGACAGTAGGATCTCATATCTTCTTACACCATCTGACATTTGGGCCACCACTCCATCTTCTATCCATGACAATGTGATTTTCTTTTGCCATAAGCTGGCACGGTGATCACTTCTGCACGTCCCTCGGCATTCTTGGTTTTGAATGTCAACTTCTGCTGCAAAATGCCAGCCAGCGACAATTTATTTTTAAACAGAACATAATTTGAGAAGAAAAAATATGTGATCCAGAAGGAACAATGGGTTGGATCCAGCAACAGCCTCCAACAGACAGAAGAACTCCTTCTGTCAGTAGGAAGCATTTGACCTTGCAGAAGTTTCCACAAGCTGAACTCGACAGGACAGAATATTTACCATTTTGTTCTTCCCCCTAAAAATGTGGAGGGTTCAGAGGCCCATTAGAATAGTGGGATCTGTACAAAGAGTATCGAATCAACAGATATCACCTCCCCGTGGGGACAGTTGCTTAGGAGGAGGATTCTGAACACAACTCTGCTTAGGGACTCTCTTGCTTGCAGAATTAAAACTCTGGACCCAATGTTTGAAGATTCAGAAACTGGTAGAAGGGAGGGAAATGATGTAGTAAAGGTCACCCTTGCTCCCCACCCTTGTGTGGGGAGTTGAAAGAGGAACAGCCCCACCCCACCCCGTTGGCTGATATGAACATGCTAATCGCCAACTGGGTTTTTAGTCTATTTGTTTAGTTTATTTGTTGCGAAGATTTTAACAATGTTTTTCATGTGGAGTTTTTAGTGATATGTTGGGACTTTTTATACGGGTTCACGTGCAATTGGATTGTGAGCTGCCCAGAGTTGCTTTGGTGATTGGGCGGTTATACAACCTAAACAAACAAACAAACAAATAAACAAACAGTTGTATTTGACTCTAGGGTTCGGTGCTCATCTCTGTTTACAGCCAAAGAGCCAGCACTGTCTGCATCTGAAGATGTTTCCGTTGTCATGTGGCACTAGACACCAAAGCACACAGGCTATTACCTTCCCACCAAAGCAGTACCTATTTATCTACTTGCAATGTATTGCTTTCAAACTGCTAGGTTGGCAGGAGTTGGGACAGATTCCGTTGTGTAGCATGCGGGTCTCAAACTGCTGACCTGCTGACTTTCCAGTCATTAAATTCAGCGTATTAACCTCTAAGCCACCAGTCTCCTAAATGATGTAGTATAATGGACCAAATTTACTTTGTATATCAATATGCAACTTTTCAGGTTTCAAAGAACATTCCGGACAAAACTCTATAAAATCTGAAAGATTGTACAGTAATACCTCGGATAACGTTTACCTCAGATAACACTAAAATCGCATAACGTTAAGTAATCTGGGGAGGAGAATTGGATTGAATAACATTAAGGTCCTATGGGATGGATGGGATAACAACCGCTAAAGCCTGTGCAGTTACAATGTAGCTTTAATGTTATCCGATCCATCCCATAGGATTTTAATATGCATTGGATAACACTAAAAATTGGATAACACCAAGACTTGTGGAACCAAGTCTTAGCGTTATCCGAGGTGTTACTGTATAGTGTTTATCTTTCATCCTGTGACAGACATATTACACAGAACTGAAAATACAGCAACAAAGTTGTGCAATCTCCAGATCTAACAATACTTTTTAAAAAATCAGTACATTTTCAATTATTTTGCCTTGCATTTTCTTCTAAATTGTAAAGCTCACACACCTTTCTATGACACCACCACCACCTACTGTGTTTTATGTCAGCATCCCACATCAACGAGCAAAGTTATTCATCCCTGATCAAGTCTCCTCAAAGAAAATATTCTGAGTCCTTGAAAATCATGAAATGAGCTTTATTATCATTCCTCTGTTACAGAAGATTTTCTGGGCCTAAGAACAAGATCTTTGACGGAAGTAGCCATTTCTTGCAGTTCTTTTCGGATTGCTTCTGTACTTTCTTCTGCTTCCACATTCTTATCCACTGAATCGTCATCACCTTGACCTATCTTCTTATTCTGATTGATCAATTGTTTTACTACTAACCCCTGGTATCTGACAAGAAGTGAATGCTGATCCTGGAAATATATATACAAAAAAAAAAAAGGAGAGTACTGTATCTACTAAGAAGACAATTAGGATAATTTAAAAGAAAAATCAATTTGTTTATTAATGAACAAAAGGAGAGGAAGAACTTGCAACAAGGGACATTTTTGTGAGAATATCTCTGAGCTGAAATCTAGCAGCCAACTAAATGAGATTGTTTTAAATTCTCTTAAACAGTGTTAAGAGAATGGCCTAAAACAGTGTTTCTCAACATTTGGTTTTTGGACTTCAATTCCCAGAAGCCTAAGTCAATTCCCCAAAGTCCGGATCAGCCAGTGCACTGACTTAGGCATCTGGGAATTAATGTCCTCTTGTGGGGTGTGGGCCATACATTGGGAAACACTGGCCTAATACCATTGTCATTGTAATTGGTTGGGCTGAGCATAGGTAAAGGTTTCCCTTGCTCGAAAGCCACTTGTATCCGACTCTAGGGTCCAGTGCTCATCTCTGTTTCAAAGCTGAAGAGCCAGCGCTGTCCGCTTCTGCAGATGTTTCCATAGTCGTGTGGCAGCCATGACTAGACACCGGAGCGCACAGAACGCTGTTTACCTTCCCACCAAAGTGGCCCCTATTTATCTACTTGCAATGTCTTGCTTTCGAACTTCTAGGTTGGCAGGAGCTGGGACAGAGACAGGAGCTCATTCCGTCCTGCAAGTACTTGGGAATCAAACTGCTGACCTCCTGCCTTCCAGTCAGCATCTTAGCCACTTGAGCCACCAGTGCACAAACAGTAGAACAGGTTTCAATGCAAATGTGCATTCCAGTTATGCATCCTCTTGAACAATTGCACCGGACACTATCTTGGCGGAAACCCTACAAAATGTACACCTGCTAATGATATTGGTGGACACAAGCCCTGAGTTACAGCTCTCTCTGCAAGACTGTATCACCAAGGAAGAAAAAGTGCACGTTTCAATTTCCACAGCTCCCATGCCATCTCACAGATACTTTTTTTTGTTATTACCTTGCAGCAGTGATGGCCAACCTTGGCACTCCAGGTGCTCTTGGACTTCAATTCCTAGAAGCCCAAGTCAACACACCTGCTGATCAGGGCTTCTGGGAATTAAAAGTTCAGAAACACCTGGAGTGCCAAGGTTGAGCCATCACTGCCTTAAAGAAGTCAAGGAACATGTTTCATTATAATTCAAGTATGTGGGGAAAACTAAGGTAGCTGAACTGCAAACATTTAACAGTGCAATCCGTCTGTATCTTTTCTCACCCTCCCTTGGCCTACAATAGCCAAGACGGAACTTCACTCCCAGCATGCAAGCCCTTGGGGCTTTGGAACCAGTCAGCACAAATGCATCCTTGTACAGTCATGCATTCACACGTACACCCCTATACCTATTCTCTGGAAGCGAAAGGAAGTTCCACCATGGCAAAGCCTTCCTACTCCCAAATAAGCTCTTCTCTTACAGACAAAAGCTCTTGTGCCCACCAATGCATATGATTGTGCTGTAGGCCATTCAAAACCAGATCCTCTGAATGCCAGCACTTGTAAAGAAGAAAATACGTGACAGTTAGAGAATGGGAGCCCCAATCTAAAAACTCATTCTGTATCTGAGTGCAAATACCTCTGGGATCTTTGTACTCAAGAAGGCAATGATTTGTGGCACACATCTTCCTGGTGCATGAAGCATGCAGTGGGTTGAGAACTGGAACAGCAAGACTGATGTTAGGTGTAGAACGAGGGCAGGATCCTCTGTGACTTTTAGGTGCTCAATTAGAGCCTGTCTGTGTTGGAATAGGATTTGCCTACAATAAGGAAGAAGATGAATGATTCAAGAGACTTCAAATGCCCCTTTTGTTCACAGGAAGCTTTTCCAAACAGTAGAACAAAACACAATTACTAAAAAAGAAAACCCCCACTGATTTCAATAGGATTTATTCCATAAGCATGTTTAGGAATGCATCCTAACTCAAACAACAACAACAACATCTTGCTAAGCAACCTTCTCCAGTTTAGCTGCAAACACCTGGTACCATCAAGAAAGCTAAGGAAAAGAACTGGAAAGTTTCACTGAAAAGTTAGATCAGACAGTAAACAAAACAACAAAAACAAAAAAAGTTGAGACTAACTGCTGTTTTTTAATGTTAGCTTTTGTGGATCGACTCCACTTCCGTCAGCCATAGGAGTGAGACTTCAAGGCATCAATTTATACAGAGGTAAATTGATGCCATGAAGTCTCACTCCTATGGCTGACGAAGAGGACTTGATCCACAAAAGCTAACATTAACATTCAGCAGTTAGTCTTTCAAGTGCCACAACATTTTTGTTTTCTTTACTCTCTGATAAACTTGAAACACAGACTAACACGGCGACTATCCCAAGAAACGGAAAAGTTATTTTCATTAACATACACCGGCTGAAATCCTGTTGAGTAACGATGTGGGCATAACTCAACATTATGCTTGCGAAGGGTGCCAAATGAGCCAAGGTCGAAGTACTGTTCATGAAGCACTTCCAGGGGCCCATCACATCATGGGCAGCAAGCAGACTTTCCTGGCTAAAGTAACTCAAAGAAAAACACTGGTCCCAGTGCTGGACTGTCTTCCCCCATTTCATCCCTCTCTACAGTCTTTCAGTCAGTGTTTTTGTAAAACTAATTAGAAAGGAGGGTGGGAACACAGGAGAATTGCTTGCTTTCACCCCCCCCCCCATAAAATGTCCAGTAAATGGGTACTTTTGCCATTACAGATTCTGGTCATTTAAAAAATATATCATAATATTCCTGCAAGCATCAGGACTAGCCCACTAATAACAAAGTGGATAAATTTAATTATCTTAAAAAGTGATCATTCAATGCGCATACTATGAAAAAATATTGATTGATTGATTGCATTTTTATACTGCCTATTTGGGAAAGTTCCCACTCTGGGTGGTGCACTTATAAGTAACAAAATAACATAATAAAACATGCAACAAAATAAAAATAAAACAACCAAATAAGTACATCCTAAAATAAAATACAGTAAAACCCCTACTTACGTAAAAAGTCTGTTCCGTAGGCTTTTATGTAAATCGGTTTTTACTTAACTCGAACCAAACCCATAAGGAAAAATGAATTTTTATATAACTCGAAGCAAACCCATAGGAAAAATGATTTTTTTTTACTTAACTTGAAGCAAACCCATAGGAAAAATGAATTTTTTACTTAACTCAAAGCAAACCCATAGGGAAATGATATTTATGTAACTCGGAGCAACCCCATAGGAAAAATGATTTTTTAATGTAACTTGAAGCAAACCCATAGGGAATTGTGTTGTGTAAATTGGGACATTTATATAAATCAGGACATGATTTTAGTGCAAAAATCATTATGTAAGTTGAATTTTATGTAACTCGAGGCATATGTAAGTCGGGGTGTTACTGTAACATAAAATAACTGGCATCTGGGGGCACAGAGGGTCAACTGACTGGCTAGGTTATTGTTCATGGGGTAATGTTTTGAAAAAATGATGGGTAAACAAACACTGCAAGTTACCTTTCTTTCTTTTTATCTCCCTTTTTCACCATGATATCACAAGCTTCTGCAGCTGTGTCAAGACAGGAAACAAACTCTTCCAAACTCTTCAAAAAAATAAAAATACAACACTTATGCAAATTAAAACTCCAGTTCTCTGCTGACAGAAACATTTCCATTCACAGTAAATGAAGTAGCACAGGAGCAAAGAATCCAGAAGACATGCATACATTGAAAGGAACAAGAAATGATAACTAGATACAATAACAATGAAATACAATAAAAATACAATTGGTACCATTTAGTTACTTCGACCTGGTAGGTTTATAAATAACTGATTTTTAAAAGCACTAGAATGTCTATTTGCTTCTCTCTTAGAAGTGAAAAGTTTATTATTATTATTATTTGTTTCTCTGGTAAAGAAAAACACCACTAATGACATTTGGAAAGGGAAAGAGTGATCAGAATAATAGCAGAATACCATGCCTCAAAAAGAAAAGAAAAATAAATAAATAACACTAAACTTAAATCATTTTAATGCCATTCTAAAGCAAAACTACATCTCCTTGTTATCTACTGATGCCTTCTACTAAGGCTGACAGAGGTTCACCTAATAACCTCCTAATGCGAGCATTTCCGATTCCTCTCTCCACTGAATACTGAAATAAAAAAATTGATATCCATGGTTCATCTACACCAATTCTTTCATATTTCACTTTTTACACCTGTAAGTAAAAAGCACTAACTGAAACTTCATCTCTTGATTTGTCCAGCTGATTGTCTACCTGTTTTGAAATGGATTTGCAAGGGACTAAGTGAAGGATGGAGTCAATTAATAAACTAAGATCTATAAACAGAAGAAAATTGTTCTTGTCCAGTAGAGTAGAACTTACCTTGCCATTCAGAGAAATATGGAGTTTCGTCAGAGGACTTCTTGTCTCTTCAGATAGTGTGCTTAAAATCTTCTTCCTGACCTGCAAATGATGGAAGAAAATCTTTAAGTAATCAAGCAACAAATTTATTTAGACATTATATTTCAAAGAGATTATGGGTTTTTTTTTTAAAAAAAATACTCATTGTTATCTACAAACTGTCACTATTATGTGTGGTGGAGACACAGAGAGAGGATCAAGGCTGTTTCCTTTAATTTTCTTGTTCTCATATACCAAAGCAATATGGGACTTGGGGATTAGTAGTGTTATTCTGGGAAAATGGTACCAAAAATTAAGTTTGCTTGCTTGGTCCCATGAAGGGACATACATATGTGGCAACAACTTAATTGCAAATTATGAAATCAACTTTCACCTTTGCAAAAACTAGAACAGCAGCAGCAGCAACTTATAGTACAGAAATCTACTCCAGCACAATACATGCCAATGACAAAGGCCAGACAATGAGAGACTGGGAGGCAAAAAAAGATTTGTCTCTTTATTTATGGATACAATAGAACCCCGAATAACGTTATGACTTGGTTCCACAAGTCCCGTCGTTATCCGGTTTTTAATGTTGTGCGATACATTGCTCACACAATGTTAAAAAAAGCCCTGTTTCCCTGGAGGCTGCAGGAAGCCAGAACGTCGGGATTTGAATCCTGACATTTTGGCTTGCTGCTGCCTCCAGGGAGGTGGGGGAACTTTGGAAACAGCTTGGAGCGGGTTTCCCCACCTCCCTGGACCCGGCGGGGGGTCAGAGACCCCAAAATTGGTAAAAAAAAAAAAACGTCCGTTTTTTTTTACCAATTTTGGGGTTTCTGACCCCCCCCCCCGCCGGGTCCAGGGAGGTGGGCAGACCTGATGCAAGCTGTTTCTGGGCTTCCCCGACGTCCTGAGCCAGTGCAGCAAGCCAGAATGTCAGAGTTCGAATCCCGACATTCTGGCTTGCTGCACTGGCTCAGGACGTCGGGGAAGCCCAGAAACAGCTTGGATCGGGCCCCCACACCTCCCTGGACCCAGCGGGGGGGGGGGGGTCAGAAACCCCAAAATTGGTTAAAAAAACGGATGTGTTTTTTTACCAATTTTGGGGGCTCTGACCCCCCCCCCCCGGCCGGGTCCAGGGAGGTGTGGGGACCCGATCCAAGCTGTTTCCAAAGTTCTCCCACCTCCCTGGAGGCTGCAGCAAGGCAAAATGTTAGGATTCGAATCCCGACATTCTGGCTTGCTGCAGCCTAAAAGAGGGTGGGGGAAGTTCAAAATTAGCGCGCATTGGATCTCCCGACCTCCCTAGAGCCGATGTGCACTAATTTTGAACTTCCCCCACCCTCTTTTAGCCTGCAGCAAGCCAGAATGTCGGGATTCGAATCCTGACATTTTGCCTTGCAGCAGCCTCCAGGGAGGTGGGAGAACTTTGGAAACAGCTTGGATAGGGTCTGCCCACCTCCATGGACCGTTTTTTTTTTACCAATTTTGGGGTTTCTGACCCCCCCCCCCCCGCTGGGTCCAGGAAGGTGTGGGGACCCGATCCAAGCTGTTTCTGGGCTTCCCCAACATCCTGAGCCAGTGCAGCAAGCCAGAATGTCGGGATTCGAACTCTGACATTCTGGCTTGCTGCACTGGCTGAGGACGTCGGGGAAGCCCAGAAACAGCTTGGATCGTGTCCCCTGCCTGCTCCAGAGAGATCAGAGGACCCGATCTACAGCTGCAGGGTGGCTGGGGAAGCTGACGGGGACTCCCTGTCGGCTTCCCTAGCCACCCGCCCTTGCCTCCGCAGCTGTGGGGTGGCTGGGGAAGCTGACGGGGGAGCCCCCCGTCAGCTTTCCAGCCTCCCCACCCCTGCCTCCGTAGCTGCAGGGTGGCTGGGAAGCTGAACGGAGAACCCCGTTCAGCTTTCCACCCACCCTGCTGCTAAGAACGACTGTATCGGATAACGTTAAAATCGTGTTATTTGAAACAAGATTTTTCAAAAAATCTTGTCACGTTATACGGTTTTAGCGCTATAGCTACGGTTATATAGCGCTATATAGCGCTATATAATACGGGGTATTACTGTATTGAGCATATTTGTGGAGTATTTCTGCCTCATTCTAGATATCACAACCAAAGAAAACAGAAATGTATGTAGAAAATTTATAACAATTAGGACATCGTGTCATACAGTTATTTAAGAAAATAAAAGTGGAGAAAAATGAATTTATATACCTCAGCTGTAATTGTAGTATAGTCTTCTGCTGCCATCATGAGATCAGCAGCTAGGTAATTGAAAATAAGATTTGTGATGTCTGTACAAACTGTCTTTAGCATGTGTTTGGCAATGTTACTTTGTGTCTCATCTGCAAAATATAAGACATCTGCAATTGAAAAGCAGGATTGGGAACCAACGCAACCCATGATCAAATCTGCCTTAGTCTCCAGTCATGATAACACTCTTCTAATAAGCAGCAATGTCCAGTGAGCTTTCTTCTAGTCACAGTGTACCAACCTTCCAGCTGCTTTTAACAGTGGCATCAAAAAAGCATGAAAGGCCTATGAATGTTACTGGAAAGGTCACACAAGATGTTTCAGATTAGGCCATTTGATTCAAGCAGAGAAAGGAAGGATTTAACTTGATTCTTATTGGCAGCTCCATGTAGATCAGTGTTTCCCGACATGCGGCCCATGCTCCACAGTACATTGGCTGATCAGTACTTTGGGGAATTGACTTAGGCTTCTGGGAACTGAAATCCAAAAGCCAAAGGCTGAGAAACACTAATATAGATCACGAATTGTAGAATTTAATGATCATCAATACAAAAATATCTGAGCAGAAAAAGAGGTAGACGGGAGTGAAACGAAAAAGAAAGCCACAGCTATAAAAGAGGAAAGTTTAACAAAAAGGATGGGCATTGTGATCAAAACATCAGCAGAGAGAGAATCCAAAAAGAAAACCAGCTACCTGCTAATGAACTAAACAAAAAGCCCTACACCTGAAGGAGACACAGAAGTTAGAAAAAAAGGAGAACTATTTCAACCACTGTGTAATAAGGAACAGCATCTTACTGCTCTTTAAACCTTAGAAAAGCCTAAAATGTTCACAGAGAAACAGCCAGAACAATCACTGTGAATTCCTATTTCTTGGTTTTATTCCAACTTTTTTCAATTTGCTTTTTTGCAGGTCTTTGTAAACAATCACTGTGATCCTGTTGCTTGTGTAGTATGTTCCAACTGGAACAGACTTACTCAATCAGTGTAAGGACTTGGTGAGACAACTCCTCTGTAAATTCCATTGGTTTCTTGGGCCTACTGTAGTTGAGACTTACTATGCCAAGCAACAGGATTCCGCCAAATAATCTCCTAGTAACAGAGTGTGGTAGCTTAGTGATTAAGACACTGAACTTAATGATTGGAAGGTCAACAGGTTGGCAGTTCAAGACCAGAGTGCTGCATGACAGAATGAGCTTCCGTCTCTGTCCCAGCTCCTGCCAACCTATCAGTTTGAAAGCAAGAAATTGCAAGTAGGTTAATAGGTACCACTTTGGTGGGAAGGTAAACAGCATTCCGTGTGCTCTGGTGTCAGCCTGTCACATGGACATAGAAATGTCTGCAGATTCAGACAGTACTGGCTCTTTGCCTGTAAACAGATATGAGCACTGAACCCTAGAGTCAGATAAGACTGGCTTTCAAGCAAGGGTTACCTTTACCTTTACCTAACAGAGTGCTAAACCATGTAACTGTTTTAAAAATAAAATGGTTTAATGACCTGTAAAATACTTGGCTCCTTTTTCAAATAACCGGATATTATTATACAAGTTTGAAACCTCCTCCTGCAAGTCCTTCATAGTCTTTCTTCTGCTAGCTCCTGAGTGAGCAGAAGTTGAAGACATGAATACAGAACGTAACTCTTCCTGATACCTCTTTGTCAGGGGCCTAAAATGGAGAAAGGAAAAGGAGAGATTAACAAGAATAGTAATAGTAATAGAGCCTCAAAGCAAAAACAACACAAGTAGAACATATGCACTTTAATTGGGCAATGGCTGACACCAAACTGACTCTTAGCATGTTATGCCACTGGCAAGGATGTGGAGAGATACAGCCCTTTCACTGGTCTGCCGATCACTGTCGGAAACCTACACTGATGAGGACTTAAGTTTGGCCAACAACAAAGGCAAGAAAGCGGCTTCATTTTGGCAGTCAGAAGTGTGATTGGGAGGAGGAGGAGGAGGAGCCTCACCACTACTCGTAAGGAGTTCATAGCTTTTTGTAAAAGGATGGTTGTGGCATGGAGTAAGGTGCAAACACCCTACTGCTGGCACATTTAACAATAAAGAAAATGCAAAGCATAGTTTAAGATCTTCTGTTGCCACTGGCTTTTTGTATGCATTACAATAACTGCAGCACAGTTATCAACACAAACTTCTCAGTCCTGCCTCTGCTCTTTCCTTTTGACACAAAGGGCAGGGACAGCTCCAAGCCTGAGGGCGAGATGCCTTCCATTACTCTCAAGTCAGTGATCTTCTTATTCTTCACCAGGCAACAAGCAATGACAGAACTGGCATGCAATGGAAGCCCAGAGCTACCTAGCAGGATAAACCATGACTAGAAATGGAGATTAAGATCGAGCCAAGACAAAGGAATGTGATTACCTTATTAGATGCTCAGCAAGTTCTGTTATTACCTCCTCTGGACAATCCTTTACATGGTTTCTTAAAACATCTTCAATCTCTTCCTGAGTCATGAAAGGGATCTCATGGTGCTTGCTCCGATCTATAATGCCATAGCACAAAAATGGTATGTTTAATTTACTTAGGATGCTCCCGGGAGAAACAATGCATAAGAGTGTTACTGTAAGACTCAATGTGAAGCAAATTCCTGTAAATTTTTGACCACTTACAGTTGTCCCCAAAACAGTACACATGCTGAATACCTGCTCTTCAAATTATTTTAAAAATTACTATCATAAATTCATGACAGAGCCCTAAATTTTCCTTCTTCTCTTTTGAATTTGTGGAACAATTAATTCAGAACGGCTTAATCCAACTTACTTTGCCTAAAGTCACATACTACTACTCCGTATTGCTTACAGCCATTTGCTGTAAATAATTTGTCTACATACTTACATGATACAAGTATTTGATGTAAAAGATCTACATAATTAAAATATTCAGATGAATATTGAAGGCTCTATTTTCACTTCCATTTGTATAATAGTCAAGTTTGATTCCTACAAGCAGCATTTATATGCGGTAATTAATGGACTTAATAATGCCATTCAAATAACAATATTTTTTTAAAGGGGCACAGTGATACATTTGGTATTTTATGGAGGAATTTATGTGTACCCTGATGGTGCAGCAGTTAAACTGCTGTACTGCAAACAAAAGGTTGTGAGTTCAATCCTGACCAGGACTCAAGGAGGACACAGCCTTCCATCCTTCGAAGGTCAGTAAAATGAGTACCCAGCATGTTGGGGCAAAATATTACCTTGTGAACTGCCCAGGGAGTGCACGAAGCACTATAGGGTGGTATATAAGTGTGATTGATATGTGTGTGTGTTTATCTACACATTATGTATTTAGTTGTACATATGTACAGTGTGTGTGTGTGTACCTGTACTTATATACAGTATATGCAAACATTATGATAAGGATGCACTGAATATTGACTTTCTCATTTTTGGCATAAAAAGGTGTCTTGACATACTGAAACGTCCCTAGCAACAATGCAATATTTACAAGATTGCAGCAAGAGACTATAGGACTGTGGTGACTTAGTGGTTAAGACGCTGATCTTGATAACTGGAAGGTCGGCGGGTCAGCAGTTCGAGACTCAAGTTCTGCACAACAGAGTGAGCTTCCGTCTCTGTCCCAGCTCCTGCCAACCTATGGTAACAGTTCAAAAGCAATAAATGACAAGTAGATAAATAGGTACCACTTCAGTGGGAAGGTAAACAGTGTTCCATGCATTCCAGTGCTTAGTCATGCCTGCCACATGTCCACAGAAACGTCTGCAGATGCAGACAGTGCTGGCTCTTTTGCTATAAATAGAAATGAGCACTGAACCCTAAAGTCAGATATGACTGGCTTTCGAGCAACGACGATCTTTACCTTTACCTAACAAGAGACTGGTGTAGTCAAAATCAAAACTACAAACTTGTGTTGCTTGCTTGTGATTCCTCATCGCTGTCGACTTCCTTCCGAGCCTTCTTCTTAGTTTTCTTTATCTTGAATTCTCTGGCATTTCCACCACTAGCACCTCTCACGCTTCCAGTGCCCTCTGGTGGAAAAATGATTGGGTTAGCAGTCCATGAAGTAACACTGAATCAGGTGGTGTCTTCACAAACACAATGAAACAGAAATGAGATCCATGTAAAAGCAAAGGAAAATGGTAATGCTATAAATATTATTATAAAAGTAAACAACAAGTAGCTACAGCTTAAACATAATAAAGAAAAATGCAGGATCAGCAATATAGTAATTTTATGTTTATTCTGTCTTCCGACTTCATCAGTAAAGCAAATTGAACTACACTAGTACCCCGGATAATGATGAGACTTGGTTCCACAAGTCTCGTCGTTATCTGGTTTTTAACGTTGTGCGATACATTGATCACACAACGTTAAAAAAAGCCCTGTTTCCCTGGAGGCTGCAGCAAGCCAGAACGTTGGGATTTGAATCCTGACGTTTTGGCTTGCTGCACTTGCTGAGGATGTTGGGGAAGCCCAGAAACAGCTTGGATCGGGTCTTCCTACCTCCCTGGACCCGGCAGGGGGGTCAGGGACCCCAAAATTGGTTTAAAAAAGGATGTTTTTTTTTTTTTTTACCAATTTTGGGGTCCCTGATCCCCCTGCCGGGTCCAGGAAGGTAGGAAGACCCGATCCAAGCTGTTTCTGGGCTTCCCCGACGTCCTCAGTAAGTGCAGCAAGCCAAAACGTCAGGATTCAAATCCCAATGTTCTGGCTTGCTGCACTTGCTGAGGACGTCGGGGAAGCCCAGTAACAGCTGTAGATCGGGTCCCCTGCCTGCTCCAGAGAGATCAGAGGACCCGATCTACAGCTGCAGGGTGGCTGGGGAAGCTGACGGGGACTCCCTGTTGGCTTCCCTAGCCACCCGCCCTTGCCTGTAGCTGTGGGGTGGCTGGGGAAGCCGATGGGGGAGCCTCCCCAGCTTTCCAGCCACCCCACCACTGCCTCCGTAGCTGCAGGGTAGCTGGGAAGCTGAATGGAGAACCCCGTTCAGCTTTCCAGCCACCCTGCTGCTAAGAACGACTGTATCGGATAACGCTAAAAAGAACGTTCTCCGGTGCAAATCTTCCCCCCAAATTTGTCGTCGTTATGCGGTTTTAGCGTTATCCGATGCAATCGTTATCTGGGGTATTACTGTATATGAAAACATGATTTCCATTTAAATCAAAGAGAGATCATGGAAGAATGGGGGAAAATACAACAATATCCACAGCAGGGACTGTTAATAATCCACTGCTGTTGAGGGATGAAAAGAAAGGTGCTTAGCTCTGACAATGAAATTAACAGAATCCAGTGATGCTGAAGAGAGAGAAAAATCCACAATATATTTATCCACTATTACTTTAAGTATTTTAAGTAGAACTCATATTTTTCATAATATTTCATGTAAAATGAAATTGTCTTTAATCAAGGAATTACTCTTAGTTTACAATCCTAAATCCACTTGTCTAGTGGCTTGTAAAGAATACCGTTTTCTCATTCTCATCAGATTAGGATGTCTCAATTTGTTTTCATACTTTTGATCAGCAATTTTTAAGACCCATGATATTCCTCCTCTCCAGGCAAGCTCAAAACAAGGAGCACTTTTGTTTCTCATCAATTGTCATCTGAGCAAACTCTCTCTGCAACAAACTACTGCCAAAATGGACACACAGTAGTACAGAAAAAGTGAAGTACACCTTTTAAATGATACCAACAGCCTCTTTGATGTTTTCATTCCTTAAAATGGATGCAATGAAGCAGGAACAACCCTTTGTTTTGCACAATCAGTGATCTTCACATTTAAAGTATCTTTGTGTTAAACCTCTATTTATGTAATTTTCCTTAATCCGTAAATAAACACTTTCCATTGTGGGTGTGTAGGACAATGTGGATTGTTGTCTAGGAACAACTTGTACAGTAACATATCATTCATCTCTACAGCACATTGTGTGTCTTCTGTAACTTTCCAGTAGACTTTAAGGAGCCAGGATAGCATTCCACGATCTCAGTACTTAAACAAAATTTGCTTTGAGTTACAGTTTAAGATCAAAGTGTCTTTGCTATGTGCAGATGCCACTAAGAGATTGACAGGCTCTGCGCGATGATGCAAAACTGAAGAGAGGCATGGATGAAATGTGTGCATTTTTGTGTGTGTCCCTGTGTCCACTCCATATTGCCAATGACTCAAAGGTGAGTGTTAGGCGGTGGTTAACTAACCTGACAAACCTGAGGACTAACGGCCTTGGGTGCCGAATTCCACAGGGAAGGGTGATGGTCCCAAAGTGGATTAAATCCCATTTGGATTCATCTTGATGGAGGGCAGCCGCTTCATCAATATTGGCCTGGGGCTGATGAGGACTTTGCGTGCCAAAAGGGCTCCATACCAGAAAGTGACTCACAGAACTGGATCAGTGGTACCGGGGTCATGCTGCGATGCAGAAGGCAAATGGAAGACCACTGCATTATAGTCTCAGAACAATCTTCATGGCTGATCGCCATTAGGATCGCCAATATTTGGATTCAGATATGGCAGAAGAAGAAAAGTGTCCACTCCGTTCTGATGTACTGGTTCTGCCAGCACTGAGCCAATTTAAAAAACAACAACAGGTTCTCTCACCAAACTGTTATGTCCCAACTTGCCTGCCTACCTGTTGCTTTCTTCCTTCTTTCATCTTTTTTATCTTTTTTACTTGAAGATAAATTGTCTATAAGGGAAGATTGTTTCAGGTCCTCTTCTGTGATTAAGTGAACAGGGTTATGTTTCATTTCCTGAAATGAAAACCATACATAGATCAAGTCATGCATGCTCCGGTATGACTTCCTGCAGATTCTCTGGGGTTTTGATAGTATCTTTCTACCTGCTTAGTAAGGGAAAGGTAGGGTACGTCAATGTGCCCATAGATTGAATTGCGGTGTTGATTTGTGCTATGAATTCATTTGCTCTGGGGCTATAACAGCATTTCTCAACCTTTGGTTTTTGGACTTCAATTCCAAGAAGCCAAAGTCAATTCCCCAAAGCACTGATCAGCCAACGTACTGACTTAGGCTTCTGGGAAATGAAGTCTCCCTGTGGAGCCTGGGCCGCACATTGGAAAGGACTGGGCTATAGTTTCAACCATAAATGTTGCCTAAGACTGATCCCCCCCCCCTCGCTGCCAGCCAATTTATCTCCTTTTAGAAACAAATGAATATGTAGATATCAGCAGTGGAGAAATAAAATCTGCTTTCACTGAATCATTCAAGGTAGAGGAGAGAACAACAATAAACAAGGGAAACATTTTTACAGCAACATACTTGAGCTTACAGTCCAAAGCAGATGAACTTCTCCCAACTAGTGCCCAGTTGAATCTCTAAGAAACTCAGATCTCCTCATAAATGTGAGGGAGCAACTATTTATTTCTTATTTCTTAAAGAGTTTGATAAGTTCTACATGCCACAAGGTATTACTCATAAATTTGCCCAGCAAAGGAAACTGGTGTGCTACTCAACATTTTCCACCAAGGAAATATATTTTACAGTAATACCTCGGATAACACTATGACTTGGTTCCACAAGTCTTGGTGTTATCTGATTTTTAGTGTTATCCGATGCATGTTAAAATCCTATGGGATGGATCAGATAACGTTAAAGCTCCATAGAGATACATTGTAACTGCACAGGCTTTAGCAGTTGTTATCCGATCCATCCCACAGGACCTTAACGTTATTCGATCCAATTCTCCTTCTCAGATTACTTAACGTTATGCAATTTTAGCATTATTCGAGGTAAACGTTATCCGAGGTATTACTGTATTTCACTTCGTTTCAACAAATTTAGCCCTGGCAACAATTTTCCACCATATTTTAACTGCTATTATTCATTATCTACTGGATGAAATGGCAGATTTAAAGGCACCTTCAGCTTCCAGACAGTGGCAAGATTGAGAGATGAAACTTATTATACTTATTGTGTTTGTAATAAAAAGGTTGTAGGGGAGAAATGCATTACCATCACTACTCATTTCTGTGGAGAAGAAAGGTTTCTCTGGTATCTTCTACTGATCATCTTCTGCTAATGAGCTATCGCCGTGATGGTGAACCTTGGCACTCCAGATGTTCTTGGACTTCAATTCCCAGAAGCCCAAGCACCCTGTGAATCAACACTAATGGGTTTACTGCAATTCACCCGGCCCTTGCTGCCCTTCCAGAAGCGGAAGTAAAACGTGCCCGTACTAAGGGGTTAATCTAGAAGAGTCTTAACCGTACAGGCACGTTTTACTTCCACTTCTGGGAACGACAAGGGCAGCACAGGCTGGATGAATTGCAGTAAACCCATCTGGAGTGCCAAGGTTCACCATCACAGAGCTATAGCTATACAGCAGTTATAAGCAATAGGGTTATTTTTAAAGAACAGCTGCATGATGCAGAACATCCATTGATTCTACATGGAGTTCACATTCAAATACAGATTTTAAAGACAAAACAAAACCAAGCCAGCAGAAAATTTGACTATCAAATTGAATACAACCCAACAGTAGAGAAGGATGGCATGTCAGAAGCTAAATATCTTGAGTTTAATTTTTGCTTCAAATTGCCAAGACAAATGATGTCTTGGCAGAAGGAAATCTTGGACGCTATATTGGGATATACTGAGCTTTGTGGTTCTTAGCTCATCCTTTTTCCAAAACAATGAGCCCAGTTACAAACCTTTTCAGCTTTTTGATGCAAAAGATCTGTAAACAAATCAGCACAGCTGCTAAGAAACCTCTCACTGATTACATTAGTATCACCAAAGACCCACGTTGAAGGCTGTTTACTGAAGGATCTCATGACTTGCTGAAGCAACATGCCGGCATCTTCCACAGAAAATGAACTTGGGAGAAGAGGCTAAGAAAAACAGACAATAAAAGAAAAACAGAACCAGCCACATTTAAATTTGCATGGATCATCTTGCCACCTGGCCCAAATATTCACAAAGTCATTTGTATAAATGATGCATGACATTCAACCCAGCAAAGGACTCAAGAAGTGAGATGCACAAGTTTTGTTTCGAAACTGAAAATATAAACTTCCAGCCTTTCCAGCTGCAATGACAAAATGGAATGTTTTATGCAAATTTAGTATTTTTCAGAATTTCTCCCTGAATAAAGATATATTATATACATGTAAATCCATACTGACTTAATCTCCTTAGTGTATACCATGTGGGTGATTTCAGCAGAGCCAAAGGCCATGTTTTCAGATTTGCTGGTAGCTGAAGGCTGCGCTGCTAAGAGGAAGAGGTTATAGCAGACTGCTGAGGACTGGAAAAATGTCCTTTTGGGACACACTGTGCTCATGGAATGCAAGGAGCCCAAGCAAGATTTATAAAAAGCGCAGAAATCAGCTTCAGCTGGTGCAGAATCATAAAATTCTGTCCTCTGCTTTTTTCTTGTATTATTTCCATGAAGATATTTACCATATTTTCTGGTGTATAAGAACCACTCCCCCCGCCTTAAAATACACTGGGGAAATGGAGTGCGTCTTGTACTGTATATAGTAGCCTATAGTGAGCAATTTTGGTAATAACAGGGTGAGTCTTATACTCTGATGCATCTTATGCGCCAGCAAATATGGTATGTGCTGTTCTATGGATGAATGTATAAAGAGAATATACAGTACTGTGCAAAGACCAGGTGTTTGAGGAAAATTCAATGAGTGGTGGGGCAGGGGCATAACTCCCAAGAGCAGTGTTTCCCAACCGTTGGTTTTTGGACTTCAATTCTCAGAAGCCTAAGTCAATTCCCCAAAGCACTGGTCAGTCAATGTACTGACTTACACTTCTGGGAATTGAAGCTCCCCTGTGGGGAGTGAGCCCCACATTGGGAACCACTGGTCTAGAGTGTGTTTTTTCAAGAGCTGCTAAACTGCTGTCTCTATAATAGTAGGGAACAACACCCATTTGTGTAAAATGTAGATATGTCTACACAAGGTTACATTTGCACAGTTTCTGATAATTTTCTCTGTTCTATCTGTCCACAGTGGACTTATTTTACTACTAATGTTTCTGAAGCTCTAAAGCAGTGATCGTGAACCTTTTAGAGACTGAGTGCCCAAACTGCAACCCAAAATCCACTTATTTACTTCAAAGTGCCAACACGTCAACAGGAGAGAGAGGAAGCACTCCCACTGGGCTGCTGGGCAGAGGGGAGGGATGAAATCTGTGCTGGGGGGAGGGAGGAAGCACTCTCATTGGTCTCCTGGGCAGAGGGGCAGGGCAAACTCTATGCTGTGGAGACCAAACGGGTGCCCACAGAAAGGGCTTCAAGTGCCACCTCTAGCACGCGTGCCATAGGTTCACCACCACTGCTCTAAAGTATTAAGATCATCTACATATATAATATGCTGTGACAGTAGTTCATAATGGTCTACTGCCCCCTCTCCATGTTGGAAAACAGTGATACCCATCACAGGGGGCTAAATATTAGTGAAGGTTTTCTGGGACATTATCAAATTTGATACACAGATTGCTATATGATTTTATATTACAACTTTCCTGCCATTTCTCTTTAGTAAAACAGAAAGAAACCAGGTACAGGTGTTTGCCCCCCCCCCCCACATGCAGTTCACAGCAACCTTGAGATTGAAAGGGAGTAATTTAGAGTTTATCTGAATAATCTATTGTTGCTAATGGCTTGTCTGTCATCTTGCTTGACCACACCCCTTCTCCCTTTGAGCCCCTGAATTTGGTATATAAAGAACATGCCTGTAAGTTTCACTCTTTGTCTGATGAAGTGGACTTGATCCACAAAAGCTAACAATAAAAATATAGCAGTTAGTCTTTAAAGTGCCACAGTGTTTTTTTATTTTATTTTATTTATTTTGTTTTCTGATATGCCTAGACAACCAAAAGCATCTTTTGCTGACTCTCTTCTCAAGTTTGGTGAAGTCTGGAGTTATGGCCCCAGCAATCACTCATTTAATTTTCCCTAAACTAGCTGTGGTGGCCTAAGACTTTTGCATGGGTTTGTAATACACAAAGTTCTTAACAGGGAGGAATTTTTGAGGTTGAAATGAGAATAAGGTCAGAGGCTGAGCAAAACATCAGGAATCCCAATACACGATTACCAAACTTGTATCAAAACAGAATCTAAATTTAAAAAACAAGTATGACACAAAGCCAACATGTAATATTTACACAATTTGGCTATACAGATGTTTTCAAACACTACCCCATCAGAACAGGTATGACACATATACCTGAGAGCCAGCATGCATATAATTTCCTGTCTCTACAAACTTTGGTGTAGGGATTTTTGCAGAATATCTGGAAATTCATACTGTGCCTAGGTATTCAGTGATTATGGAACAGAATGTATTTACAGACCTACATGCAATATTTTGCAGCACATTGTGTGAAAAATTTCAGGTTGGTATAAAAATTCTGACAGAAGGGTTATTAGGTTCATCCTACAAGAGTTAACGTGTAAAATTATTTTAGTAATTTCTGTACCAAACCCACGCAAACCTGTTTATGCCACATTTTAATTCCTCTCTCCACCTGTACCCCAATAAATTAAAAAGGCATATGCTGGCCAGGGTTTTCTCTCTAAGCAGTAATCAAAGAGAAAAATGTGGCACCAGTCACTAAGAAGACCTTATAGCTTAATTTTTGCTTTATGCCACAAATTGGGAGGGAGGTACAAAATATATCAGAATCTGGCATTTTTCATAGAAAATTGTATCAATGAGAAGTTTGTCATTAAAACATTCAGTTTAGTGGTTGCTAAAAATATAATGAAGTGATCCTGTATTTTGATGAGAAAACAGCATTATTTGTTTCACATGGTGATGAAACAATATTATTTAATACACACTCTGAAACTGGGGACCAATTTTTGTAAATTGGGAATAGCTACTGAATGATGATCTAACCCCCACCTTAAGCCTCTGGAAATCCCAGACTACTTTCATGTGTAGCTATCAGGTGTGCAGGATGTCACACCCTATCTATCAACAGTTAAATCTTTGTTGCTTTAAGCTTATCTATGCAATTGGCAGCTGTTCTCAATAATTTTAGACCACCCAAGGATGGAAGGAATTGAAACTGGGTTCTTTTCTAGACCAGGGCTCCTCAAACATGGCTCTCCAGATGTTCTTGGACTTTAATTCCCAGAAGCCCTGATCAGCCAGAGTGCTGACTTGGGCTTCTGGTAATTGAAGTCCAAGAACACCTGGAGAGACAAGTTTGAGGAACCCTATTCTAGACCGATAAATGTTGCAGTAGAGAAAGAAAAAAAAGAAAAGCACATACCGCAATATCCACCCATGTGCCAGAGCTGATGGCTTCATCCACAGAGGCCTCCACCTGATCCACAATTTCCTGACCAACACAAGATGCTTTCAGAAACAAAAGCTGCAGGGACTTGTACCGTTTCTTTATGTAGTTCACAGGGTCTGGGATGCCAAGTCTGGACAATGCATCAAATTCTACAAAATTACAGAAAGTCCTTGACTTTGAAGGAAACTAAAACATTCAGCTTAAGTGGCTAACACTGCCTTTCAATGGGTACCACCCGCTTTCCCCGCCAGCTCTGATTAGACAGGAGTGTGATGGAACTGTGATAGTTGTGTATCAACCAGCGAAGATCTCTTAAGCTGAGCAGCACCTTCTACAAATTCCACTTAGTTCTCCACTTAATTCCTCTTCCTAACAGCATGAGCACTTTTTCATCCATACAACAACAATAACCTCAGGTATGAATGGAGTGGTATGAACATGGGAATGAATATTTCTCTTCCCATGCACCCTGCTCCCTTATGTGTATTCCATTTCTTGGTCACAAAATGGTAGTATGCATGTTGAGAGCTAGCATAGGAGATTGAGACTACACCAGTGTTTCCCAAACTTTGGGTTTTGGACTTCAATTCCCAGAAGCCTAAGTGCTTTGTGGAATTAAGGCAGCTCAGAAAACAAAGCAAAACAAAATAAACAAAATAAAATAAAAAACACAGTAACACTTTAAAGACTAACTGCTATATTTTTATTGTTAGCTTTCGTGGATCAAGTCCACTTCAATTGTGGAATTAACTTAGGCTTCTGGGAATTGAAGTCCAAGAACCAAATGTTCAGAAACACTGGACTACATCCTTAAATAAACGCCTTGCCTAGTAGTTTTCGGGGAGGGGGGGAGGGCGCATTATTTTGAAAATAGTTTTTTTTACCTAAATAGCCATTTTGCTTGAAAAAAGAATCCACCCAGTTGCTCTGAGTTCTTGCATAAATGTCAGGGATAAACACAGCCTTATCTTGTCTTCCTCCGACTACTGTGCCTTTTAGATGTCCAGTATCTACAAGTTCCTCCAGCACAGCTGATAAGAGAAGTGAAGCAGACACAGCATTAGGAAGACTTACACTCAAGTGGGGAAGAGATAGAATCATAACTACAATCCAGGTGGGATCATGTACTCCACTTTTCTTTTCAGTTCTCCTGGGAAGCCAGCTATCAGAGTAGGGGGTTAAGAGTAGTTGGTTGTGTAGTGATGAAATTTGGACTCCCAACAGGATTTCACAATTTGATTTCAAAACTGCAGATACTGTATATGAATGCTTACTACTATCTGTCAATGTAAGAGTGGTTTGATACAAAAGTGGATTTGGGAACTGTATTCTCAAGAGATGTCATTATTTCAAATAATAACATATAAGGTGTCATATATCTGAGCTGACATCAAAAATGTGGTGGCCAGGATTCTCAAGGGACTCTACTGAAGACCCTTACTTGGGTGGTGGGCAAGAAAATATGCCTCCTGCCCTCAAGAATATCTGAGGTTTTGTGTTGCTAAAGTAGAGTAAGCGAAGCCACCAGAGGATGCATGGCCTCTTAGCACAATACAGTAATACCTCGGATAACGTTTACCTCGGATAACGCTAAAATCGCGTTAAGTAATCTGGGGAGGAGAATTGGATCAAATAACGTTAAGGTCCTATGGGATGGATCGGATAACAACCGCTAAAGCCTGTGCGGTTACAATGTATCTCTATGAAGCTTTAACGTTATCCGATCCATCCCATAGGATTTTAACATCCATCGGATAACACTAAAAATCGGATAACACCAAGACTTGTGGAACCAAGTCTTAGCGTTATCCGAGGTATTATTGTATTCCCCCTATCCTTCCCTTCTGCTTCAGCCGCTGTATCCATTCCGGATATTGGCTATCATCACGGCAATAGTCTTCCTGTTCCTAACTCCTCAGAACAGCTCTTCCAAGGACATGCCACACCAGTCTCTCAGGTTCTTGAGCCACGAAGTCCGTGTATGTCCAGGGCCTCTCTTCCTAAGGATCTTTCCTTGCAGAGCGAGTTAAGAGTATTCTATACTTTATGCTGTTCCTCATGATGTGGGCATATATCATGATATATCCTTCCCTGCTCTAAAAAAATCAGAGGGGGAAAACTGGCTCTGGCTACCCAAGGGCAGAACACATGCAAGATTAATCCAAAACAAAATGGGGGGTGGGTGGGGGGATATAAGAAATGTGAAAGAGGAGGAAAAATGAACTGGAATGTTCCGCAGCAAGCAAGAAACTGTAATCCTCCATTTAAAATGTACAAAGGAATTGAGAAAAGCTTTGGTAATGAGGTCACACTATCGCTGTGAGGCACTGCTTTTATTACATGGAAAGCAAACAGGAAGCAATATAAAGAGGACACTTTTGCTTTGTGACAGATAAACCTGAGAGCAGTTCAAACATTCATCTCTCTCTTATCACAGGACCAAGTCTAAAAATAAAACTCAGCTTTTATCATTTGTTTAGTGAATCCAGCATGCATGTGCTTGAATAATAAACCTGACATTTGCTGGTTTTGCCTTATCCAGCAACCAGGGACATTTGATCACTCAAACTGCAATTTCCATAATGAGGAGATGGGCATCACACACACTGGAATGATATATGGCAGTGATGGCGAACCTATGGCATGGATGCCAGAGGTGGCACTCGGAGCCCTCTCTGTGGACACCCATGTAGTCAACCCAGCACACAGAGTTCACCCCACCCCTCTACCTAGTAGCTCAATAGGAGTGCCTCCTCCCTCCTCACAGCACAGAGTTCACCTGTCCCTTTGCACAGCAGCCCAATGGGAGCACTTCCTCCACCCAGCACAGAGTTCACCCCGCCCCTCTGCCCAGAGGCCCAATGAGAACATTTCCTTCCTCTCCTGTTGCTATGCTAGCACTTTGCAATAAATAAGTGGGTTTGGGATTGCTGTTTGGGCACTCGGTCTCTAAAAGGTTCGCCATCACTGGTATACAGGAACTACAGCTTGGTTCTTCTTCTTCCATGTCTAGGCCACACATGAAACTGTTAAAATGAAGGCACTCTTTAGTGAGTTCATTCTACAGTTCCTTTTGCCTGACCTAGTGTGAGAAAGATTAGCCGGCAACATAAGGTTGTCGTTACCAGAGTACACCTGGCTGTGGTTCAAGATACCACAAACTTTGAGGAGGCATTTTCTGTGTAATGCTTGGTAAAGTGTGAGCATGCTACGAGAATACTGTTTATCACAAAGAAACCAGGTTAGCATAGACAGAGGTTTCTGTGGTGATCCCTGAAAACAGGAGACAAAACAGAGATGGCGGCTTTTCATTGAATCGGTTTAACCTAAGATTACAAAAGAGGGAAGCAAGCATGGTTTACTTCAAGGTGGAAAGATGTATAGCTGAGTCAGCTCCTAGGATCAATACAAGTACCCATTAAAGAATTTTGTCATAAAACTGTTCATCTGTATCTGCCCACAACCTCTTTATAATTAATATTTTCAGAGTTCAATTACAAAAATTTAAGGTCAACATACTCTTGGCAGAACTGAACTAGTATAACTTGCAGTGGGAATTTGACAGTAATTAATGAATCCTGGCTTAGGTTCCTCATTTCACACCAGTGGGACATTACCAGGGATCCAACTGAGGACTTGTTAATTAGTGTCAATTAGCTACTGGGAATTGTGCCAAATCCCTTCCTTTGGGGCATCTAAGCAAGAGATTTTGGCCAATGCTAGCAAAAAGTAGTTTGAATGAAACTCACAGTAAAGCAGATGCTCCTGAAATCCATGTCGAGTGATTAGATTACTTACTGGAGTAGGTCTAAAGAGAGAAATAACATACAGTACGTCAAGTCAGGACACTGAGGAATATTTAATATACAGTACCTTTACACCAAGGTTCTGAACACTAAAATGGTCAAGTAAAATTTAAAGCAGTGTTTCCCAACCTTTGGTTCTTGTACTTCAATTCCCAGAAGCCTAAGTCAATTCCCAAAAGCACTGATTAGCCAATGTACTGACTTAGGCTTCTGGGAATTGAAGTACAAGAACCAAAGGTTGGGAAACAGATACCTGTATAAAGTAAAGATGAGCTGCACATTTTCTCCTTTGCAAACAGAATCCTGTTAGGACAGGTGTATAGAGGTGGGAATTCAGTGCTAATGCACAACTCCACACTTGTCTCCAGGACTGTAGTTACAGGAGGCTCACCTTATCCATGGGTTCGGTATCTATTGTTTCAGCTATCTACAACCTGAAAATATTAAATAAATAACTCCAGGAATACATAATACATACATATTTCCAAGATGCATTACCAGAACTAGCCGACTAGAGAGAACCAGAGACTATATCAGAGGGAATCAGAGATAATACCGTTGGCACAGTGGTGAAACTGCTGTACTGCAGCCAAGACATTGTGAGTTCAATCCTGACCAGGAATCAAGGTTGACTCAGCCCTCCATTCTTCCTAGGTCAGTAAAATGAGTCTCCAGTATGTTGGGGGGAAATGCTAATTATCTTGTGAACTGCCCAGAGTGTACACTCAACGCTATGGGGCTGTATATAAGTGTAAATGTTAATTGCTAAACAGGGTTTGCTACCATGCGCAGTTTCAGGCATTTGCAGTAAGTCTTGGAATCCATCCTCTGAGGCAACAGGGGGCCTACTGTACATGTATGGATAAGTTTTGAATATCTGCACTTCTAGGGCATTGGTGCCTGGTAACTATATCTGGAAAAGCACTACTAGGCAGCAACAATGTCTTTTGGAACTGAAATGAGAGCTCTCCATGAGGAGTGGAGGTGAGGGTCACCAATGATGTATCTCTGCCCCCTTCCTGCAGCCAATGAAAAACCTAATCCAGACCTTAAGTATTGTCTTCCACATACTGCCCACCCCACCCCACCCATTTCCAGTGTATCTAAACACAATGAAAGCTGTTAGGGTTCATGGGCTATGAACAAACACAGGAATTGCCAAGGATCTGAAGAGTGCACTGAACAGAGGTTAATATGAAAACTGTGAAGCCTGCAAGAAAATTGAGCCCTCGTTTTGTACATGGGGAAAAGCTATTTAGTGCCTATCTGTCTGTGTGTGTGTTCACAAATGCTTACAGAGCAGCTGCCTCCTGCTGTGTTTACTGTGTTTACTAACTGATGCAGGATGTGGAAAGAAGGAAAGTCTACCAATTGCCACCAGATGTCAGATGCCCTAGCTCTCAACTCACATAAACAGTGGAAAGCAGAAGATGAAGAATAGGTAAGGAGGGAGAATCTCTTTTCCCTTTGCTCTGACCAATGCCCATTTCCTAGACTTTGAAACACCCTTTCTCTAAAACAGAATAGAAGCAGGTGAACAACATCTGGGTGTTGAGTGTGCTAAGAACAATGCAGGCTCTATCTGTGTCAGAATATCACCACAGTAGGATTTAGTGCAGTTTTGGCAAACCTATGCCACATGTGCCAGAGGAGGCAATCATAGCCCTCTCTGTGGTCACGAGCCCTGTCGCCCCTGCAGAGAACACCCCCCCTTCTACCCAGCAGCCAATGGGAGTGATTCCTCCCTCCCCTAGCACAGTTTGCCCCACCCCTCTCCCTAGCAGTCCAATGGGCACACTTCCTCCCCCCCCCCCAGCACAGACTGGGTTTTGGGTTGCAGTTTGGGGACTCAGTCTCTAAAAGGTTCACCATCTCTGCTTTGGTGATAGTTGACTATTCAAACTGGGGAGAGCTTGGTACCCTTTCTTCTTAAGTCATTGGTGAGGGGCTCTCTGGTGGTACCATCGGCTAGAGAGGCGCACCTCTCTAGCACTAGGAGGGTCTTCTCTGTGTCCGCTCCAGCCCTATGGAACGCGCCTTTCCCCCGACCCTACTGCAGTCGCAGAGACTGCTTGTGTCTCTTTCCCTCCCTGTATTTAAACTACGGGGGGGGGGGGAAGAGAGAGACGTGATTGGGTCTCTAGAGAACCAATCACGTCTCTCTTTTCCCCCCTCCCTGTAGTTTAAATACAGGGAGGGAAAGAAAGAGACACAAGCAGTCTCTCTCTCTCCCTGTAGTTTAAATACAGGGAGGAAAAGAGTAAGAGGCGATCACGATTCTCTAGAGACCCAATCACGTCTCTCTCTTTCCCCCGCCCTGTAGTTTAAATACAGGGAGGGAAAGAGACACAAGCAGTTTCTGTGACTGCAGTAGGATCGGGGAAAAGGCGCGTCTTTCCCCGACCCTACTGCAGTTGCAGAGACCGCTGCGGGTGGGGGGTGGCTTTAAAGGCAGGGAGGAAAAGAAAGAGACCCAATTGGGTCTCTTTATTTCCCTGCCTGCCTCTAAAGCGGTTTGTCCCTGAAGTCAGGGCTTTTTTTGTGTGCGTTGTTCGATACATGCATCGGACAACACTAAAAATCGGATAACGTCATGACTTGTGGAACCAAGTCATAACGTTATCCAGGGTATTACTGTACATGGGATGGCTAATCATGTTGTGAGTCACACCAGTACGGTTACATGCCTTTTAAACACACAATTTGAAAAGTTGAAAGAGGGCTCTTGTATTTATTGTTGAAGTCACCAAGATTAAAGGATAAAATCATCCCAGTTGTATATCCAAGGACTATATTTTAACATGCAGATTTTGATATAATATAGGGTGTCCTTACTCAAAAGCCAGTCGTATCTGACTCCGGTACTCATATCTGTTTATAGTCAAAGAGCCAGTGCTGTCTGCATCTGCAGACATTTCTGTGGGCATTTGGCAGGCATGACTAGACATGGAACATGGCTACCTTTCCCGCTAAAGTGGTATCTATTTATCTACTTACAATTTCTTGCTTTCGAACTGCTAGGCTGGCAGGAGCTGGGACAGAAACGAGAGCTCTCTGTCATGCAGCACTTGGGTCTTAAACTGCTGACATGCCAACCTTCCAGTTGTCAAGTTCAGTGTCTTAATCACTTGAGCCACCACAGTCCCTGATATAATATATTGATACATTAAAATATACATCTTTGAATCATTCCTCCTGTTTCTTAATTTGTACCTACACACACACACACACACCTGCATACATACCCACACACCTTTTCTTCTCTACTGCCCCTGACCTATTAAAGATGTGATTTTATTACTAGAACTAGAAGAGCACATTCAGACTTACCGAGTAATGGCACGGAAAAGACCGCGAATACGGGACTGGTGCCGTGTGAGAAAAGCCTCTGTGAAAATCACCCCTTGGTTGTCCTGATCAATTTGGCCATGGATGATTTTTCCCAGACGGACAGAAAATGCCTGAGAAGACAAACACAATGTTTTACTGGAGAATTACATTACTCTGTACTTGGCAAAAGTTAAGGGAAACATAAAAGTTCACTACATGTGTTTAGTGTATATATACTCCTTAATTATTTCTAATTTTTCTTCTATGCAAATGCTGATATTTTAATTTAGAAGAAGACATTTTCCTTATCTATGTCTCCACAGTGCTTTCCTCCCATTACAGATTAACAAGTAATTTTAATTTTTATATTCTAAAGGTCATTGTTAAAGCAATAGCTCTCCTGTACGCTGCACGAATACGAGAATGATTTCAGAGAATTTTATTGAAGTCATAGATCAAAGAGGTGTTTATTTTTAATGGACTAAAGACACCACATCACTCTCCTGTTATTAGGCACAGTGACTGCTGAGAAATTAGATTCAATACCCCAATAAAAATACAGTTAATTATATATAGCCACATAAGCTAATTACAATCATATACATTAGAACAGTTGAGCTTGCTGTCTCAATAAGCAAATAATCTTACTACCTTGAATATCATCAAAATAACCATAGGAAGTGAAATATCATGTATGCTAGTGGCAAGTAGGTTATTTTCCACATTAATTACCTGCTTTAAAAAATCTCCTGGTAGGTCATAGGTCTTGCACAAATCAGATATTTTCACTTGGCCAGACTCCTGTAATCTGTCATTTGTTTCTTCTGCTATCTGGTCCAGGTAATGCCTAACATGAAACCAAAAACAATTATAGGAATAAATTTCCAAATTTGTCCTGTCTGAACCTATTATTATTATTATTATTATTATTATTATTATTATTATTATTATTATTATTATTATTATTATTATTATTATTATTATTATTATTATTATTATTATTATTATTATTATTATCATCATCATCATCATCATCATCATCATCATTATTATTATTATTATTATTATTATTATTATTATTATTATTATTATTATTATCGTCACCACCGCCGCCGTCATCTTTGCAATTGTATTTGGTAGTATAATGTATCAACTTTAGTGAACTTTGGACTCAACTACAACATTTGAAGGAGATTTGATAGTTTCTCTTGGAGGCAAATTGATCAGATATTCAAGTTTTATACATTGCTGAAGTGGGGCTTATCTACAATAATTTGCTTATCATATTAAACATGAATGTGTTCCAATTTAAAGATACAATGAATATATGTATCCTGAGGCTCGGAAATGAGATTCCAAGGGCATAGTAATGGCAAGAAAACAAACACTATGAGTAGAGCACCATTTGCTTTATTGGGCTCATGTTCTTAGTCAATACAGTGCATTCATGACAGAAAAGCTTTATCTTTGTAAATGTTTTTTAAAGATATGAAGAGGTTGAGTTTATTTCCTTTTACAGTTTGTCTCTCACTCACTACACTCAATGAGGAGGCAGGCTATATCTCCCAGACACCTCTTCAGTCCATCTTTACTCTGAATACGAGCCATAAAAGGACAACAGTTTTGTCCCTTACTGCTCTTGTCTGAATCTTATACAACCATTCCACACAACGTAACTCAATGATGTTGCTCTTTTTCTTCTCCTTCTTCTGCTCCCACTTAAAAGGTTTTGACATCTTGGGGACATAAAAAGAGCCTCTTTCAGGCATCCCCTGAGCAGAGTTTCTCCAACAAAAATCCTTTCAACCCAGAGTAATTTCTGACACGGAATTTATTTATTTTATATCGGCTATACTTGTGATGAAGAACCTTGGCACTCCAGGTGTTCTTCGACTTCAATTCACAGAAGCCCTGATCAGCATTCATGCTGATCAGGGCTTCTGGGAATTGAAGTTCAAGAACAGCTTGAGTGCCAAGGTTCACCATCTTAGGGCTATACGGACTTTGGATGGAGCATCCTTTTCTTCTGTTTGTTTGTTTCTTCATGCGGCAAATGGCCAGATGTACTTTAGGGGGAGCCATCTGTCACTGAAGCTTAACTTTAGCCAAGAGACTTAAAAGCTCCTCCTTAAGTAAGGAAGCTCAAGTGATACTCCAGAGTACTGTTGCTCTAAACATTTTGGACTGCAAAACTGCACGGCTTGGGGAAAAGGAGAAAAATCAATGCCCAGCATCCTGTTCAATATTTATATGCATGTTGCGCTCCAACTGCACAAGCTACTTTTTCTTTTTCTTCTTCTTCTTTGTCTAGGTCAGACATGAAACTGCCAAAATGAAGGCACCTTTTGGTGAGCTCATTCTGCAGTTCCTTTCACCTGACCTGGTGTGAGAAACAACACAAGGTTGGCGTTACCAGGGTACGCCCAATTTTGGCTCAAAATGAGAAGCCAGTAGTACACATGCAAACACTATAACCTCATCAGATTGTTGCAGCAAATGCTGCAATTGGAGTTCTGTATGCATGAATAATGTACACAGAAAAATATATTCAGAATGACTAGATAAAGGCTGCCCTTGCTTGAAACTGACTCTAGGGATTGGTGTTCATCTCTGTTTACAGGCAAAGAGCCAATGCTGTCTGAGTCTGCAGACATTTCCATAATCACATAGCAGGGAAGACTGGACACTGGAATGCACAGAACGGTGTTACCTTCCCACTGAAGTGATACCTATTTATCTACTTGCAATTTCTTGCTTTCGAACTGCTAGGATGGTAGGAGCTGGGACAGAGACAGGAGCACCCTCTGTTGTACAGTACTCGGGTCCTGAACTGCTGACCTTCCACTCGTCAAGTTCAGGGTCTTAAACACTAGGCCACCGCAGCCCCTTCAGAATGACTACACAGTCATAATTCAACATTTCAACTTCCACTACCCCATGCTATGATCATTATAGCTAAAAGCATGTTATGCATTTACACTGTACTTAAATGACCCTAAAAAGAACTTACTCATCTACAAGCTGTCCCAAGACTAGCTGAATTGTTCGGTCTGATTTCACAATGTCATTGGCTCGGTTTTCAATATGGAGCAGATCTACATTTATTATCTAAGGGGAAAAACAGGTTAGTGTGTAACAGTCAAATCTGTTCTCTACTGTTAAAATTATCCACTTTCAAATTCATCAATTATTATTCACCAACAACTTTTCAGTCATTCCAAAAGCAAGGTTATATCTTAACTGGAATTAAAATTCAAAGACTAGAAAAGAAAATAGGAATAAAATCAAATGAATGAATAGTACAATATCAGTCCAATGTCTAATCATTAAAAAGGCTTTCATTTATTTGAATTTTATGCAGAAAAAAGGTCAATGAAATTGAAATTTAATTATTAATTATATGGATGCCAGTGATCAGAGATTTTTACTTGAAGATGTTCTGACATTTAACCAAAAATGAGTAATTTTTAAAAATACCCATTTTCTCAATAGGTTAAAACAGTTTTGAAAGAAACAATGATGACATTGTTCTTTCATTATGAGCCCAAAATATTTGACTACTGAATTGCACAGAATAAGAAAAATATACAGTGGAACCTGGATTAACAAATTGCTTGGTTAACATAAAAATCACATAACAAAAGGAAATCCATAGAAAATAGTGGCTCAATTGAAGGATTTTTTAACGGATTAATTGGTTTTCAATGCATTCCTATGGGAAACCGCATTTTGGTTAATGTATTTTAGTTTTCAATACATTCCTATGGGAAATTCCGTTAAAGTAATTTTCACTGTAAGAAACGTCCTGGAGAACACATTAATTATGTTAACAGAGGTTCCACTGTAATGAAACCTGAAATGGCAACATCTATAGCTAGCAACAATGAAATACAGAGCAGCAGTTAGATAGTAACATTTTCTTCTGCAACTCCTTAGTGGCACAACCATTCACATCTTTATGTTGGCCCACTTTAACACAGATAAGACACAAGGATGTTTTGTATTTAAGGCAAATTACCTGCTGCAAGTCGACAATGTTCACACGACCTATAACAATATGATGAGTATGTTAGCGATTATATTTTACGATATCTCCTTCAGAATATTCATGGTTAATAGAAACACATTTAATTCACTATTTACTCATTATTGCTTACTTCTTGAGCTGAAATTTTCAGATTAGCTATTTGCATATTCATTAGGAATTAATCTTTAAATACCAACTATATGTAGAACTGCAACTTCGATATTTATGTACCATCAAGTTGTTTCCAACCTGATCTTCATAGCTACTTAGGCTTTCCTTTATACGTCCAAACGCATATAAGAATGTATGCTCATCTCCATGGAAGAACATGAAGTCATTTGAGCAGAAATCTTCACCATACTTGAACCAGTGTCAGTTCAACAGTAAAGCTATCAGTGGCATATCATCTCAAAAAATAAAGGCAATGTTTGCTACTACCCAGTAATATCTTGTAAATGTCACCCTTGCTCAAAAGCCAGTTGTATCTGACTCTAGGCGGAGGTGCTTATCTGTTTATAACCAAAAGTCAGTGCAGTCTGCATCTGCAGATGTTTCCATGGACATGTGGAATGCTGTTTACCTTCACACCAAAATGGTAGCTATTTATCTACTAGCAATATCTTGCTTTCGAACTACTAGGATGGCAGGAGCTGGGACAGAGACAAAAGCTCACTCTGTCATGCAGCACTCAGGTCTTCCATTCATCAAATTCAGCATTTTGACCACTACAGATTGTATATTGCTCCCAGGACAATCTTCATGGCTAATTGCCATGAGGATCACCAATATTTGGAATCAGAAACGGCACATGAAGGGGTCTGATCCACTGAAATATATTCCTTGATCGGGGGAAAGGATAAAACTAAGTAAAACCTGATGAATAATGCTTTCCTTTCGGGATGATACAATTTACTGTGGCTACAAAAATGAAGGCCAGGCGCTCCCCGGGTTGGACCGACTGGGGAGCGAAGGAGGAACACCTGTGGCCCCTGGCTGCCCTTAGAGCCACGCTGGGGATGCCGATGCCACGCACTGCAGAAGCCGCCCGCAA
Organism: Furcifer pardalis; assembly: GCA_030440675.1. NCBI lineage: Eukaryota > Metazoa > Chordata > Lepidosauria > Squamata > Chamaeleonidae > Furcifer > Furcifer pardalis. The sequence goes on along the minus strand of CP126890.1, from coordinate 71,269,389 downwards.
TGACGGGTGCTCCCTGGGTTGGACCAACCGGGGAGTGAAGGGGGAAGCACGTACAGCCCCTGGCTGCTCTTAGAGCAGGGGTGTCCAAACTTTTAGGGCCGTGGGCCAATCATGTGGTTCAGGGAGCCGGTCTCTAAGGCCCGGGTGCAGCCCTCGACACCAATACTTCTGCTTCCAGGAGTGACGAGGGCTTTGTGGGCCGGATGAATTGGCATCAGGGGCCACACCCGTCCCCCGGGCCTTAGTTTGGGCACCACTGCCTTAGAGCCACGCCAGGGATGCTACCACCGCCCACCGTTGAAGCTGCTTGGGTTGGACTGGCTGGGGAGCATAGGGATTCGAATGTCTATAGTCCCTGGTTGCTTTTAAGGCCGTGCTGGTCAGGCGGGGAAAATGAGGGCCAGCTGGGCTGTCCGGGTGGCTGGTTACAAAAGGACCTTGCCATTGTCACCACTGTAAATCCATCTCTGGACGCTCTCCCTGCCCAGAGTTGCTCTGTGAGCCACCCACAGTTGCTCTAAAGCAAGTGGGGCGGCATATAATAATAATAATAATAATAATAATAATAATAATAATAATAATAATAATAATAATAATAATAATAATAATAATAATAATAATAATAATAATAATAATAATAATAATAATAATAATGGCCAGCTGGGCTGTTTTCTGATTGTACTGTATTTTTATGTAAGATTTATTAACTACATTGACTGTTAATTTTATATTTATTTATGTTGGTATATGCTGTTTCCAAATGTATTTTGTATATTGTATGATGTTATGCTATTTCTTTTTATTTGCTGTCTATTTTGGTTATTGTATATCATTGATTTGCTGTTTATATTGTACTGTATCTATTGTGTATGATTTTTATGATTTGTAGGATGCCTAGAGTAGGGTTCTCCTGAGTATGGCGGGATATAAATTTGAAATAATAAATAAATAAATAATATTTACAATGCATATGCAATTGAGCCAGATTTTGTTTTATTTCTTACTAAACATGAATGCCACGTTACACCTTTTGATATGAACAGCTGTTTGTGGGGAAAGAAAATTGCATCCAATACATGGAGTTTAATTGTGAAACCAGTAATACATGTTCTTTAAATAAGCTAACTCCAACATCTGGAAAAATGTGCTTCAATTGAAACATTTTATCCTTGTGTGTGTGTGTGTGTGTGTGTGTGTGTGTGTGTGTGTGTGTGTGTGTGTGTGTGCGCACGCGCATCTGTGTAAAAAACAACAATCAGTAGTTCCCAAAACATTGCTACTAACACAGCCCTGAGTTTGGTACTTCTGTACCTTTAGATCAGCCAACTCTCCATTCTCACTGGTGAAATCCTGTCTTCTTTTAAAGTTATTTAACTGTTTTTAAACAATAGAACAAAAACTCATGAGGTATCAAACTTCATTCATAATCATGTATAAAATCTTCCATATTATTATTATTATTATTATTATTATTATTATTATTATTATTATTATTATTATTATTATTATTATTATTATTATTATTATTATTATTATTATTATTATTGTTGTTGTTGTTGTTGTTGTTGTTGTTGTTGTTGTTGTTGTTGTTGTTGTTGTTGTTGTTGTTGTTGTATGCTGCCCCACTCGCAAAGCGATTCTGGGCGGCTAACAAAGATAGAAAATATCACAATTACAATTACAAAGGACAGCTGCTGCTCCTTCCCTCAACCGGGCTGGCCATAAGAACAAATACTTTGTTTCTGTTCTTTTTACGTAGCAAAATAAACACTAAGTGGTCGAGGATCAGCACTAACTTGCGTGATAATTTGCAAGATACAAACTATAATAATTTTGTGTCAGAAATTATTCTGGGTTGAAAGGGTTTTTGCAGAAGAAACTCCATTCAAGGAATGTCTAAATGAGGCTCCTTTTATGTTCCCAAGAGCTGGGACAGAGACAGGCGCTCAATATGCCATGCATTATCTGCTGACAACCCAGCCTTCCAGCTAACAAGGCAAGATTCTTAACCACTGATCCACCACAGCCCCATAAGAAACAAACTATGCAAACTTTTACACACACACCCATAGGAAGAAGCCTTACATTCAGTAGGGTTTTTAGAGAAAACAGCTTTAAGATACAATCTTAAATATAAGACAAATTATGCCCAGCATTGTGGATAATATTAATGTTGCATAAGAGTGCCATTTTCGTATTGCCAAGCCCTGCAATTGTAAGGCACACCTCTAAGATTTCAGACTTGTAAAACTCAGGCCTGCCTCCACTCCTGGTATATCCACCGAAACTTAGCTTCACTGAGCCTACTTACAACAGGTACAGTGACACACTTCCTTATGATTTCATAAGACTAGAATTTTGACTTTTATGTGCCTTAGTGAAATACTGTTTCTGTGCACACTATTTTCAAAAGAAAATTAGTTCTACATTTTCCACTCTCTTCATGTAGACTTATACTTTTAAATATATATATATCTTTATGTACACACTTACCACCACGAACATGGAGCTCATCACGTATCTCTCGGATAATCTGTGCAGATGTAATATATTCTTTTCCATCAATGGTATGTACTACTTCCAGTTGCTTTTCAGCAATTAACTTAGAAACGATCTCTATGCAATTACGTTCTGACAGCCTGCACAAATAGAAAACCACCCAAACACCCCATGTGAAATCTTGAGAACTTGGTTTTGAAAAACAATACGGTGGTACCTCAAGTTACAAATGGTTCAGGTTACAAAATTTTCACAATACGAAAGAAAATCAATTGAAAATAATGGCTTGAGTTACGAAATTTTCTGAAACAGATTAATTGGTTTTCAATGCATTCCTATGGGAAACTATGTTTCAAGTTATGAATTTTGGTTTTCAATGCATTCCTATGGGAAATGCAAGTTACAAATCTTTCATAACATGAAAAATGTCTTAGAATGCATTACATTTGTAACTCGAGCTACCACTGTACTTTGCTATTAATATACCATTTGGAGAATTTTCCGCAGACTATTTACATGAACAAGTGTCTTAACACCTAGAACAACTGTATGCAGAAGCCAAAGATTCTATGCCATGTGCTGCTCCTCATGCGTAAAACTTAAATAGGGATTTTAATCAATATTCACAATTTTGGGTATGTTATAAACCAGTTTGGCCAGGTTATCCTGCTATAGTAATAAAGTAGACCATACTGTCAGCAACTAAACACTGAGTGTCAGGCAGTGGTTAACTAATCTGACAACCCTGAGGACAAATGGGCTTGGGTGGTGAAGTCCACAGGAAAGGATGATGGTCCCCAAGTGGATTAAATCCCACTTGAATCCATCTTAATGGAAGGGAGCAGCTTCATCAATACTGGCCTGGGGCTGATGAGGACTTTGTGTGCCAAAAGGGTTCAGAACCAGAAAGTGACTTGTGGAACTGGATCAATGGTACGGGGTCATGCTGCAATGCAGAAGGCAGATGAAAGGCTGCTGCATTATATTCTCAGGACAGTCTTAATGGTTGATCACCAATACAGTATTTGGATATGGATACAGCAGAAGAAGAAAAATCATCTGTACTAATTAATTCTGCTGGCTGGGTAGCTAAGTGAGTTAGGAGTTTGGATAGAGAGGTGAGTGTTGGGGGTTTTTTTTTTACACTCTACTAGGACTCACAGAAGAACAGCCAGTAGTACTCCTCTAAGATTGTAGTATTTCTGAACCACAATCGGGTGTACTTTGGAAACGTCAACTTTATGTTGCCAGCTAATCTTTCTCACACTAAGTCAGGTGAAGGAAACTGAAGAATGAATTCATTGAAAGGTGGCTTCATTTTGCCAGTGTCATATGTGGCCTAGAAATGGAAGAAGAAAAAGCCTTGATCCTCACACCACCACCTGTGACAAATAATTTTTATTATTCAAAAAGTTAACTCCTATTCACATGGAGGAAGTCTAAAAGGCCACTGACTTGGTCTACATCAGTGATCCCCTGTGCCCTACATGGGGGCTTCAATTCCCAGAAGCCTAAGTCAGTAGACTGGCTGATCAGGGCTTTGGGGAATTGACTTAGGCTTCTGGGAATTGATGTCCAAAAACCAAAGGTTGGGAAACACTCTTGAATTGTGCCTCCCCTTAAAATCAAATTGTCCCCTTTGGGGCGTGTGCCCCACGTTGGGAACCACAGCTCTACAGGAATGCTGATTTAAGATGGTCCATCCCAGGAGATTGACAGAACCAAATAGTTTCTTATAACTCCTGAACAGCAGTCTGCCATCTCAGCTGGTACTCCTGTTGAACACCCATCAATCTTTGGAATGGGGAAATTACTAGAGTAATCCCCATGAACTGGAGCAAGACTAGGTCCTGCTTTACAAAGGAGCTGGCAGTAATAAGTGGAATAGAG